>CM060445.1:42032914-42626273 GCA_030545235.1 Helianthus tuberosus | reverse complement strand
AAACTATTAAGTTTTTTTTTCTGTAAAAACTCTATGTATTTTCTTTTTTATTATATATGTAACAAAAATAATTAAATAAAAGAAATTAACCTGGGTTTGAGTAAATTGCCAAAATCGTCTCTATGGTTTTTATATTTGCCAGTTTCATCCAAAATACCCTCAACTTAACAGAAAAAATAAACTAAGTTAGTAGTTTGATGAAAATGGCAAAAAGCTACAAACGTTGAGGGAAATTCAGTACAAAAGTGTCATTTTGGACGAAAATGGCAAACGTGCCCAAACCTCAGGGACGATTTTTAGCAATTAACTCTATTTTTACAGTGTTTCTACATTAGGTTTTTCCGTAGGATAAATACTAGTATACAAGTCATCAAATCAAGTCTTACAAATTTCAACGTTACTTCCTTCTCTCACTACTATAGTTGTAAACTAGAATTAAATGCAAAAGTTAATTAAGACCAAAAAAGGAACTGCCTTTACGTGTCGATGATGAGGTTGTATCGTTTTTTTTAACAGCAAGGAACGACGTGTCAACCACTGTGACACTGGGCGCTGTGCCCAAGGTCAATTGCTCGACCGCCGCCAGCCCTTGGCTCTCCCAGATGCGCAGAAACCCGACTTCCACCCGCTCGAAGTCTCGACAGTGGAATAATCGATAAAACCTTGCCTCCCATCCAAGACGAACTGGCACCACCCGTATTCGCCCTTCACCCGGATGCCACGGAAAATAATGGAAGAGTGAGAGTCGAACCTGGGTCACAAGGAACACCAAGTTTTTTCCCAACCACTCCACCACTACCTCATTAGAAATCAAACGGGAGGCCACCGCACGGCTACCTTTCCGGCCCTATCTGACCATTTTTCCATTTTCTCTTACTTTTATCTCATAATGAGAAATTAAAGATTTTATAAAGAGTTAAAATGTCATTTTAGTCTCTATGGTTTAGGCTTTTTTGCCAGTTTAGTCAAAAGTTTCATTTTTCACCTGTGGGTCTAAAAAGGTTTCACTGTTGCCATTTTAGTCCACTGGGTTAACTTCATCCATTTTTTCTGTTACGAGAAGGGAAATTCGGTCATGTAATATGTAATTCTGTTAACTAGAAGGGCAATTCGGTCATATAAAATTACCGAATTGCCCTTCTCGTTAACATAAATAATGGATGAAGTTAACCCAGTTGACTAAAATGGCAACAGTGAAACCTTTTTGGACCCATAGGGCGAAAACTGAAACATTTGGACTAACTGACAAAATATACCAAACCACAGGGACTAAAATGGCATTTAACTCTTTTATAAATTATATATTTATTTTAGAAAGTCTATTTCTTTAATTGGGTAAACTATGATTATGTTGGTTTTTAAATAAAAGGAGAAATACTATAAAAAACCAATATACTTTCTGTTTTTTTTTATAAAAGTCCCTTCACTTTTTTTTGCATATTAAAAACAACATACTTTCCTTTTTGTCTCATAAAAGTCCCCTAAACAACTTTTTGCTTACAAAAGTCCCTCCAAATGTTAAATTTGAAAAAAAATTGTGAATTATTATTTTTTACTTATTAATATCATGTTAGAAAAGAATTTAGATGAATTTAATGTTTTAAATTGGATATATAGTAAACCAAGGTATGTTTAATGTTTGTCTTTTCTTTTACATTTTAAATTCAATAAATTGATAACAATAAATATTATTCGAAAAACAATATAATAAAATTCACGAGTGTGGATAACATAACTCAGAATAAAATAAAATAAAAAACATATAAAATGGTATGTGTAAATTCATCATCATCATCATCATCAAACTCAGTAAATCCCACCAATAGCAAAGCTAACATAGGGTTTGAGGAGGGTAAGATGTAGACAGTTTACTTCTACCCCCATAGCAATAGAGAGACTGCTTCTAGTGAGACCCCCGGCTCGATAGTAGTTTTGCATCAAGCCTTGGACATAAAGCACATAACACTCAACAATTAAGACAAAGGCCGATTAGTGCATGCACTCCCTTATCGTTCGGCTATCAACGCCACCACATGATGCATGATTAACCATCCCCTTTTAATGGTATTTTCACGAAATTAGTAAAATAACGTTAAAATTAGTGCACTTTCACTTTTGCCCCCGAGCGCCCACACAAATATACGTTATATGCGCATACCACAAGCGGGGCATAGGTATGTGTAAATTCAAAATCGTTAAAAGTATAACATAAGTTGTCAAATTAATGTTTTGTTGATTTCATCCGATCATAATAAGAGATTTTTTTTTGTTAAAGTTTAATATTTTAAGGGACGTGTATGATACAAGAGTAGAAAGTATGTTGTGTTTGTGTATAAAAAATGGTTAGGGGAATTTTATGAGACAAAAAAGAAAGTATGTTGGTTTTATATGTGAAAAAAAAAGTGGAAGGACTTTTATGAACCAAAAAGAAAGTATGTTGGGTTTTTTAAAGTGAAAAAAAAAGTAAAAGGACTTTTATGAGAAAAAACAGAAAGTATGTTGATTTTTTATGGCATTTGCCACCCTAAATAAAAAGTAGTTGTATTTTGAGAAGCTCAATTTAACTATTATTATATCGTCGTCGTCATTATCATACTCAGTAAATCACGCCAATAGCAAAGTTAAGGTATGATCTGAATAAGGTAAAATGTAGACAGTCTTACATCTACCATGCTCAGTACATGAAATTTGTAAAATAACATTAAAATAAGTACAATTTTATTTTGCTTCTCAAGCGCCGCCCACACATATATATACATTATATACATACAGAGAGGTAGGCGTAAATTCAACTATTATATCACTTTCCTAATAGATTGAACAATAAATGTTTTTTTTTTATTGTTTTTAGTTTTCATCATCCAAAATATGATTAGCAAATATGGATTCACATGATTTTTTTTATATCTAATAATTTTTATTAGCTACGTTCATATTTTCCTCACTGAATTCTAAATCAGTATAATTAAGGAGACTTTTTTTTTCTAGGAAGATCATTAATGTTAAGAGAGATTTAAGAGCTTAGACTACATGGTGTGGGATAAAGTATACCATATCAGTGTCACGTAGGCTTTAGGACAATAATGACGTCCCCCTTAACATAGACGATGGGGAATACCCCCAAGTATATAAAAGAATGTAAAAAAATGAAATATGATGGGATACCATGCAAGTGGACCCCAAAAATCATCCCTTTAACGCTCATTATGTGGCTCACGGATTGAAACCATAGCGCCCCCTGTAACACTCACGCAACAATGTGCAGGGCACCATAGGAGCACTGATGTGGCAGGAGACGCTACTCCACACCAATGCTGCCTTAATGTTACACCACCCCTATATATATATATATATATATATATATATATATAAGGGAGGGTTTAGATGAGAACGCTAAATATTGTGAGAACCGTAAGAACGAAATAAAAAAACCATGAGAACTTTGTCAAAAACAATTCAAATTCAAAATTTCTTTTTACACTTATCATTATTATCCGAATACAATGTTAGAAATTAAATTTACTCGTTTATATTATGTGAAATTCGTAAATAAAGAAAATTTACACATGTGCAAGTTTGCCATTTACACATGTGTAAGTTTGTTATATTTACACATGTGTAAAAAATCTAATAAGAGTGATTTTAAGAGGAGAAATGAATTATTTGATGTTGTAAATTCTTTTTTTAATGTTATATTTTAATTTCAATGAGGGTTGTATTAAAAAAATGGTTTTGATTGGTGTTCTCATTCGTTCTCACGGTTCTCGCAATATTTAGCGTTTTCAAGATAACCTCCCACACACACACACACACACACACACACACATATATATATATAAGAAACCATTTAGGGGACACTTGTCATCATATTAGGCCATGTCTCTATGGATAATTATTATTTAGTTTAATCTCTTCTAATTAATTATAGATAATCCTCCTACTAAATATTATTTATTTTAATTTTTTATGGATAATTATTAATTAGTTTAACTTCTTCTATAATTATAGACAACTCTCCTACTAAATATTATTTAGTTTAATCTCTTCTACTTAACTATAGATAATTATTATTTAGTTTAAATTTAATGTGTACTTCTAGTTATAATATTTATTTATTTGATTTTCTATATTATATTATCTTCATTCTTTATATTACCAAACATGTTATATAACAACTACAATTTTTAGTTTTCTTTTGTCCCAACTATTCAATCATGTATTTTTTTCTATGTTATATTAACTAAATAAAAAAAATAATATTAAATCTTATCCTACTTTAAATGTCAAATAAAATACTTTTATTTTTCTAATAAAATATTATCCTTAAATTTAAATTCTTAATTTAAGAGATTATTAAATAGCCAAATTATTTATCACCAAAATCAAACTTTGGGATAATATATTACTTATTTTTATTTTCATTATAAAAAAATTATTATATTGATTTTATTACCTAATTTTTAAACAAACTGTATATAACTTCAATATTACTTTATATATATAGTTAGATTTATTAAGGGTTTTTAAATATAATTTATATTTTATTACTCAAATGGCTGCATATTTGTTTGTTTAATAACATGTTTGACCATTGTATCTTCTTTTCAATAATCATCTCGTAAGCACCATATCTATCGCATACTGAGTATATCCATTATTTTTTTTAAATATAATTTTCTTATTATTTCGTGTATAAAATAATATTTATTCAACCCATGGTAATGCACATGGTTTTAATATAAATTTTTTATTTGGTATATAAAATTACATTTATTCAACACGTACAATACATATGTTTCTTATAGATATAACTTTTTTATTATTTAGTATATAAAATTCATTTATTCAACTCGTGTAATACACGGGGTTATAATCTAGTATTTATATATATATATAATATATTATAGATATAACTTTTTTATTATTTAGTATATAAAATTCATTTATTCAACTCGTGTAATACACGGGGTTATAATCTAGTATGTATATATATATATATAGGGGATGGTTCAAATGAAAAACCACTTTTATTGTAAAAACTCGAAAACTACTAAAAAGCCTAAAAAACACACAAAAATTGTTTTTTTTTTTCAATTTTTTTTTTATAAAAATCGCTGGTTTTTATATATGAAAAAAAACTTTTTTTTCAAAAAAAAAAATAAATTTTTTTTTTGTATTACACATGTGTAGTAATACACATGTGTAGTATTACACATGTGTAGTATTACACATGTGCACTACACCCAAAAAAAAAAATTTTGAATTTTTTTTTATATATAAAAACCTTGCGAAAATTGATTTGCAAAAAAAAAAAAAAAAAAAAATTGGTAGGTTTTTTTGGCTTTTTTAATTAGTTTTCGAGTTTTCACAATAAATAGTGGTTTTCATTTGAATCTTCCCCTATATATATATATATATATATATATATATATGAAATATAAGTACGTGTGTGAAAAGATTAATCTTGAATTAAATAGATAAATGTCAAGACAGGTTATAGATAATTATGGTGAATTATTTATTGTGTCTTGTATATATTTAAATTGGAGATAATTCTTGGTTTTATTAGATATGCTTATCTAGTTAATATTTTATTTTTTTAAAATAGAGTTTGAGTCGGATTAAAACTAGAAAAAGTTTAGTATAAACAGAGGGTTAGAAGAATGCCCCGCTGGCGGTATGCGCATATAATGTATATATGTGTGGGCGCTCGGGGGCAAAAGTGAAAGTGCACTAATTTAATCGTTATTTTACTAATTTCGTGAAAATAACGTGTAAAACAAGGGGATGGTTAATCATGCATCATGTGGTGGCGTTGATAGCCAAAGATAAGGGGGTACAATGCACTAATCGGCCTTTGTCTTAATTGCTGAGTGTTATGTGCCTTATGTCCAAGGCTTGATGCGAAACTACTATCGAGCCGGGGGTCTCACTGGAAGCAGTCTCTCTATTCCTAACGGGTAGAGGTAAGGCTGTCTACATCTTACCCTCCTCAGACCCTACCTTAGCTTTGCTATTGGTGGATTTACTGAGTATGATGATGATGATGATGATGATGATGATGATGAGAGGGTTAGAAGCTCTCATTGTTAAATAATAAAAAAAGTCGAATAGTTCGTCAAACATCGTATTTACATGTTCGTTAAAGGGCCTGATTTCCATCCGTGTACACTATGCAATGTTATCGCTTTTAAACAAACAAAAATTCAAGGCATCATCGTGCCAAATTATCTCTTTTAAACAAACAAAAAGAAAACCACTTTTCATGACCGAAGTCGTTCCTAAGGCATCATCCTACTTCATATTTGCCAATTTTAGTAACCCTTTATTAAACCTTTTGCAACTAGTTTAGCAGTAGCTTAAAAGAAACTAATATTCTGCTTTAATTCTTTGCTTACGGTTTCTTGCAAGCTATTTCAATTCAAGATAAGAACATCCTTAACTTCGCAACTATATATACATATATCCCTAGCTTTTGTATATCCTACTCAACACCATTAAAGATATCCAATTAAAGAATATATTCATAGTTTCAATAGTTATGGATATTAACATCGAAAACCAAGAAGCTGATCCACTTCTTGAAAGAACACTTTCTTCCTGAATCTGTTGAGAAAACCTTAATCCAAAAGGCAATCAGCCAAACGTTCCAAAGTACGGCTCACTTAGCCAATCTTCTGCCCACCGGTTCGGTTCTTGCTTTTCAAGTCCTTCGCCCATATTCGCAAACCAGGGCGCGTGTGACCCTACAAGCCGGGCATGACCGCTGCCACTTGTA
Source organism: Helianthus tuberosus (assembly GCA_030545235.1). NCBI lineage: Eukaryota > Viridiplantae > Streptophyta > Magnoliopsida > Asterales > Asteraceae > Helianthus > Helianthus tuberosus. The sequence continues at coordinate 42,619,495 of CM060445.1, read as the reverse complement.
GCTCTGTGTGGCCTTTCGTGTTTTCTGTTTAGTTTCATCGATAGCTTCAAGGATGGAGATGGTAATGTGTGTTATGGGTTCGCTACAATACGCGGGTGTATGTCATTGATGGGAATATAAGTTTAGCACCGGAAGTTGCAGCTAAGTACAGATTGAGATTCATAGATTTCATGCATGCGTTCATGTCAATCATGGTTTTTGCAGCAGTGACTCTATTTAATCAAGATGTAGTGAATTGCTTTTATCCGTCACCGTCCGATGAAATCAAAGAGCTTCTTACGGCACTGCCTGTCCGGTTTGGGAGTCGTTTGCAGTATGTTGTTTGTTGTTTTCCCTACACAACGCCATGGAATGGGTTTCCAGTTACCACTAATTGATTTAATTACCTACTTTTTATGTAGCATTATTATAACGATTTTAAACAAATTATGGATCTACATGTTTCTGTTAAGCATCACCTCCGGCCATTGTGAAACTTTTATAAGCTTTTATTATGGGTAAGGGCGCTCCACTACTAGTGATGGACTTCCATCGCTCACAACATCCAATTATAAGCTTTTATTAGGGGTAGGGGTGCTCCACTAGTGATGGAATTTCATCACTCACAACATCCAATCAAGTTACGTCATGTCATCGAGCTTCATTACATCACTAGGATTTTACTAGGGGTGCCCATCACTAGTGATGCTTTTTTTTTTAAATATAAATTAACAATAAAATTATAAATTATAAATTTCATTTGAATAAATACTAAATTACAAACTAAAAAAAAAACTAAACATTGCAAATTAAAGAAGCCTAGAAAATCTACGGCATCTCCCAACCCCATTTTTCACATATCTCGCGTTTGCGTTGAAGTACGATCGATTTGACGTTCATCGAGAGTTGTTGTGCGGTTGTAACAAGACGTTTAAATCACTATTTTTTCGTTTTCGGTCAAGTGTCTAATATACGCCTCCTCACGTTTAAGTTTTCCCACCGCAAGTTTTTCTCTTCTTTCTTTGGATTCAGCCATTTCCACCGATGTAGCCTCTTTGAATTCGGTGATGCACTTCGCCACCGCTTCCTTTTCCTCTACTTGACGAATCACCACTTTTCTTGCGGGCGTGGCCTTGTGGGTGTATCATTTGAATTAGGTCGAACCGGGAAGTCTGGCAAAATGAGACATAACTCGTCTCCAAAACAAGTCCCATCGTTGTTCATTCTAATGTTTTTTTTTTGTTTTTGTTTCGGAGGTGTGCAAGTATGTCTTGACCTAGGCGACCTCCTCCTCGCTCCTCCAAGCTCTCCGAGCGGATGTTGGGACGATTTCTTCTTCTTCTTCTTCGTCGTCGTCGTCCTCCTTCTTCTTCTTCTTGAACCGGTTCACTGTCGTCATCGTCATCAAGTTGTTGTTGTGGTTCGCGGTATGCACAGCCGAATTGGTGGATGAGATTGTTATCTTCTAGTGGGTCGACATTGAAATTGTGGGTTTGAAACGGGTTGTGTTTGAAATTGTTGCGGTTGAAATGGTGGAATGTAAGGTTTATTTTGATACGGTTGAGTTTGAAATGGTGGAAATTGTTGAGTTTGAAAGGGTTGGTTGGGAAATGGTTGGGTTTGAAATTGTGGGATTGGGTCGGGTTCGTCTTGCAACCGAAATCTCGCCGGCTCGCCAAGATTAGCTCGAACCTTTGGCCGTACGGGTTTTTTCTTCGAACCCGAACCTCGTTTGCTTGAACCTTCCATTTTGGTTGAACTGAATTTTTTTTGTTGCTTGAAAGATTGTATTTTTTTGGGTATTTGAATGATTGTATTTTTTGTTGTTTGAATGATTGTAGTGTGTGTATATATATATATAGTAGAGGATCATGTACATTAATCCAGAAGTGTGAGAAGTGTATTATAACACTATATTATAATACTATACAATACCATATAAACACCGTATAACAATATGTAACACCATATAACATCATATAGCACTATGTAACACTATATAACAAATATAACACTATAATTTGTCTGATAACATTTCTATGATAGATGTATAGTGTTATATAGTGTCATATAGTGTTACATGGTGTAACATTGTGTTATATGGTGTTATATATAGTGTTATAATACACTTCTCACACTTCTGAATTAATGTACACTATCCCTACCCTATATATATATATATCAAAAACCTCCCCCAAACGGTCAAATCCTCCCAACGGTTATCAGTTCAACATTCAAAAAATAGGATTTTAACGCATGATCTATTCCACGCATGAAAATAAAGGGCGACGGTGGTGTTTGATGCTGATCAACGCGTGTTGGAAGGTTGTACACGGGATGCCCTGACCCCCCTTATATGTGCATGGTTTTCTTTTTATTTTTTCACACGTTATACATAGCCTGTACGTAACACTAGCATTTAAGCTATTTTACACTAGCATTTAAAGTCTGTACGTAACACTAGCATCTAAGCTATTTTACACTAGCATTTAAGCTATTTTTACACTTTAAATTGATTGTTATGTGATAATTATATTGTATTCAAAATTCAAATATAAATATTCTTGTGAAAATGTTGGAATATAATTGACTATTGACATGTGAATACGGTCGAAGAGATTTTTTCATAAATTTATGTGACTGGCTTTAAAATCCTTGCAATGTATATTTAATTTGGGAGTAAATTACAAGAATAATGATTATCTAGCTATCAACCAGACCAGACTGATAGGCTTAGCATTGTAGGCAAAGGCATAGGGCCCTCTAAAAGTAAGGGCCTTCAAATTTTTTTCTTCACATATTAGATGTGTATTTAGGGGATCCGGAGTGGAGTCGGCAAAGTGTGGTAAAGTGAGTTTACCACTCGGTAAACACCACCACCAACACTAGTTTTACCGCTCAAACTTTACAAAATCGGTGGTGGGTTGACGATGCGGTGAGAGTTTGTGTGTGTGGTGGGGTGTTGAAAATATTTCAATCAAACAGTAAATTAATATTAACTTTATTAATTACCGAGTTATCAGCCAAACCAGTTTGTTCCAACTTGAGCAAAACTGATTAAAGAAAGGTAGAAGGAGAGACTGTCCCATTATCGGACGAATTTAAAGAACACGCAAAATTAAAACCAACCTGGCGATAGAGAACGAAGGATCCTTGAACGAAAAAACCTTGAACTGCACGGATGACTCCTGTCCTTAAAGGATTTTACGCGCTCGTATTGCTGTGAGCTGCAGCGTAAACTCCCAGGATTTAATGCAGAACTAATCTGGTATCCCAACAGCAATGGAAACCAGAAACGCAGAAGCTGGAGAGGAAACAGGAGCACACAGGTGGGAGGAGGCTGCGAAATTGTAAGTGAATGAATGGGTAGCAGGAGGCTTTTATTTAAGGAGCAATCCCTTATAAACCACTCAAAGTTCACTCCCTCCACCAATGTGGGATGGAGGAAACATACCAACTTGTATGTTTACCTTCAATATTTCCAATAATCCCCCACCAAGCTGAATGTTTCCTTTCACTTAGACCGATGATGTCACTAGGTGTCACGAAGATTAAACCCAGTTTATGTTGATAAACAAGAAGAGACAGATTTGATGGTGTCCTATGGAATTACACCATTAACCTTGATAGCCCTCTTCGGTTTACCCCCACACATCACCAGCCTGACTTTGCGTTCTCACTGAGCAACGAATATGTTCGTGGCGCTATAAATCCTTTTCATGACCCTTTAGAAGATAAACCACTAATCTTCACTCTAGGCGGCACCACCCCTAGATCATATAGGCGAAGTTTTACATCATCCACGTTGCTTGGATGCCTCCAAAACTTTGTTAAGAGCATAAGTGATGTGTGTAAAATGCAACATATAAATTACATCAAATAAGGCATAAAACTAACTCTTTTTAAGTACTAATATTGGAAAAAGAGTGTTTTTGTCTTCCTTTTGTATTTTCAGGATTAAATGAGCTCAAAAACACAAAAGACGCAAAAAGACAGCTAAATCCAACATAAATACAAGGAAAGGAACACTAGTGGACTGCCCGACCCCTCAACGGCACCTTCCAAAGCAAAAATAGAGAAGGCAGAAGGCTGAACACGGCCCCGTGCTCAGCCAGCACGGGGCCGTGCCCAAGAAGCAGCAGAAAAGACAAACCTATAGAAGCTTCTATTGCCCACCACGGGCCGTGCCCAGCGGGACACGGGGGGCGTGTCGAAAGTACAGCAGGCGCATTAATTGTAATTGCGAATTACAATTAATGAGGAGAGAGAGTGTCAGCGGACACGGGGCCGTGCCCAGCTCTCTGTTCAAGCCTATAAATAGGAGTGCCTTGGATTCATTTCAACTCATCCCTTGGCACACCACCTCTCTCACACTTCATCCACCACCCAACACCATCACAACACCATCATCCACCACCATCATCCATTGTCCATCGTAGAGTGTGTGAGTCGTCTCGGGATCCAAGATTGATCGTAAGAGTTCTTGACAATCAAGGCCATGTTTGCCTAAGTCTCTTACATCACTTGGTGAAGACAAAGTGTCTAGTATAATACTTTTTATTTCTAATCTTTTGCACTTTTTATTTGGTTTTGTATTAATGACTTTAATAACTAGTTACTTATGTTGAAGGTGATCTTTCCTTATCGTTTGTCCGTGGTGTCTTGGCATTATTTTACTGTCTATATAAAATAAAGGATTTTCACCCATTCATATCTCCACGGTCTATATGGAGGTATGTTGGCTACCTGGTCGGGGGTTAAGGAAACGGTTTGGTAAAGGTCTTGCCATTGTTCAGCGTTTAGAGGTCCTGCAATGGACCTGGGTCAAATTTAGTAGGACCTCCTTCAATACTTCACGGTATTGGATGGCGGGGGTACAAACTCTTTGATCCCCTCATAAGTTAACTACTATTAATACTATAACCCGGCTATTTAGGACTGTATCCCTGCTGACTCAGACTACTTAGCCGAGGTACGTCACCGCCAAAAGCGGGGCCTACCACAATACTGCATTAATAACTTAATTCATTATCTTCCAATAATCCACCCCTTTAGGATTGTATCCTTGCTGACTCAAACTACTGGGGTGAGGGTAACGTCACCTTCAAAAGAGGGGCCTACTACAATAACTAAGATAATCTCTTAATTATGTGCAAAAGTGCGGAAAATAATCAAAGGTTATACTAGATACGAGTCGGAAACCAAGTGATCATCTTGTCTATCTGTTTTTTTTTTATTGTATTTTATTTTTATTTTTCAGCATTTAGTTAGTTTTCATCTTTTCTTAGTTTAAAACATTTTTCTAAACTTTTTGTTTTGATTAGACGTTGAGGATAAACCGGTACTAAAAAGCTCTTGTGTCCTTGGACGACCTCGGTATCTTACCAACGCTATACTACGCTCACGATGGGTGCACTTGCCCATATGTGTGTTTTTAGTGTTAGTAAAATATCGTGTTTTATAAATTTAAAAAACTTGGCTAAAATAAGTGTTAAAAGGGCTTAAAATATACACCTAATATATATAAACACTTCACACCATCAAGTATTTGGCGCCGCTGCCGGGGGACACAAGGATTTTAAGAAAGTTAGGAATCAACGGCCTAATCATCTTTTATTTTTCTTTTTATTTTTTAGGATTTTTCTTAGTTTTTCAGCTTCTGCAGCGCTCAGCACGGGCCGTGCCGGTCAGGACACCGGCCGTGCCCAGCATCATCACTGGCAGTTTTTATTTTTCTGAGTTACAGAGAGCTGAACACGGGGCCGTGTCGGTGCAACACGGGGTCGTGTCCAACTTCCAGTAACAGGGATCCAGAAAACAATCTCTATGCCTCTGACCACGGGTCGTGTTCACTGAGCACGGGGCCGTGGTGAATATTCCTGACCAACGTTCTTTTCTGTTTTTATTGCAGGACTTGGAACCTAGGCGCCACATTTGAACCTCCTACGTAGTGCATGAGCTCCAGTTCTAGTAGAGACATAAAAGAACCCTTTCTCAGAAAAAGACTTAAAGCCAAAAATCAAGAGAAAGTCCCGGGGAACCCACTTCCAATGGCGGATCAACGTACCCTCATGGATTACCTACGGCCTACCGTAGGCAATCTCGGCGCCGCTATCAATGCACCGAATGTCGAAGCCAATAACTTCGAACTTCGGCCACATTTGATACAAATGCTCCAAAACTCCGCAACTTTCCACGGGCTTGCGGACGAGGATCCCCATCTACATATTACTAACTTCTTAGAAATATGTGATACCTTTCGGATCAATGGAGCATCAAATGACGCCATCCGCCTTCGAATGTTTCCATTCTCACTAAAAGACCGAGCTAAGGCTTGGCTTAACACCCTCCCAGTGGGCTCGGTAAACACTTGGGATGAACTCGCCCAAAAGTTTCTATATAAGTATTTCCCTCCTGTTAAAACGGCTAAATTAATGACTGAAATTAATACATACTCACAAGAGGATGGGGAATCCTTATACGAAACTTGGGAAAGGTTCAAGGAGCTTCTAAGAAAGTGTCCTCATCACGGTCTGGCAGTGTGGCAACAAGTATCCACTTTCTACAATGGGTTGTTGCCACACACAAGACAAACACTTGATTCAAGCTCCGGGGGACTTTTAGGTAATCGTCGCCCAAATGAAATATATAACCAAATTGAGGAAATTGCTCAAACCAATTTTCAATGGCACACTCCCCGAGGTAATAAAACTATTGCCCCGGGCGCCCATAAGGTTGATGAAAGCACCTCTTTACAAGCCCAAATCGAGGCCCTCTCTTCAAAAATCAAAAAGCTAGAAATGACAAAAACGGCCTCGGTTATGGCTTGTGAAGGGTGTGGTGGGTCACATGAAAATTGGAGTTGTATGAAAGAATTAGATGAACAAACAGAAACGGTAAACTACATTGATAATAGACCTAGGCCGTCGGGTCCTCCAACGGGTACCTACAACCAAGGATGGCGTAACCACCCAAACCTTGGTTGGAGAGATCCCGGCAATGGTAGTAACCAACAAAACCAACGAACTAATTTTCAACAACCACAAAATTTCTCTCAACAACAAGGTGGAAGAGAAAGGCTTGAAGATACTGTATCTCGCCTCATCTCTGACACTGAAAAGAAAAACTCGGATCGATTTCAACAATTGGAATCGAATTTTAGAAATCAACAAGCTAGCATTCAAAACGTTGAAAAACAATTAAATCAACTAGCTCAAAATTTCTCCGAGAGACCACAAGGCGCGTTACCTAGTAATACCGAGACCAACCCAAAGGCACAAGTACATCTCATCACATTAAGAAATCAAACCGTGGGTCCCGAGGATGCTCCATTGCCGACAAATGAAAGAAGCCATTCTAGCCAGCCTATGACTCATCCTGCGCCAGAAAAAGCTTCTCTACCAACTCAAGAACCCACCAAGACTCCTCCAATCCCGTACCCCGGTAGGTTAAATCGTCAAAAGACCGACGAGCAATTCGCTAAATTTGAAAATTTACTAAAACAATTGCATGTTAATATTCCTTTTATCGAGGTCCTAACCCAAATGCCTAAATACGCAAAATTTATGAGGGATTTCCTCACAAACAAAAGGAAAATTGAATCATTGCAATTAGTTAACTTAGGCGAAGAATGCTCCGCCTTAGTGCTCAACAAACTTCCACAAAAGAAGATCGATCCCGGGAGTTTCACAATTCCTTGCTCGATTGGGGAATCTCCCGTTCGTAATGCATTAGCCGATCTTGGGGCTAGCATTAACCTCATGCCCACATCAATGTTCAAACGACTTGGCCTAGGAACAACGAGCCCTACAAAGATGAGCATACAACTCGCCGACAGATCCGTCAAATTTCCACAAGGTGTCGCTGAGAATTTGTTGGTAAAAGTTGACAACTTCGTTTTCCCAACCGACTTTGTCATCCTAGACATGGAAGAAGACACCGATGTCCCTCTCATCCTCGGGAGGCCATTTCTAGCCACCGCCCAAGCGGTGGTAGACATGAATGACGGAACGTTAACATTGAAGTTTGGGGATAAGGAGGTGAAGTTTGAATGTGGAAAAAGAATTGAGGACGATGACCCGGTCAACTACATGCAGGTCATAGACTCAAGCTTGGATGATGCTCTCCGACGGTGTAACATGGGATGCAATACATCCCACTTGGGTGACATATGACCGACTTTGGGTCTAGCCAAGGACCCTTATAAACGTGGCGCACCACGGAGGCATTCCGCGGAACTATCCTTAGTTTAATTTAGATTAATTTTTATGTTTCCTAGTTAGTTTTAATTTTCAGAAATAAAACACACTCATGGTGGTAAGGGATGAAAAGGGGAACGAGAAAAATGAACTCATGCACAAGAACAAGGCAACCCGACATTTCTCTCCATTTCAGAAGGTTCAACACGGGCCGTGCCCAACCAACACGGCCCCGTGCTGAACCACCTGCAGAAAACGCCCAGTTCAGGTAACTGGACACGGGCCGTGTTCACCCAACACGCCCCCGTGTCCAGACTTCTGCTTCTCTTATTTTAATCTTGTTACTGGCACTTGAACACGGGGCCGTGCCCGGACAACACGGGGCCGTGTTCAGCGCCCAGTAACAGAAAATTTTTGCTTTTTACACCATTTTACACATCTAATCAACCTAAAAATTTATTTTGGGGACACATTGAGGACAATGTGTAATTTAAGTGTGGGGGGATGCTAAAACCTTGAATTTTGCAAGTCTTAAATACAAGCCTTACACAAAACTCTATTGGAACCGCTAATCACCCCAAATTTTTTTTCAAAAATTTCATTTTTCTTACTTGTCTAGGTTTAACTCGGGAAATTCAAGTTCTCAAAAAGGTTATATTTTTACGAATTTACAACCGATAGCGTAGTGATAAAAAGAACCAACATAAGAAAATTATGAAAAGGCATGACAAACTTAGTTAAAATTTGATTATATATACTTGATCACATAAAAACCCATTCCCACAAAAGTGAGTTTTGAGCCTTTATTGAGCATACAATTACATATCATTAGACTAAATGCTCATTTTTCGTTTCTTGTGTGAATAGCCGCTTGGTTCTTACAACTCTAGAACTTGCCATGACGATACATTCCCGGTCCTTATCAACTTAAACCCGAGTAAGTAAATGATGGAGGCATTAGGACTAACCCTTTTTTTTATTTCTACACCATTATTTTTCTTTTTCTTTTACCACCTACCCAAAAATCCCCCTAGTTAGCCCCTTTGAGCCTAAACCTATTCATTTCATCACCCAAACCAAAAAACCCTTTTACCCACCAAAACTTTTTTTAATTTTTAACCCTTTGTTTTAGTAACAAGTTCGGTTCTTTTTCGTATGATCGTTCAAAAAAAAAAATATGAAAAAAAAAATGTTGATGATGAAGCAAAAAGAAAATAAACAAACAAGTTCATCAAAAATAACTTTGTTTGAATAAAAGCTTCATCAAAATAAAAAGTTACAAAAATAGAAAGTCTTACGAAAACCGACACTTGTTACGCTTTTCGCCCTTTTTCTACTAACCACTAACCACTATCCCAACCACCTACCTTTAACCCAAGCCTAACCCTTAACCCACAAAGTCCTCTTGATATTTACAAAGGTATAAAAGTTAAAAAGGAGGAAGATTGATTGCTTGGCAAGCTTATGGTAGGAATAAGTTCCATGCCGCTCTCGAGTGATTCACTAAAAATACACCTTCGGCCGAGTGTGAGTGATTTCTCCCGTGAGGTATGTGAACTTGTATATAGATGGAATTTTTTTAAAAAAAAAGGCATGTTATGCCCAAATAAGTAATTTCTCCTATGAAACGTTCTAAATAAATCATTACGAATAGGATTGTAAATAAATAAAAATAAAACCCAAAAAGATCTTGGACATCCCGACACTCTACGACAAGCCCAAAACCTTCTCTTCTACCCATTCCATTTGTGAGTGTAAGCCACATATTAAAGAGTTTTGCTTGAGGACAAGCAAAAGTTCAAGTGTGGGGGTATTTGATGTGTGTAAAATGCAACATATAAATTACATCAAATAAGGCATAAAACTAACCCTTTTTAAGTACTAATATTGGAAAAAGAGTGTTTTTGTCTTCCTTTTGTATTTTCAGGATTAAATGAGCTCAAAAACACAAAAGAAGCAAAAAGACAGCTAAATCCAACATAAATACAAGGAAAGGAACACTAGTGGACTGCCCGACCCCTCAACGGCACCTTCCAAAGCAAAATAGAGAAGGCAGAAGGCTGAACACGCCCCGTGCTCAGCCAGCACGGGGCCGTGCCCAAGAAGCAGCAGAAAAGACAAACCTATAGAAGCTTCTATTGCCCACCACGGGCCGTGCCCAGCGGACACGGGGGCGTGTCGAAAGTACAGCAGGCGCATTAATTGTAATTGCGAATTACAATTAATGAGGAGAGAGAGTGTCAGACAGGCACGGGGCCGTGCCCAGCGGACACGGGGCCGTGCCCAGCTCTCTGTTCAGCCTATAAATAGGAGTGCTTGGATTCATTTCAACTCATCCCTTGGCACACCACCTATCTCACACTTCATCCACCACCCACCACCATCACAACACCATCATCCACCACCATCATCCATTGTCCATCGTAGAGTGTGTGAGTCGTCTCGGGATCCAAGATTGATCGTAAGAGTTCTTGACAATCAAGGCCATGTTTGCCTAAGTCTCTTACATCATTTGGTGAAGACAAAGTGTCTAGTATAATACTTTTTATTTCTAATCTTTTGCACTTTTTATTTGGTTTTGTATTAATGACTTTAATAACTAGTTACTTATGTTGAAGGTGATCTTTCCTTATCGTTTGTCCGTGGTGTCTTGGCATTATTTTACTGTCTATATAAAATAAAGGATTTTCACCATTCATATCTCCACGGTCTATATGGAGGTATGTTGGCTACCTGGTCAGGGGTTAAGGGAACGGTTTGGTAAAGGTCTTGCCATTGTTCAGCGTTTAGAGGTCCTGCAATGGACCTGGGTCAAATTTAGTAGGACCTCCTTCAATACTTCACGGTATTGGATGGGGGGGTCCAAACTCTTTGATTCCCTCATAAGTTAACTACTATTAATACTATAACCCGGCTATTTAGGACTGTATCCCTGCTGACTCAGACTACTTAGCCGAGGGTAACGTCACCGCCAAAAGCGGGGCCTACCACAATACTGCATTAATAACTTAATTCATTATCTTCCAATAATCCACCCTTTTAGGATTGTATCCTTGCTGACTCAAACTACTGGGGTGAGGGTAACGTCACCTTCAAAAGAGGGGCCTACTACAATAACTAAGATAATCTCTTAATTATGTGCAAAAGTGCGGAAATAATCAAAGGTTATACTAGATACGAGTCGGAACCAAGTGATTCATCTTGTCTATCTGTTTTTTTTATTTTTATTTTTTTTATTTTTCAGCATTTTAGTTAGTTTTCATCTTTTCTTAGTTTAAAACATTTTTCTAAACGTTTTGTTTTGATTAGACGTTGAGGATAAACCGGTACTAAAAGCTCTTGTGTCCTTGGACGACCTCGGTATCTTACCAACGCTATACTACGCTCACGATGGGTGCACTTGCCCATATGTGTGTTTAGTGTTAGTAAAATATCGTGTTTTATAAATTTAAAACTTGGCTAAAATAAGTGTTAAAAGGGGCTTAAAATATACACCTAATATATATAACACTTCACACGCATCAATAAGCTCACCCTTGTTCTCGGCAACGACGTACTATCATACCTCACATGGATCTATCAAATTTGATAGTACATTCTATCGTTAAGTGACTTCGTTTTAACCCATTAAACTTGAGAAATAGGAACACTAAGTTCAAGTTGGGTTTCCATCACTAACGATTCTATTGTGATTTTAGACCCATGTCTCTTGCAGTATTCACAACCAAATCTCTCGTCAGAGGTTTAGTAAACGGATCTGCCAAGTTCTTACTTGTCTTGACATAGACAACCTTGATGGTACCATTTTCAAGCAGTTGTCTCACATAATTATGCCGAAGACCTATGTGTCTTGACCTCCCATTATACACTGTGTTGTATACTTTAGATAGTGTGGCCTCACTATCACAATACATGGGAATAGACGGCATTGGAACATCCCACAGACGGATGTCAGTAAGTAGATCTCTAATCCACTCCGCTTCCTTACCAGCCGCAGCTTGCGCTATGAACTCAGCTTCCATAGTTGAGTGGGCAATACACGTCTGTTTCTTGCTCGTCCAAGAAATTGCTCCTCCTGCTAGAGTGTAAATCCACCCACTTGTAGATTTTGAATCACTGGTTTGATCAATCCAGCTTGCATCAGAATAACCTTCGAGTATTTTGAATCACTGGTTTAATCAATCCAGCTTTCATAACATTAAACAAATGGGTTAAAACCCAAGTTCGTAGTGCACACGTTTTCATAGGAATAAATCCTATTTTATTAATAAAAACATCTATTTTATTTTAGGTAACTTTATTGCCACTTTTCCAAGTCTTCAGTGCTGTCCAGCTGGCTTCTATTTGGCTTTCACAGTTTATTACCTGAAACGCGTTTTAAAAACATTTGTCAGTGGGAAATACTGGTGAGTGAATCCCAGCTTAATCAAGTTTAAGTAAAACCCAGTGTACAGTATTGAGGGCGATCTCGCAATTACATTTGTTTCAAAGTAATATGAATTAACATCCATGGTACTGTCATACTCAACTTGTGAAAATGTTACTCCTTGACTAGGTGGTAACAAATTTTGTATACAAAACCCCAACATACTCATGATAATTGTATTCTTACAAATACTCAATAACTGTTATTCGCATGGAAAAGTATTTAAGGTTTTGTAAAAATAGTTAACAAAAGGTTTACAAAAAGTGGATCAACTCACATTGTTGTCTTAGATTTTCCGTAAGGGTTTCCTGAGAATTATCTATAATTTACACAAATGCACACGCGTTAGTATAATAACCCATTTTAACATTAGTAATACCCTCCCCGAGACGACATTCCAACAACTACGTCGGGCAGAACCACGACAGCCGTTACGGAACCCTAGATCAATCGGGCAGCGTATCTAATACGTATCTAGGGGTTATAATACTTACAACGGAGCAGAACTTCGCTATTTAGGGGGGTATAATACCCGCGTATTATGCCTAATATCAGAAATTGAGAGAAAAGAAACGTTTGTGAGCGAATTCTGAATGAAACCCGATGGCCTGCTTATATAGTGCTGAATTATGTCTTTCTCGCGGCCCGCGTAAAACAAGGACAGGGCCTACGCGGCCCGCGTTGACCCCAGGTCAATGCGTAGGTGATCCGGGTCATCAGGTAGGTTCGCCAAGTGTTGGGCCACGTGGCGGCCTAGGGTTCAGCCACCTTTCACCCTCTCGCAGCCCGCGTAATATTAAGGTGTGGCTTACGCGGCCCGCCTTAACTTAAAATTTTGATTTTTATTTATTTTTAATAATATTTAAGGTATTCGGGGCCCGTTTTCGCGTATGGGGTGTTTTTAGGGACATATTGGGATATTTTAAAATATACTAGGGTGTCGGAAAAATATTCGAGGGTGTCGGTTTTATTGAGGATTGTTATATCCTCCCCACCTTATTTTAGAGCTCATTCTCGAGATCTACTGGAACAAGTGTGGATATTTCCTTTGCATTTCAGATTCAAGCTCCCATGTGTACTCAGGTCCTCTTTTGGAGTCCCACTTTACTTTAACCAGAACTAATCTCTTATGCTTGAGGTTTTTGACTTTCCTATCTTCAATCTGTAGAGGCCTCTCTACAAACTTAAGTTGTTCATTTAGTTCTATATCCTTAAGAGGTACTACTAGTGATTCATCAGCTAAACACTTTTTGAGATTAGATACATGAAACACATCATGTATTCCTGCCATTTCTTCTGGCAGTTGTAGCTGATAGGCTACATGTCCTATTCTTCTAATAATCTCAAAAGGTCCAACATACCTGGGACTTAACTTCCCTCGTTTGATGAATCTTACCACTCCTTTCCAAGGAGATACTTTTAACAATACTTTATCTCCTACTTGAAATTCTAATGGTTTTCGTCGGTTATCAGCATAGCTCTTCTGTCGATCACGTGCTGCTTTCAGTCGTTCCTTGACTTGAATAATCTTATCGGTGGTTTCTTGTACTATCTCAGGTCCAGATAGTTGTTTTTCCCCAATTTCTGCCCAACAGACTGGGTTCGGCAATTTCGTCCATAAAGTGCTTCGAATGGTGCAGCATTGATACTTGTGTGATAATTGTTATTATAAGAGAATTCGATTAAGGGTAAGTGATCATCCCAATTACCTCCAAAATCAATTACACAAGCTCTAAGCATGTCCTCCATTGTCTGAATTGTCCTTTCGCTTTGCCCATCCGTTTGAGGATGATAAGCTGTGCTTAGATTTAACTTGGTTCCCATGGCTTTTTGGAAACTTGACAAAAAATGAGAGGTAAAGCGGCTATCCCTATCAGAAACAATTGATAAAGGAATTCCATGTAATGAAACAATTTCATTTACATACAATTTAGCTAGCTGTTCCATACTGAAAGTTTCTTTCATTAGTAGGAAATGAGCAGACTTAGTTAGCCTATCTACAATCTCCCAGATTATATCATTAACTTTCCTTGTTTTGGGTAATTTAGTAACAAAGTCCATTGTTATCAATTCCCATTTCCACACTGGCATTTCTAATTGTTGTAACAAACCTGAGGGTTTCTGGTGTTCAGCTTTCACTTGTGAACAAGTTAAACATTTAGAAACATAGGCTGCTATGTCCTTCTTCATTCCTATCCACCAGAAATTCTTCCTTAAATCCTGGTACATTTTATCATTTCCTGGATGTATCGTATACTTAGACTTATGGGCTTCTTCTAATATACGATGACGTAGGTTTCCTAATTTTGGTATCCACATTCTCTTTTTATGGAATCTCCAAATTCCATCTGTTCCTTGTTCTAATTCTTTAATCATACCTTTTAATTTTTCAGCATCATCCTTGATTACTGATTCTTGTGCTTTTCTGATTTGATCATTTAAATCTACTTGTAGATTTAATTTAAGAGAACGTACCCTTTTTGGCTTTTCATGATACTTTCGACTTAAAGCATCTGCCACTACATTTGCTTTTCCTTCATGATACTGGATATCACAATCATAATCATTAAGCATCTCCATCCAGCGTCTTTGCCTCATATTCCATTCCTTTTGCCCGAAAACATACCTTAAACTTTTATGATCAGTGAATATGGTAAACTTACTACCATAAAGGTAATGTCTCCAAATCTTAAGGGAAAAAATTATAGCTCCTAACTCTAAATCATGGGTTGAATAATTCTCTTCATGATTCTTAAGTTATCTAGATGCGTAAGCTATAACCTTTTGGCGTTGCATTAATACACATCCATAACCTAACTTAGAAGCGTCACAATAGACTACAAAGTCTTCAGTTCCTTCTGGTAACGCTAATATGGGTGTATTAGTTAATCTTTGCTTAAGAATTCTAAAAGCTTCTTCTTGTTTTGGTCCCCATTCAAACTTAATGGATTTACAGGTTAACTTAGTTAAAGGAATAGCTATTCTAGAAAAATCTCGAATAAATCTTCTATAATAACCGGCTAATCCTAAGAAACTTCTAACTTCGGTTGGTGACTCAGGGGTTTTACATTTAGTAATTGCCTCGATCTTTGTGGGATCCACATGAATTCCTTCATGATTAACTAAATGTCCAAGAAATTGTACATGTTCTAACCAAAACTCGCACTTTGAAAATTTAGCATAAAGTTTCTCCTTTCTTAATAGACTTAAAAGTGTGTGCAAATGCTTTGCATGTTCCTCTTTACTCTTAGAGTAAATTAGAATATCATCTATGAAAACAATTATGAATTTATCCAAATATGGCTTACATATTCGGTTCATCATGTCCATAAATGCAGCTGGGGCATTGGTTAAACCAAATGGCATGACAGTAAATTCATAATGTCCATACCTTGTTCTAAATGCAGTTTTAGGAATATCCTCTTCCTGTACCTTTAATTGATGATATCCTGACCTTAAATCGATTTTAGAGAAAAATCAAGCTCCTTGCAGTTGATCGAACAGATCATCGATTCTTGGTAATGGGTACCGATTCTTAATCGTGACTTTGTTCAATTCGCGGTAATCAATGCACATACGCATTGATCTGTCCTTCTTTTTAACGAATAAAATCGGCGCTCCCCATGGCGATGATCTTGGCTGTATGAATCCTTTTTCCAGTAATTCATCTAATTGTTTCTTCAGTTCCTGCATTTCCGCGGGTGCCAAACGGTAAGGTGCTTTGGCAATTGGTGCTGTTCCAGATAGTAGGTGAATTCTGAATTCAACTTCTCTATCTGGCGGTAGTCCTGGTAATTCTTCTGGAAAGACATCTGAAAACTGAGATACTATTGGAACGTCTTTTAGTTCTTTTCCTTTAGTGTTAATGATTATAGAAATCAAATACACTATAGATCCTTTTCTTATATAACTTGCAGTTTTCATCACAGAGATGAATTTGGTGGATCTAGAGGACTTATCTCCTTTAATCGTGATCATTTTATCTTTTGGTGAATTTACTTGAATTGACTTTTGATCACATAAAATACTAGCTTTATTGGCTATTAACCAATCCATTCCTAATACAATATTAAATCCTGCCAGATTCATAGGATAAAGGTTTGCAATAAACTCTTGGTTTAAAATTTCTATTCTTGCTCCCTGCAAGATTTCAGGAATCCTAACAGTTTCTACATTAGCTGTCTCTACTAGACATTTTTGTGGTAGTTTAGTTAATGACTGATTTAGAATTTTGCAAAATGAAGTATTAATAAAACTTTGGTTCGCACCAGAGTCAAATAATACTTTAGCAAATACATCATTAACTAAAAACGTACCAGCTATCACGTCTGGAATCATCTTGGCTTCATCTGCAGTCAGAACAAATGTTCTAGCATTTTTAGTGTTCTTGTTGTTCACAGCTGGGGCCAATTTCGGACAATTCGGCTTGATATGACCTTGTTCTCCGCAATTATAGCATATCCTGTTGTTGGCTTTCCTCCTGCAGTCTTCTTCCTTGTGTCCTGATATTTTACAGAAATTGCAATATAGGGAGCATTTTCCAGAATGCTTCCTTTTGCAATACTTGCAATAAGGTGCAGATGTGGATACTACATTTTTCCCACGGTTGGAATTTCCAGATCGGAATTCCTGGGTAAGTCTTTGGGCTAGGTTTCTCTTCTGGTCTTCTTCTCTAGTACGGATTAATTCATCTGTCAAGGTATTCGCTAGTTCTACATCTTCTTCTATAGTTTGAGGTCTAGCTGCCTTGACTACATGTCTTATCTCTCCAATTAATCCCCAGATGTAACGGGAGATTAATACTTGTTCAGGTGATGTAAGGGTTGGTACTATTCTAGCATATTCAAAGAATGTGGTAGTATAGCCCTTACTATCTATCCCGGTCATTCTAAGGTTCAGAAACTTATTAGCTATCTGTTCCTTTTCATTGGGAGGGCATAATTTCATTTCTACCATATTCTTAAATTCCTCCCATTCCATGTTGTATATCTTATCACTTCCTCTTAATTGGAGGATAGTGTTCCCCTATTCTAAGGCTGAGTTTTTAAACAGATTAGAAGCAAACATTATCTTATCTTCTTTAGCACATTTGCTTATTTTTAAAACAGCCTCAGTTTTTTCTATCCAGCGTAGAGCTACAATGGGTCATTCATTGCCCGAGAATTCTATTGGTTTGCAGGACCATAATTCTTTATAAGAACAACCATAAGGCATGGTTCTTCTTCTTTTGGGAATGGGCACTTGAAGTACGGGTCCATTGTTCACGCTGTGTTCTGGTTCAATTGGTCGCTTACTGCTATGTTTACTTTTATTATTCGCTTCTTGAACCGTTTGAATAATAAATGGCATTGCATCTATAATTCATTGTGCCACTATGTGTTGAACTGCACTATTATCCATTTGGTTTCCATTGTTATTGATGCTCGGATTCTCATTAACCACGTTAATGTTACTCTGGTTATCATTATTCAGATTTCCTTGATTTCCTTCGTCGGTCATCTGAATTTTAAACATTTACCTTGTATTAATATCACAAAATAATATTAATATAGTCAATCACATGACACGCATTTTTGCCAAAAGCGTCGATCATTGCGACTTTACTCTATTTCCATATATTTGGCATCTATTACACACTAGTACTGAAATAAAAATTACAATACCGACTGAAATAAAATTACACTAATAGTAGTAGTAGGCTTCCGTACACACATATTTTATTTTATTTTTATTTTATTATTATTATTATTACTACTACCGTTTCACCATTCTCACATTCACGGATATGGATTCATCCAAAAATCCATATTGCGCTCGTCGTACTTCCAGACGAGTCGCTCTCCCACCTGTCTCATCCGTTCACTACTTTCTAGAATTTCCTCACCAAATGTCCTAAGTTCTTGTACGTTTTCTGCACTCATTGGGGGTGCAGGTTCTAGGACTGGGTTCGGAATCTGGGGTGCGGGTTCCTAATATGGGGGTGTAGGTGCCTGGAATTGGTAAGGATCTTCTAAAATTTCCCTAATGTATTCATCATGGAAATAGGGATCTAAAGGGTCCAAACCTAGGTAGGCTCCTACGTTCTGCATGGGTGTGTCTTCATGTATCGGGTAGCATTGCACATAGTCCCTAACATCATCCCACCAGGGATCGTAATTTGGGTCTAGGGGATTTGGTGCTGGTACCCTAGGTATTTCTTCCGGATTGAAGTCATGCATCTCTACTTGGTTTTCAGGGTTTTCCATCTCCATGGGTTGGTCAGGAATTGGTGGCTGTGGTTGGGGTGCTATTATTTGCTCCAGATTAGGGTCAGCTGTAGTGGTTGCTAAGATATGGATGTTGGCTATACCCCTATTTATCATATCTTGGGCATAGGCATCTGTCTCTCTTTTGGCTGCTGCTAGTACCCTCTGTTTCTGTAACTTTTTCATACGCTTCCTACGCTCGTGTGCCCCTCTACTGAACCATCCCCTCTTTTTCTTAGGAAATGGCTCTTCTGACTGAGCCTTAAACACAAAGATTTCTTCTTCCGTATCAGCAGAGTACCCTGAGAGGGCAGGCTGAGAAGAGGAGGTGCCTTCGCTTCTAGGCGAACCAGACAATTGACGATACGCGTCAGATGGTCCTTGGTCGCTCATACTGTAAACTAACAAATAGTCAAATAACACATAACAATAAAAATACTATTATGCACGTATTTCCGTAATTTATTTCCTAACACTTTACATTTTGATGTCAGCAGAACACCTCTGTGGCTGAATCAGTGGCTTAGCTCTGATACCACCTTCTGTCGCAACCCCCCGATCCTAAGTCCCCGGGAACGGGCGGCCGCGAGCCAGTTTTGGTGGTATCTCGTATTGTCTAATTTGGCAGCGGAATTTTTTTCATCAGGACCGTAATTAGGAAATATTGAATCAGAGTAAAATACCACTTTTTCATAACATTAAACAAATGGGTTAAACCCAAGTGCGTAGTACACACGTTTTCATATGAATAAATCTTATTTTATTAATAAAAACATCTATTTTATTTTAGGTAACTTTATTGCCACTTTTCCAAGCCTTCAGTGCTGTCCAGCTGGCTTCTATTTGGCTTTCACAGTTTTTTACCTGAAACGCGTTTTAAAAACATTTGTCAGTGGGAAATACTGGTGAGTGAATCCCAGTTTAATCAAGTTTAAGTAAAACCCAGTGTACAGTATTGAGGGCGATCTCGTAATTACATTTGTTTCCAAGTAATATCAATTAACATCCATGGTACTGTC
Source organism: Helianthus tuberosus (assembly GCA_030545235.1). Lineage (NCBI taxonomy): Eukaryota > Viridiplantae > Streptophyta > Magnoliopsida > Asterales > Asteraceae > Helianthus > Helianthus tuberosus. The sequence goes on along the minus strand of CM060445.1, from coordinate 42,599,628 downwards.
ATACTCAACTTGTGGAAATGTTACTCCTTGACCAGGTGGTAACAAATTTTGTATACAAAACCCCAACATACTCATGATAATTGTATTCTTACAAATACTCAATAACTATTATTCGCATGGAAAAGTATTTAAGATTTTGTAAAAATAGTTAACAAAAGGTTTACAAAAAGTGGATCAACTCACATTGCTGTCTTAGATTTTCCGTAAGGGTTTCCTGATAATTATCTATAATTTACACAAATGCACATACGTTAGTATAATAACCCATTTTAACATTAGTAATACCCTCCCCGAGACGGCATTCCAACGACTACGCCGGGCAGAACCACGACAGCCGTTACGGAACCCTAGATCAATCAGGCAGCGTATCTAATACATATCCAGGGGTTATAATACTTACAACGGAGCAGAACTTCGCTATTTACGGGGGTATAATACCCGCGTATTATGCCTAATATCAAAAATTGAGAGAAACGAAACGTTTGTGAGCGAATTCTGAATGAAACCCGATGGCCTGCTTATATAGTGCTGAATTCTGTTTTTCTCGCGGCCCGCGTAAAACAAGGATAGGGCCTACGCGGCCCGCGTTGACCCCAGGTCAATGCGTAGTTGATCCGGGTCATCAGGTAGGTTCGCCATGTGTTGGGCCACGTGGCGGCCCAGGGTTCAGCCACCTTTCACCCTCTCGCGGCCCGCGTAATATTAAGGTGTGGCTTACGCGGCCCGCCTTAACTTAAAATTTTTATTTTTATTTATTTTTAATAATATTTAAGGTATTCGGGGCCCGTTTTCGCGTATGGGGTGTTTTTAGGGACATATTGGGATATTTTAAAATATATTAGGGTGTCGGAAAAATATTCGAGGGTGTCAATTTTATTGAGGATTGTTATATTAATTTTAATAAACCTTTAGTTTGCATTTTTTCAATGTTTTTAATATTTGTATGAGCTAAACGTTTATGCCATAAAGAAATTGAACAAGCGATATAATCAGAAGACACAATTTCATTCAAATCAAAACCAACTGCATTACATTCACCAAAACTAGAACTATCAATACCACCACTATCACTATCACTTTCATTCCCAAACCCATCAATCACATAAACGCCCCCTTCATCCGAGTCTTATTCTTCATCAATCCCATCTTCAGCTAAGTCAAGACGATACATTCCACCCGTGTTCTTTGCTTGACCCACATAGATGTCATTTAGAGAAAACTTCACACGGAGATTCTTGAGAACCAGCTTGTAACCATTCCGATCGAACTTATCAGCAGAAACAAGACCCTTGGTGATACCAGGAACATGCAACACGTCCTGAAGGGTAACCACTTGACCATCTTTAAAGTTTAGTCACACCGTGCCTTTACCACGAACTTCTACACGATGTCCATCAGCACATACCACCACTGTTCCATGAGGAATGAGACCATAAGTAAGAAACGAGCCACGATTCCCACAAACATGAACAGTGGCTCCAGAATCCAAAAACCATCCTCTACATGCCACAATGCGTGTATTTTGAGAAAGCATGTTCACCTCTCCAAGACCCACATTGGCCACTAGATTGGTGACTTTCTCAACATCAATAGCACTTGTAGAACCAACCGTAGATCCAGATTTCCTTTGAGAGCACTCTCGTGCATAATGCCCGGTTTCTCCACAAACATGACATTTACCAGACCTCTTTGGTTGATGGTTGTTAGTGTGTTGTGACTTCTTGAATTCCTTTTTCTTTGGTGCTGTAAACTTCTTATTCTTTGATGATGCCCCTTTTCCCTTTTGACCAGATCCTCCAGCAACATGATTCACACTCGATCCGGCTTTACTTCTTTTGTCCCTGTTGCGCGTTTCCTCCTCAATTCGGAGGTGCTTCAACAGTTCGTCCAAAGAGTAGTCCTCAGACTTGTGCATCATTCTGTTTGAGAAATCTTTCCAATTAGGAGGCAGTTTTGCAATAATGACCCCTACTTGAAATATTTCTAGCAGCGGAATTGAAAGTGTGGTCAATTTGTTAACAAGAACTTGGAGTTCATGCACTTGCTCCAGGATTGGCTTGTCATCGACCATTTGAAAGTCTAAGTACTTGGAAATAAAGTATTTGTTAGTACCTTCTTCATGAGCCTTGTACTTATCTTCCAAAGCTTTCCACAATTCTCTAGCACTTTTTACCGGCGAGTACAAGTCATAGAGACGATCCGAAAGAGAATTTTTGATGTGGCCCAGGCAAAGATCTTCAGCTTCCTTACGGACAAGTCTTTGCTTTGCCAAATCTTGATTCGGGACCTCTCCTGGCTCAAGAGGAGGGTCTTCAGGGATTTCAGGCAAGTCAGGATCAAGGATATAGTAGAGTTTCAACAAAACTAGCATGAACTTAACCTTGTATGCCCAACGGGTATAGTTTTGACCATCGAATCTGTCCAACTTGACAAACTCTTGATTCATGAATCTCAGATTGGCTGTTGGTAGTTCAGAGTCCATTAGTACTGTTGATTAAACACAAAAAAATAAAATCCTTTAAGACTGTTGAAAATATTTCAATCAAACAGTAAATTAATATTAACTTTATTAATTACCGAGTTATCAGCCAAACCAGTTTGTTCCAACTTGAGCAAACTGATTAAAGAAAGGTAGAAGGAGACTGTCCCATTATCGGACGAATTTAAAGTACACGTAAAATTAAAACCAACCTGGCGATAGAGAACGAAGATCCTTGAACGAAAAAACCTTGAACTGCACGGATGACTCCTGTTCTTAAATGATTTTACGCGCTCGTATTGCTGTGAGCTGCAGCGTAAACTCCCAGGATTTAATGCAGAACTAATCTGGTATTCCAACAGCAATGGAAACTAGAAAACGCAGAAGCTGGAGAGGAAACAGGAGCACACAGATGGGAGGAGGCTGCGAAATTGTAAGTGAATGAATGGGTAGCAGGAGGCTTTTGTTTATAGGTTGTGATCATACCAGAGAATGAGAAAAACGGGGATTGAGATAACCATTCAGAACCAATTCGGTTGTTGGATATATCCCATACGAAATCGAATTAGTAGAGATAATGGGATAACCCCCACTGTTTCTGTCACACCCTGGCTTTGCGGAAGCGTGGTTATTTTAGTGTGACTTCTTAATACCATAGCTTAACCATAACAGGCTATATGAAATAAAAACCATGCAAGATCATCCATAGATTTAAGTTTTAAAACCAAAGTAACATAGCATTGTCTTAGGGACTACAACACCATAACATAAAACATTGTTTTGAAAGACATAAACATCAACATGAATAAAACGCAGTTTAAGATTTGTGGCTCTTCCAGGAAAAAGTCACATTTCCTAAACCGGGATGACCTCGGAACCCATATGCAGCGGGAAAACACAACATACCGCGCCAGATCTTTAATTCCCTGAAATACATGTAAGTTGAAAAATCAACAATAATGTTGAGCGAGTTCATGTGTAAGTGAGTAAATAAACCTTTGTATGTATAAAAACCCTGGTATGTAGCAAATAAGGAAAAAGAGATCACCAATGGTTTGCAAGGCCATTGATATGTGTGAAGTGCAAGTAGGAAGACTCAAACCTAGCAGATTTATGCGTTGGGTACAAAGTCACCCTGAGGTCCGTTTTGTTTGGGCCTGGGGTTGGGCTCGCTACACCCAGATAGATCTACCGCTCCTGCCCCTCGGTCCTACCTTGAGGATTAATGGCCTCAAGTTTCTGCCTACCCACTCACATGATCTGAATAGTAATAACCCTCCTTACGCTAACAATACCATGTAAAAGTACTCGTAATCATAGTAACATGTATTTCACCCCCGCAGTTAGAAAACTGAAAACAGTTAAGAGAAAAGGGGGACATGAACTCACAGTGGTGCGTCTCTACCAAGTATATCTCCTGATCAAGCAGCTGTGCGACGACCTACACGTACTAAGTCTATTAGACGGACGGCCGTGCCTTGGCTTAAGGTTTAAGTTTTTGGGAAATAGTTAGACAACTATTTCGTGTTTATATTTTTGTACATACTTGGTAATTATTCTCCTTCCCAAGGATGGGGGATTTAATATATGTGCGTTCGTAAACTTCGAAATATATTATTAAGTCTCACTTAATATATTTTATTTCTTACTTCAAAATATAATCATTAACATTCGGTAATATTATTTTTACCCTAAAAATAATATTTGTATATTTCACAAAATAATCATAAACATTTTACAAGTGACGCTTATGAAAAGTATATATACTAAATACATATATTTATCACGTTTCATTTTGTGAAATCCCACCTCCGATATTTTGTAAATAAGTCGTGGCGAAATCTATAATTTGAAAACAAGTCAAAATGTATTTCTAACACTTGTGGTGAAAATATTTCTAAGTGTTAGGTTTTTGGAAAAATTTCGCCAGAGTTTCCCCTGTAACTGGAGGTGGCCACGCTTTTAAGCGTATCATTTTCTTTTATAAGTCAAACCAAAAATTTTCTCATTCAATCAAAACAATGCTCAAAGCATCAACTAGTCAATATATATGTAAATCGCAAGAATTACATGAACTTGTAGTTTTTCCAAAAATATGTAGTAAAGCTCCTTACTTTTAGTGTATCTTTATATAAATCCATCTGGTTTCGTAAAAGTTTCGTTTTTAAAGAAATTCCATCTTTACAACTTCTTGTAAAATTTGACAAAACTAGTTCCTTGTCGAAACTTAGTGTTACACAAGTATTTACACACTTGTGTGTTTGCTAAAATCATTCTTGTTTATGAAAGATCCGTCTTTAAAAGTATGTTTTCTCTTGACACGTGGTCCTTTGAAAATACCGCTTGTAAATCCGTAGATCTACTAGTTTTAAACACTATTTCGTGAGTAAAGTCGATTTTACACAAGTTCAAGTTTCTCGTGTGGTAGAGTTTCATCACTTAACCCTTGTTATACTTAAACAAGTTCTATGTCATGATCCATGATCATGACCAATCCGGGTTAAACGATGATCCGAGCTACCACAACATAGATCGGCACTAAATAATCACACAAAACAAATCTTACAAGATTTACACAACAATCAAGCTTTTATCCATCATTTTTAGCATTTTTAGTAGACTTTTAACATATCATCTTGTATGTTCATAGATTTTAACCGACAAAGTTCTTTTTAACCACTTTAAAATAGATCAAGAGTGTGTTTAAAGCCACTTACTACTAGCTCGAGGCTAGGGAAGATTCTAGTCGCAAAATGAGTGGATAAAAGCAATAGGGTGAGGTCCTTCGCGTTCCGAATGCACCAAGCCTCCTCGTATGTGATCCTCAACACTTGTATGCTCTTGGAATGAGAAGATCAAAACCGAAAATTGGATGGATGTGGGTGTGTGTGTTCGGCCGAGAGCCAAAGAGAGGGAGAGAGAGAGAGAGTTTTGTTGAGAGTTGAGTGAAATGATCATGTGTGTTAAGACTAGAACTTATAGACAAACCTTTCACAAATAACCAAAGGGTTTTATGTCTAATAGATATTAAGCACAAGGGATTTAAATAATCAACAAAGGACAAGGGGTGTCCCCCAAGGGGACGGTTCGGTTAGGGGGGGGGTCTCCTAGTTAGATTGTAACTAAATAGATAAGTATTAGTTAGGTATTTAGGAGATTAAACCATTTACTAGTATGTTATGCATTGTAGCGGGTGTTAGGGTATACGGGGGCCCTAACTGGCTCAGAAAAGAAAAACAGTGTTGATGACAATATTTTTATGTTCCGGGTAAAGTCCGGTTGTTCGGTTGGATAGTAATCCGTCAAAGTGCTTAACAAAGCTTTAAAGTGTCGTTATTATTATTTTTAGTGACACAATTTATTCCCGACACTTTGGAAAGTGTCTAGTAATATTTTTCTCATGTTTTGGCACTCTATTAGGTAGCTTAATGCTGAATTTTTATGTTAAAGTGCTGAATTTTGTACTTAAAGTACGTTTTAGGCACATCAGGTCACTGTAATCTCATTCCTAGTGACGCAGTTCTACAACCCTTACATCCCTACACTCACCACTAGTGTAGCAAACTATCTCAGGCTCTTACAGGCCTTAGAGGCAGTACCTGCCTGGTGCTAGTTATGACAGCACGTTTAATAGGTTATCCGTTCATTGTGCTACTGTGCTTTTGGTGCATCAAGGTTGTCACAAAGGTGCTGTAAGCAAAACATGGAGTGACAGCAAGTAAAGTATGATGCAGGTAAGTACATGTATCAGTATTGAAGTAGCAGTTTATCCACAAGTTCAAGTAGGCACAGTAATTAAGCAGTAATTAATTATTAATTAAGTCGTACGGATACCTGGTTTAGTGAGGGTTGTCACATTCTCCCCCCGTTAGAAAAATTTCGGGATTTAAGTTCTGCTTGTAGATGCCGGGTTCTTGGGAAATATGTGGGGGTATTTCTCTTTCATCCGGTCCTCACGCTCCCAGGTGTATTCAGGACCATGTCTGGCATTCCAACGAACCTTGACGAGCTTGACACTGCTCCGGCGGGTCTTGTTTACTTTCCAATCCGTAACCTCCACCGGTTCTTCAACGAAATGGAGCGTGTCGTCAACATGAATCTCGTCGGTGGGAATGGCAATGGTGTCTTGAGTTGGACTTTTCTTCAGGTTGGATACATGAAATGTATCGTGAACTCCATTCAGCTCGGCAGGTAAGTCCAGCTTGTATGCTACTAGCCCTATTCTTTCCAAAATTCTGAAAGGGCCAATGTAGCGCGGATTTAACTTCCCACGCTTTCCGAAGCGTGCCACACCCTTCCAGGGTGAAACTTTCAATAAAACCATATCTCCAACTTGGAATTCCAAATGTTTCCGGTTTGAATCTGCATAGGCTTTCTGTCTTTCGCGAGCTGCTTCGATGCGTTTTCGAATCTGCGCAATCTTGTCTGTCGTCTCTTGGACGATTTCGGGACCAACAAGCTGCCTATCACCTGCGTCAGCCCAGCATAGGGGTGATCGGCACTTGCGTCTGTAAAGAGCTTCGAATGGCGCGGCTCCAATACTGGTGTGGTAGATGTTGTTGTATGAAAATTCGACCAGTGGCAAATGCTTATCCCAGCTACCGCCCAAATCCATAACACATGCTCTTAGCATATCTTCCAAGGTCTGAATAGTCCGCTCGCTTTGACCGTCGGTCTGAGGGTGAAATGCAGTGCTCAGATTTAATTGTGAGCCAAAAGCTTCTTGGAAGGATTGCCAAATCCTTGATATGAACCTTCCGTCTCTATCAGAGATGATCGAGAGAGGCACTCCATGACGTGCGACGATCTCTCTCATGTATATTTCTGCCAGTTTGCTGGTGTTATCCTTCTCTTTGATTGGCAGGAAGTGTGCGGACTTTGTTAGGCGGTCAACTATCACCCAAATATTGTCATGACCTCTTGGCGTTCTTGGCAACTTTGTAATAAAATCCATGGAGATTTGTTCCCATTTCCATTTGGGAATCTCAGGTTGTTGCAGAAGTCCTGAAGGCTTCTGGTATTTCGCTTTCACCTTAGCACACGTTAGACACTTGCTCACATAAACAGCAACATCGCCCTTCATCCTAGGCCACCAATAGTAATCCTTGAGATCTTGGTACATCTTATCCGCTCCTGGATGGATAGAGTACCGCGATTTGTGAGCTTCATCAAAAACAACTTTCCTTAAACCACCAAACAGAGGAACCCAAATCCTTTTCTCAAAACATAACGTTCCTTCCTCGTTTGGCACCAATAGCTTCTCCATCCCACGGAGATATTCTTCTTCAAGATTTCTTTCCTTAAGAGCTTCTTTCTGCGCGGCACGAATGCGCAAGGAAAGATCGGTTTGGATAATCATTTCTAAAGCCCTAACCCTTATGGGCTTGATCCTCTCTTTTCGACTCAGGGCGTCGGCAACCACATTCGCCTTCCCTGGATGATACTTTATCTCGCAATCGTAATCATTTAACAACTCAACCCATCGTCTTTGCCTCATATTCAGCTCCTTCTGGTTGAATATGTGTTGTAGGCTCTTATGATCTGTAAAAATTGTACATTTCGTACCATATAGGTAGTGTCTCCAGATCTTTAAAGCAAATATCACTGCGCCTAGCTCCAAATCGTGCGTGGTATAGTTCTTCTCATGTACCTTCAACTGACGTGAAGCGTAAGCAATAACCTTCTGGCGTTGCATCAACACGCAACCCAATCCTTGACGCGAGGCGTCACAGTATACCACGAAATCGTCAGTACCTTCCGGTAGTGCTAGAATTGGCGCAGTGCAGAGCTTATCCTTCAACAGCTGAAACGCTTCTTCCTGTTTGATTCCCCAATCAAACTTCTTATCCTTCTGGGTGAGGAGCGTCAACGGTTGGGCGATCTTCGAAAAGTCCTCAATGAACCTTCGATAGTAGCCAGCCAAACCCAAGAATTGTCGAATCTCGGTTGGCGTCTTCGGCGTTTCCCAATTCTTGATCGCTTCAATCTTGGTTGGATCCACATGGATTCCATCTCCATTCACCACATGTCCAAGAAATTGGACTTCACGTAGCCAAAATTCGCACTTAGACAATTTGGCATACAGCTGTTCTTTCTTCAGCAGCTCCAAAATAGCTCTTAGATGCTGTTCGTGCTCAACCTTTGTCCTTGAATAAATCAAGATGTCGTCGATAAACACAATCACGAACTTGTCCAAGTACGGCTTGCAAACTCTATTCATCAAATCCATAAAGACTGCAGGTGCGTTTGTCAATCCAAACGGCATAACAAGGAACTCGTAGTGTCCGTAACGAGTCCTGAAGGCTGTCTTCGGGATACTCTCCTCTTGTATCCTTAACTGATGGTATCCAGATCGCAAATCGATCTTTGAGTAAAAGCTTGAACCTTGCAGTTGATCAAACAGATCATCAATTCTTGGCAGAGGATATCTATTCTTGATTGTCAGCTTGTTCAGCTCCCGGTAGTCTATGCACATACGAAAACTACCGTCCTTCTTTTTGACAAACAGGACCGGAGCTCCCCAAGGCGAGAAGCTTGGTCGGATAAATCCCTTGTCTAATAACTCTTGAAGTTGTGTCGACAATTCTTGCATCTCAGACGGGGCAAGTCTATAAGGTGCCTTAGCCACAGGCGCGGCGCCTGGGACTAAATCGATGTGAAACTCCACTTGCCTCTAAGGTGGCAGTCCAGGCAAGTCCTCCGGGAAGACTTCCGGATACTCCCTCACGACAGGGATGTCCTCGATCTTCGGTTCTGCAGCTTTCTTGTCTACAATGTGTGCCAGGAAGGCAGCACACCCTTTTTGCAAACACTTTCGCGCTTTGAGGCAGCTGATAATTCTTAACGGCGTATCGCGCTTTTCGCCATGTACTACAATTGTTTCGCCATCTTCGGTCGGGATACGAACGACCTTTTCGTGACAAACAATTTATGCCTTGTTGCTTGATAACCAATCCATTCCTACTACTACGTCAAAGCTCCCCAGCTGGACTGGTAGTAGATCTGTTGGTGCATTACATCTGTCGATTTCGTCTTATATCGAGTCTCGGTCTAAAAGTTTGAAGCCTGCTAGTTTGAAGAGGTCTAGTTTGAGGAGGTCTAGTTTGAATAGGTCTAGTTTGAGGAGGTCTAGTTTGAAGAGGTCACGGTTTGAGGGTGGCATGTCACTTTCAAACTAGAGGGTCTCTCCCTATAAATAGGCTTCAAACTTTCACCATTTGTAACTTTCCGGCTTGTGCAACGAAGTACTGCCGAAGTGTTGTCAGGTTGTAAAACGTTCTAAAATCAATCATACAATAGTTTAAAGTGTATTGCTTGCTGAATTGAATTCGGTTTCTTAGTTTCCGCCTCTGAAACTGAGATAAACTCTTCTGAACGACTCGTTCGGGTCTGAAAACGATCCTACAAGTGGTATCAGAGCTCAGGAGGAAGAGTTCTATACGATTCAGCTTGAATATTTCTGTTTTTCTACATCTTCTTTCAAAATTTCAAGTTTTCACGGTTAAAATTGGATCAATTTTTCACAGAATGTGTAAAAGTGAATTTTAACAAACCCTTGAAAGTTTCAGCTTAAAATTCTAAGTATAAGTAGTAAAAATGACTTGAAAACTGGTTCCCGTTTGAACAAAGACTGTTTGGGGACTGACCCTATTGTTTGAAATTGACCTTACCGTTTGAAACTGCCACCTTATTGTTTGAAACTGGCCCTTCCCGTTTGAAGAATGCATACTGTTTGAACTGAAGTTTGAACTTGACCTGACAGTTTGAAAGTTACACCCTACGGTTTGAACCTGACCTGACCGTTTGAAAGTTACCCTACAGTTTGAACGAAGCCTGTCCCTTCCCGTTTGAGGAATGCATTCTGTTTGAACTGACGTTTGAATCTGACCCCTACCGTTTGAAACTGACCTGACAATTTGAAAATTGGTTCCAGTTTGAAAAGTTTTGTGAAAGTTCATCGAATATTGTGAAACATTCTAATCGAAGTGATCATGGGAAAGAAATCCATGTGGTTATGGTGTCAGTTTGCATATGATTCTCTCTAAATAGTCGTCGGCACAACAGTACAAGATATTGAATTAGTTAATTGATTACTTGCATGTTGTCAGTCCACTACATACGGGGCGGCCCACTCATATTTCATTGGGTATTAACTGAGTGTCGGATAAGTGGATTGGGTGGCCCAATTAAAGTCTTTTGTGATTTTATATAGACGATACATATTGTTGGTCAAATAGAATTGTGATCTAATGAATTTGTATTGGTAAGAATGGTCGGTTTGGTAGTTATGTGATGTCAGCCTAGTGAGGGTTAAGGAGGTCCAATCATATTCAATAGTTCATTGATAGTTGTCGGCTCTTGCAATTACATATATAAAAGGTGTTATAATAGTTCAAGTTGGATATTTGTGTTTTGTAAACCTGCTGTTGTCATCGGCCCAAGTTTAAACATCAACCAAGCAGCCCATTTTGACGGCCCATCAACATTAAATTTCTACGGTCCAAAACAGTTATACAAGTTGTTTGATACCGAGATTTGTTTAAGGTCGTGTAGTTTGAGTTGTGATTTCTTTCAGTTCGTACAGTCTGAAGTTCAAAAGTTTCAAAGGGTCAAGTCATTTGCACGATTTGGAGTTTAGTCAGTCCGCGAGTCTTCGACACCAGTTCACAAATCTCGACACGAGTTTTCGATTGATTTCTTCAACTCATTTTTACGTGTTCAGTTCATTTAAAACTGATATTTTGTTTGTTGTCAGGTATTTTACAAGGAGATACAGTTCATTTGAAAATTCAAAACATGGAGAACGAGTTCTACAATGCTTTTGCTAGTCCAGTTACAATCACTCAGAGTGCTTTGCATGAAAATGAAACCGGGACGTCTCAGAAACCACCCAAACTCATGGATATTGATGATTACAATGGATGGTCTGAACGGTTTGGAAATTGGGTTGAAGCTTATCATTTGGATGCTTGGGAACACACTGAAGAACCATATGTTAGACCCACAACGAATAATGTTCAGCAAACAATTACAGAAATGAGTACTGAAGATAAAAAGAAATATAGGGATGAGAAATTGATGGTGAGTCTGCTTCAGCAAGCGATAAAAGAAGATATCTTGATACTGCTTCAACATGATGGAACTGCTTATTCAATCTGGACAGAATTGGAAGCAAAATTTGTTGGAAGTGATGATATGCTCAAAAACAAAATGTCTCTCATGAAGAAAGAGTTTGATCTGTTTCGTGGTTTGAAATCTGAAAACACCAAGCAAATAATTGATAGATATTGTAACTTGGTGAGAAATATGACAAAACTTGGTATTAAAAAAGATACTGATGAATTGATTGAAAAACTTGCAGATGCGCTACCACATGAAACATGGGGAACTTTTCTGATGATGCTGAGATCAAACAGGAAAGATTATAAAAAGTTGACACTGGGAGACTTCATCAAACACCTGGAAGCTCAAGAGATGGAACAGAGGAAGATTGCCAGGATGAAGAACTACGATGGAGAACAAGATATCAGCTTGTATTACAAAGGTGGTGTCAACGAAAAGTCAAATTATTCTCCAAAAATTGAAACTGCTTACAGTGTGAAAGATTCTTCTGAAAAGAAATCACCTCAGGGATCAAGCAGCACTAGATTTTCATCATTCGATCCAAACATTTCTGCAACAAAGAATGGAAGAAAACTTCAATGCAATATTGTATTAAATCTTGAAAGTGATCAAGATTATTCTGAAGAAGTTGCCAAAAATCAAATGTCTTTGTTGGGAATGGTGTTAGAGTCCTATAGTAGTTTTGTGGCCGGAAAGATCGGTAATCCAATGCTCACGAAAGAGGATTACGATCAAATCGATGCTGAGGAAATGGAATTGATGGATATTAAATGGTGCATGGCCAGTGTAATGAGAAGAGCTGAGAAGTTTAAACAAATTACAGGAAGAAATGATTTTCTTGATGCAAGTGTTTCAAATTTAGGCTTTGATAAATCTAAAGTTACATGTTTTCGTTGCAGAGAAAAGGGGCATTTTAAGAGAGAGTGCAAAAATCGTGAAGCTACTGGAGCCCAGAATCCTTTTGGAAACAACGATTATCACAAAAAGGCGATTTATCATCAAATTACACCACCAGCACTGCATCAGGCACAAACTGCACATGGAATGATGGAGATTAAAGATTCAAAGAAAGCTTGTCTGGGAAAGGATGGTGGATTCAGTTGGGATAAATATGTTCCAACAAACAGCAAAGTGTGTTTGGCAGAACAAGATGATGAAAAACTGGCTAAAGGTTTTAGTTGGGACAATTTTTGCCCAGATCAAGAACTTATGGCCAAAGAGATGTCCAAAAACACTTCAAATGTTAATGCTTTCATTGCAAATGCTTATGATTTGAAATGTGCTGAAAAGTGCAGAAAAGTCTTGGAAGCTGCTGAAGCAAGACGGGGAAAGCTTGAAGAAGAGGAAGAAGAGGAAGAGAGATTAAAAGCTGAAGCTGAAGCAGAGAAAAAGAGAAGAGCTGAATTTTTACGATCAAACAGAACAGTCAAGGATGTTCCTGAATTTGAAGTCAAAGTTGATGCAGAACCTGTCAAAGTTCCTGAAAAGTGCATGAATTGTGATTCTTTAATCAAGCAGAATAATGAGTTGCTGCACAATATAAACAGATTGAAAGAATCCTATGATACAATGAACAGAGAAATCAACAAGTATACTGATTCAAATGGTGAACAAGTTGTGGCAATGAATACGCTGAAGAAAGCATACCTGAGACAACTAGATGATGTCAATTTTCACATAAAGAAATGTGCTGATTTAGAGTTGAAGTTGGCAACACAAAAAATCAAAACTGAAAGAGTCAACAAGTTATTAGAAAGTTACTCATGTTCTACTTTTGTTGTTGACAGGATTTATCCGGTTGTGGAAGAATTGAAGACGTTTGAAGAAGTGAAGACGTCCGAAGAAAAGAAATCTGTGACAAAAGATGAAGTGAAGATTTCTGGTAAGAAACCAAGTGTGGTCTACACTAGATGTCCGCCCCCGGTCGAAAATGGATTTTTACCTCGAAATCCAAATTCTGAAAGAGTCGAAAAGGCAATAAACTTACAATGGGAGTCTGGGCCGTCGGATAACTTGCCAGAAAATATTGATGTCACATACACGTCGTCCGACACTGATCATGAGTCAAAGTTGATAAAAAGTGTGGTCGATCAGGTGTTAGATAAAGATGACATAGAGGAGTCAAAACCGGAGTCCAAATCCAAGTCAAAGTCTGAGTCCAATACGTCAAAGTCAACAGTCAAAAAGGACAAACGGGTTTACGATAAAGAATTTTTTATATCAAAATCTAATTTGAATGATGAATCATTCAAAGTGGCATATGCTTTGAAAGATTCTGACAAATTATATTCTGATGAGATTTTTCCAATAAGAGGTGTTAAATCAGACATGATCAAAAAGGTTTTCAAATTAACAGAAATTAATATTTCTGAAATAAAAGATTTAAATCTTACTGATAAACCTAAATCCTACACCTCAAGAGTTCAACAACGTTTAAACAAGAAAAAGGGTTACAGTTCTGGTTCTGGTTTTCAAAAGAAACCAAACCAAAACCGTAATTTCAAAAAGAATGGTCTAGGTTTTATACCACCGAAAAACTATAAAAATGAGAAAATTTATAAACCAAAAACTGTTTTCGTTTCAGGAACAAGTGCTGAGAAAGAACAAAAGAGTTCATTTTGGAAGCAGATAAATCAAGAATTCCTTGCCAAGAAGCAAGAAGAACTGAAGAAGAATGTTGTTCCAAAGAAGATTGAAAAACGAACATGTTTTCAGTGTAAAACTGTAGGTCATGTTGCTAGGGACTGTCCGAAGACATTCAAACCAAAACAGGAAGTCTCTGGTAAATTGAAAGAGAAAGTTGTGGAGAAAACTGAACTTTCAACCTGAAAGTTTACAGGCTTTGAAAATTCGATCTTTGAAAAAGGAGAATGTTCAAAAAATGTTTTAAAAAGAAAAGAAGATTTGAAAAATCAAAAATGGGTTGTGAAAAGTTCAGGTAACAGTTCTGGTGATGAATCTGATTCCACAAAATCAGAGGAGCCAAAAGTTGTTAAAGAAAAGGTTGAGAAATCAGTTCCAACTATGAACGATGAAAATTTTCCACCTTTGCGAGCTGAAAATTTTATGAAGAAAGTTGGAAAAACAGAAATTTCAAATCAATTTTATTCTGATAAGAAAAAATTTGATGTTAATAAGGCTTTCAACGGAACTGTGAAACACATTTTTGGCAAAATGGTCAATAGTAAGGTTAAAGGTGTTAAAGAATTTTACGCTGCCAAAAGAGGAGGTCACAGGTTCGCTGAAAGTAAAAATGAAGAAGAGGTTGTTACACCCAAGGAAGGTCAGGCTTGGGTGGACATATTTTTCAAAGAGTAAAAACCTGACTTGCCGGAGATCCCAAGTTGGTAATCGTGGATCATGAATCGGCATCCTTCTTAATTTGTGTTTGAAAAGTTTTGCAGGAATTGCCGGAACTCCCAGGTTTGTAAGCGAGGAGTAGGAATCGGCACCTTGAGAATTCAACCAACAGATGGTGTTTGGTTGAAAATGATTGATTGGATTGATTGTACAAGTGGTAAATCAGGGACATTAAGTTGTATCTGATTTTCTACAAGTGGTTGAAAAACAATATGATGAGTTTATCCCTAATTTTACAAGTGGTAAAATCAACAAAACTTATTTTCCGGAAAAACCATTGGATTAAAACAAACTTAAGTGTTTTGAAATCATAATGGGAAAATAGTTTGTTGTGAGGGGGAGTTCTGATTGTTTATGCCAAGTGGATGGCGAATTGAGGCAATTCGATATCAGTTGTCATGTTCTTGTACAGTTTGTTTTCAAATTTCCTAAAATGTGTTTGCATTTTAGGGGGAGTAAAAATTTTTAGAAAATCCAAAAACATTTGAAAATTTGAAAAAACCAAAAACATGATAAAATGAAAAATGAGTTTTTGTTGCATAAAAGAGGAAATGATAGTACATCAGTGGACTATCACAACATGCTAAAGAATTGGTAAGATAAAAAAGTGATAAACGGTCTCACTGATGATGTGCTAGTAGGTTTTTGCACATCTAGTAGATTGTGACGAGATATAAACCTAAATTTCAAACTTGCTTATATCGTGGGGAAACATCTCTAGGATATATGGGTAACCCCCGAAATCTCGTTTGAAAGATTCCTTTTTCTGATATACTAGGTCTTTATACTCAGTGATGTCTGGGGTATTATTCCAGGACTTCTGCTGAATGGAAGTTCTGACCTAGTCCTCGAATAATACTTTCCGCAATGCTTGAAACATAGCATCACCCTCAGCATATATGATAAGACAATAAAATTGCTTAGCAATGCTGTTGTAAAAAAGATCCTCTAAAGGGGACATACCCAAAAGTTGAGTCATGATCTCTCTGCTGAACGGTAGTTCTGACCTGAGCTCTCATGATTCTTCATAATTTATTAACCCCTACAGATATCATTTGTGTCATAATTACCTGTAAGACAGAATATTGGGATCTGGATACGGGAGTATATTCTAAGGTGGGACACACGATTGAGTTTAAGTGCTTAAAACATTAATTTCGTATCTCGAAGCAGTTGAACTTTGTGTGAAAATTTAAGTGGACCAGTATACTGACAATCTAAGTGAATCGTTTAAAGCTTAAAATGAAATGAAGCTTAACGGTGTTGGTGATTTGTCTCAAAACTGATATGATCCTCTTGCACGAACTCACAAAAACATTGTTTGTATATATTTCATTTCTGCATTTTTTTGTTTTTACAAGTAGTGTCAGTTATTTTCTTTTAAAAATCCAAAAAGATTTTAGTGTGTTTTAGCATATTTTTTGTAAAAATCCAAAAAGATTTTCGACAACTGATGTTGGAAAGCTGATATTCAAAATTTCAAGTGCTGAACATGATGAACAAAAGGTTTGGGAAAGAATGTATGAAGAAATTGTGTTTTCAAATGTTTATCAAAGATTAAATCATTTTTTTGAATGGTATCTGCATTTGGTTTCTAAATTTGCAAAAGTTTAAAATTTGTGAAACTTATTTTTGGGTAGAGTTGTGCAGGTTAGCCAGGTTCCGAAATCTGAGTTAGATAAGTGCCAGATTACGATCTAAGAACCTGTGGAAAGTGAATCCCAGATTACGATCCCAGTCTAGTGAAAGGGGGAGTCTGAGGACATCGAGAGGGAGTCTGAAGATTGTAGAGTCAGATTCAGATCCTGAAGATTATGAGAAAGAGTAAGAGATTGATTGAGGATGCTTACAATGGAGAATTTTTGAAGAAAGTGAACAGACTGATAAAGACTGAAGATGCAAAGACTCGACACTTAAGACTCGTCAACATCTGAGGGGGAGTCTGTTGGTGCATTACATCTGTCGATTTCGTCTTATATCGAGTCTCGGTCTAAAAGTTTGAAGCCTGCTAGTTTGAAGAGGTCTAGTTTGAGGAGGTCTAGTTTGAATAGGTCTAGTTTGAGGAGGTCTAGTTTGAGGAGGTCTAGTTTGAAGAGGTCACGGTTTGAGGGTGGCATGTCACTTTCAAACTAGAGGGTCTCTCCCTATAAATAGGCTTCAAACTTTCACCATTTGTAACTTTCCGGCTTGTGAAACGAAGTGCTGCCGAAGTGTTGTCAAGTTGTAAAACGTTCTAAAATCAATCATACAACAGTTTAAAGTGTATTGCTTGCTGAATTGAATTCAGTTTCTTAGTTTCCGCCTCTGAAACTGAGATAAACTCTTCTGAACGACTCGTTCGGGTCTGAAAACGATCCTACAAGATCCAAAGTAAACTCACGTTCTCCCAACTCGATTGCACAACCTCTGATCACTTCATTGGCTTCTACTAACTTCCCATTAGCCAATTCGATTGAGTAGGGAATATCTAACTTACTAGCGGCTAAACCAAGCATATTCTTAAATTCTAATGATACGAAGCTATAGTCGGCACCAGTATCAAATAAAACGGATGCATAGCGTTGGTTTACAGGGAACGTACCAGTAACGACATTGGGGTCCTGGCACGCTTCCCTTGCTTCGATATGGAACACTCTTCCACGGGCTTGGTTCAACTCTGGGCAGTTCCTCTTAAAGTGCCCGATATCACCACAGTTAAAGCATCCAAGTCTTTGCCCGTTTCCACCTCCATTTCCAGCTTGGTTATTCCTTTGGTTATGATTTACAGCGCCTGCTTGATTCGCATTGTTGCCTCGATTCCCATTACCTCCATTGTTTCCTTGTGGGCGATTTCCAATTCCACCCCGGTTATTGTTTCTGTTTCCAAATCCTCCTTGGCCTCCCTGGCCAACAGTGGCCCAACAAGAATCCTTCAAGTGGCCAGGTTTCCCACACGCTTCACATACCTTCAAACCACATCGGCCAGAATGGTGACGCTGGCAGGTGTTGCACTTGGGCTGGGTGCCCATATATCCCTTTCCTTTCTTCCCAGCACCAGCTGTAACCTGAGCTGGCGCGTTTGGCTCTCCTTTCTTAACAACACCACTAATGCCTTGCTTAAAGTTCGAGAACTTTCATTTGTTACCTCCGGATGACTCGACGTGAGTCTCTTTCTTCTTTGTCTCGATCTCACCAAACTTGTTCAGGCGGATAGCCTCCTCAGTGAGAGCTACGCTCAAATCGATTGCCTCAGTAATTGTTGCAGGCTTGGAGGAGGTCACCATGCTTATGATTTGAGGAGCTAATCCCCAAATGAAGCGTTCAATCTGCTTGAATTCTGGAGTGACCATATAGGGTACCACATGCGACAGGTCGTGAAACCTCTGAACATATTCCGCGATCTTCGGACCTTCCATCTTCAAATGCCAGAACTCAGTTTCCAATCTTTGGATTTCAGTGCGAGAACAATACTTTTTGTGCATTAGTTCCTTCAGTTCGGTCCATGTTAGTGCGTAGGCAGCAGCTTCACCAAGTGTCTGCACTTGCAAATTCCACCAAGATAGGGCTCCATCCAGAAATAGCCCAGAAATGTAGGTGACTTGCTGGTTCGGTGCACATTTGCTCATGCGGAGAACAGATTCAGTCTTCTCGGCCCAACGAACAAAAGCGACAGCACCTCCGGTGCCATCAAAGTTGACAGGCTTGCAGTCTAGAAACTGCTTGTAGGTGCACCCTGCACATACGTTACAACATATGAATGGCATTAGCATCCTTGCTAGAGATATCCAATTAAATCATGGTATGTCTTAATGACTTAGTATTACCATGAGGTGGATTGTTGTTGCCATTGTTGTTTGAGCTGCTTCCGCTGGGTCCTCCTTGCGAGGCGGCGTATTGCGCGATGGCAGCAGCGATGACTTGTTGGAGTTCTGCCTCATTGGTAGGCATCGGCGTTTGACGTCTAGGCGGCATCTTCTAAAAGATGAGTTCACGTCGGTCAGGCCAAAATAAAGATCCCATGTTATAATACGTACGCTTTATTATGATAGTAATAGTACATAACATCTCATGTTATAATCATATCAGTCACACAACCTCCCATGTTATAAAACATAAATAATCAATCAAAACATCACATATGATGAGAATACTGCGATTGCCATATATCGAGACCACATAGTAAGTGTACAGGTACATAACAGTGTCATACATCATCATCGACTAAGGGCTACATCACCCTAGTCCAAAAGAATATCAAACCAGTGTCAATACATCCATATACATGTCACAAAAGTCAGAATCAAAATGCAGTCTCCAAAAATGTTGTGCAGTCAAAACAATCGCCGTCTTCTCACCAGCGTCTACCCATGCTGTACTAAGGATGCCCTAAACTGATGGTGGTGGAGGAGGGGGAAAATGGGTGTAGAAAAAACGTCGCAAATGGAGCCAGTCCTCCTCCATGGCTCTCTGGGTACGCAACCAAGAAGCAACCTGCTGCTCAAGTGCCAAAAGGCGTGCAGCATAGTCAGGTAACAATGGTCGAGGGTGCTGCGAAGAAGCAGGGTGGGTCTGACCCTGACACTGGCACGGCGGTGGCTGAGCTCCCTCAAGATCCTGAATGCGCCGTGTGAGTGCCTCCTGCTGGACAACAAACGACATTAGAACGTCCTGAATAGAATACCCCATATGGAAAGAATGGTAGGGGTCGGTCGGTGGCACAAAGAATGGTGGTACAGGGGGAATAGCAGATGAAGACTGTGGCATAACTGGAATATATGTCGGCACATGTCCAAAGGGACGAGCCGAGGAACCCTCTCCAGGTCGAGCTGGAGGTGTGTACTGTGCAAATGAAAAAGAGAAATCAACGTGACGTGCATCGGTGGTATGAGGAGGAATAGGTGGAAGCTCATCATCCGCAGGAATCCACCCATGCTGGGCGTGCTCATCTCGTGGGTCAATCTGTGCCTCAAAAAGTGCTCGATCAAACTGTACAGGCATAGGGTCAAGATGGGGTGCAACAAGAGGGTCAGTAGGTATATCAGCGATAAGTGGGGGATCAACATGATCGGCAGCAATAACATGGTCACCCTCCAGTAGTGGTGCATCAGCAGGGTGATCACCAATGGGTGGGTCAGCAATCACAGGATCAATAGGTATGCCAGCATGAGCAGGGTCATGCTCAAGCACTGGGTCAGGAGCAGCTACTGGCTCGAGGGCCATGGCAGGCTCGGGATCAACGAACTCCATATCAAAATCTGCATGATCAGCGAATGCAGGGTCAACTAGGTCTACTGGGTCAACCATAGGCTGATCCAAGTGGATGTACTCTATCTCCTGGTCCGGGTCAAATCCAGGGGAAAAAACAGGGTCTGAATCCTCATCGAGGTCGTGATCGAAAGCAAATCTAGGAGCAGAGGCAGCAGATGATGCCCTGTCAGGATCTGAACCGTGTGAATAGTGCTGTGCGCTCCGAGTGTGTGACGGTGCGGAGGCCACAGACTCAAAGGAGTCTAGAGCGGGTGAGTGTGCAGGTGACTCCTCAGCTGGAGCATCTGCGAGTAACAAAAGACCACCGTCAGCTAGAAGGGCCTCGCCCTCAACATCGTCCTCCAGGGGCTCATCATCAAACAGATCGACGTCGTCGTCAACGTCGGCGTCGATGAGCATATCGTAAGCAGGATAAACGGCCAAAGGTATGGGAGCAGGGACCTCTACGAGTGGTAGGTACCCAACAAAAGGACCATCAGCGGGCTCATCGACAGCGTCGGGCAGTGCAAAGGGCTGAAAGTCGTCCTCGTCTGTGCTGGTAACATCTGATGTGTGGACCTCGTGCTCTGAAGACTCTAAGTCGTCTGATACTATGGGTCTAGGGCCTGTGGTGTCCGAATCACCTGTGTCGGGCGAGTCCATGGTGTCTGTAACACAAACACAAATATGTACAAATAATCAATCATATAATCAGATAAGCACATTAGTCACCAAGTAAGCAATCAAATAATTCTCCTAGTCCCACTAGCCTCCCAGCCTCTCAGACTGCTCTTCCTAGTCCAACTAGCCAGATTCTCCCAGCCTCTCAGACTGCTCTTCCTAGTCCAACTAGCCAGATTCTCCCAGC
The DNA here is from genome assembly GCA_030545235.1 of Helianthus tuberosus. Lineage (NCBI taxonomy): Eukaryota > Viridiplantae > Streptophyta > Magnoliopsida > Asterales > Asteraceae > Helianthus > Helianthus tuberosus. The sequence continues at coordinate 42,578,572 of CM060445.1, read as the reverse complement.
CTCTCAGACTGCTCTTCCTAGTCCAACTAGCCAAATTCTCCCAGCCTCTCAGACTGCTCTTCCTAGTCCAACAAGCCAAATTCTCCCAGTCTCTCAGACTGCTCTCCCTAGTCCTACTAGGCAACTACCTCGGTCTCCTAGACCGAGCCTCGGTCCTCCAGACCGAGCCTCAACCTCCCAGACTGAGCCTATAAATAATAAATAAATGTGCTCAACATTTGTTTGTAAAAAGTTTTGGATCTGGACTTGAGTGGTATGTAGTAAAAATGTTTTCGTGAGAGCCCTAGTGATCATAGTCTAGACTCGAGAAGGAATCCGAGTTCGCTATGATCAGAGCTCTGATACCAAGCTGTCACACCCTGGCTTTGCGGAAGCGTGGTTATTTTGGTGTGACTTCTTAATACCATAGCTTAACCATAACAAGCTATATGAAATAAAAACCATGCAAGATCATCCATAGATTTAAGTTTTAAAACCAAAGTAACATAACATTGTCTTAGGGACTACAACACCATAACATAAAACATTGTTTTGAAAGACATAAACATCAACATGAATAAAACGCAGTTTAAGATTTGTGGCTCGTCCAGGAAAAAGTCACATTTCCTAAACCGGGATGACCTCGGAACCCATATGCAGCGGGAAAACACAACATACCGCGCCAGATCTTTAATTCCCTGAAATACATGTAAGTTGAAAAATCAACAATAATGTTGAGCGAGTTCATGTGTAAGTGAGTAAATAAACCTTTGTATGTATAAAAACCCTGGTATGTAGCAAATAAGGAAAAAGAGATCACCAATGGTTTGCAAGGCCATTGATATGTGTGAAGTGCAAGTAGGAAGACTCAAACCTAGCAGATTTATGCGTTGGGTACAAAGTCACCCCGAGGTCCGTTCTGTTTGGGTCTGGGGTTGGGCTCGCTACACCCAGATAGATCTACCGCTCCTGCCCCTCGGTCCTACCTTGAGGATTAATGGCCTCAAGTTTCTGCCTACCCACTCACATGATCTGAATAGTAATAACCCTCCTTACGCTAACCATACCATGTAAAAGTACTCGTAATCATAGTAACATGTATTTCACCCCCGCAGTTAGAAAACTGAAAACAGTTAAGAGAAAAGGGGGACATGAACTCACAGTGGTGCGTCTCTACCAAGTATATCTCCTGATCAAGCAGCTGTGCGACGACCTACACGTACTAAGTCTATTAGACGGACGGCCGTGCCTTGGCTTAAGGTTTAAGTTTTTGGGAAATAGTTAGACAACTATTTCGTGTTTATATTTTTGTAAATACTTGGTAATTATTCTCCTTCCCAAAGATGGGGGATTTAATACATGTGTGTTCGTAAACTTCGAAATATATTATTAAGTTTCACTTAATATATTTTATTTCTTACTTCAAAATATAATCATTAACATTCGGTAATATTATTTTTACCCTAAAAATAATATTTGTATATTTCACAAAATAATCATAAACATTTTACAAGTGACGCTTATGAAAAGTATATATACTAAATACATATATTTATCACGTTTCATTTTGTGAAATCCCACCTCCGATATTTTGTAAATAAGTCATGGCGAAATCTATAATTAGAAAACAAGTCAAAATGTATTTCTAACACTTGTGGTGAAAATATTTCTAAGTGTTAGGTTTTTGGAAAAATTTCGCCAGAGTTTCCCCTGTAACTGGAGGTGGCCACGCTTTTAAGCGTATCATTTTCTTTTATAAGTCAAACCAAAAATTTTCTCATTCAATCAAAACAATGCTCAAAGCATCAACTAGTCAATATATATGTAAATCGCAAGAATTACATGAACTTGTAGTTTTTCCAAAAATATGTAGTAAGGCTCCTTACTTTTAGTGTATCTTTATATAAATCCATCCGGTTTCGTAAAAGTCTCGTTTTTAAAGAAATTCCATCTTTACAACTTCTTGTAAAATTTGACAAAACTAGTTCCTTGTCGAAACTTAGTGTTACACAAGTATTTACACACTTGTGTGTTTGCTAAAATCATTCTTGTTTATGAAAGATCCGTCTTTAAAAGTATGTTTTCTCTTGACACGTGGTCCTTTGAAAATACCGCTTGTAAATCCGTAGATCTACTAGTTTTAAACACTATTTCGTGAGTAAAGTCGATTTTACACAAGTTCAAGTTTCTCGTGTGGTAGAGTTTCATCACTTAACCCTTGTTATACTTAAACAAGTTCTATGTCATGATCCATGATCATGACCAATCCGGGTTAAACGATGATCCGAGCTACCACAACATAGATCGGCACTAAATAATCACACAAAACAAATCTTACAAGATTTACACAACAATCAAGCTTTTATCCATCATTTTTAGCATTTTTAGTAGACTTTTAACATATCATCTTGTATGTTCATAGATTTTAACCGACAAAGTTCTTTTTAACCACTTTAAAATAGATCAAGAGTGTGTTTAAAGCCACTTACTACTAGCTCGAGGCTAGGGAAGATTCTAGTCGCAAAATGAGTGGATAAAAGCAATAGGGTGAGGTCCTTCGCGTTCCGAATGCACCAAGCCTCCTCGTATGTGATCCTCGACACTTGTATGCTCTTGGAATGAGAAGATCAAAACCGAAAAATGGATGGATGTGGGTGTGTGTGTTCGGCCGAGAGCCAAAGAGAGGGAGAGAGAGAGAGAGTTTTGTTGAGAGTTGAGTGAAATGATCATGTGTGTTAAGACTAGAACTTATAGACAAACCTTTCACAAATAACCAAAGGGTTTTATGTCTAATAGATATTAAGCACAAGGGATTTAAATAATCAACAAAGGACAAGGGGTGTCCCCCAAGGGGACGGTTCGGTTAGGGAGGGGGGGGGTCTCTTAGTTAGATTGTAACTAAATAGATAAGTATTAGTTAGGTATTTAGGAGATTAAACCATTTACTAGTATGTTATGCATTGTAGCGGGTGTTAGGGTATACGGGGACCCTAACTGGCTCAGAAAAAAAAAACAGTGTTGATGACAATATTTTTATGTTCCGGGTAAAGTCCGGTTGTTCGGTTGGATAGTAATCCGTCAAAGTGCTTAACAAAGCTTTAAAGTGTCGTTATTATTATTTTTAGTGACACAATTTATTCCCGACACTTTGGAAAGTGTAGTAATATTTTTCTCATGTTTTGGCACTCTATTAGGTAGCTTAATGCTGAATTTTTATGTTAAAGTGCTGAATTTTGTACTTAAAGTACGTTTTAGGCACATCCGGTCACTGTAATCTCATTCCTAGTGACGCAGTTCTACAACCCTTACATCCCTACACTCACCACTAGTGTAGCAAACTATCTCAGGCTCTTACAGGCCTTAGAGGCAGTACCTGCCTGGTGCTAGTTATGACAGCACGTTTAATAGGTTATCCGTTCATTGTGCTACTGTGCTTTTGGTGCATCAAGGTTGTCACAAAGGTGCTGTAAGCAAAACATGGAGTGACGTGCATCAAGGTTGTCACAAAGGTGCTGTAAGCAAAACATGGAGTGACAGCAAGTAAAGTATGATGCAGGTAAGTACATGTATCAGTATTGAAGTAGCAGTTTATCCACAAGTTCAAGTAAGCACAGTAATTAAGCAGTAATTAATTATTAATTAAGTCGTACGGATACCTGGTTTAGTGAGGGTTGTCACAGTTTCGAATTCACCTCTATCTCCTTATCTCATTCGGTCAGTGCAAAGTGCGCCTCAAACGCGTCCATTCGCGAGCTCGCGGCTCGGCTCGGCTCAGCTCGGCGCGCGTGTGGGCTTCATCCACTTCTCGACCCATTTAACACTTTGGAGGCCCATAAGGAGTAATCCCTTATAAACCACTCAAAGTTCACTCCCTCCACCAATGTGGGATGGAGGAAACATACCAACTTGTATGTTTACCTTCAATATTTCCAACATGGGGTCCATGCAATCTCTCAACCAATCACACCCTTTTTTTTTTAAACTTTACCACTTCAGCAAGTGTCTAAACCATTGCCAACACTTTTCAGCAAAGTTTAAACACTTGTCACTGATGGACGTGGCGCACTCTAATTGGTTGATTTTTTAGTTTGCCACTCTCAAGTGTTTAACCACTCCTTACACCCTTAGCCCAAATGAATAAACACGTGGGTAAAGACATAATGACCCAAACAAGTAAAGTGTCTAGACCTCGCAACTGTAAATGACATGAATGGAGATTGGGGGAGAAATTAGGGGTAATTGATTGCCTGTGATGATGTGATTTGCGATTGAGTAACCATAAAAAAAACAATTTTGCGATTTGATATTCGCAATTTACGACTTTATTTTGCGATTTATTATTGCCGATTGATTTTCTTTTAGGTTAAGTCTCACAAGGGTCCCGACTTTGTAATTCGTTTAGGGTTTCCAAAAAGTTGGAATGACCCTGATAGCTATATATAAAGTATTCATGACATATTATAGGACGTGTAATCAAACATGGTTTTTGGAGATCACCTCCTGAATGAGAATTTCAAAGGGATAAGTAAAGAAGTAGAATTTTAAAGGGATAAGTAAACGGGGTGTTTGAGGGTCATTTGTCATGACACGGTGAAGTTAGTTTATCCTTTCATCGAAACTAAGCTCCAATTTGAGGCACCATTTGATCCATTTTCGTCAAATCGATCCAAGTCTCATTTAAACTCCGGTATTCTTGTACTTATGTCTCTACCTCTCTATATGTTGTTATATCATGTTTTATCTGTTTCTATTTTTACTATGCTACTCTTTCACCACTTGTTATGTTATTGGTAGCTTTCTATCTCGATATTTAGTTTTGTATATTTTTCTACTCTTTGCTGTTTAGTTTGGAGTTGAGGGACTCTCTGGAAACAACATATCTATCCGTAAGAATAGAGATAAGGTTTGCAAACATCTCACACCCCTCTCCAGAGCCCTACAAATAGCATTGTTGTTTGTAAGGTATACGGGATATCGTCGTCTAGGAACTGTTGGAAATTTTGTGAAAATAGCATTTTTCACAAATATAGGAAAATGATTTTTTCCTATTTTGGACTAGAAATAAATATAATAAAATGAGCGGGTTTTATATATTTATTTGTGGGTTTGTGTTCTATGTCGGAAGGCCTTCGCAACGAACTAAACCGCGTCCAAAACGGAGCTAAGATGAATGAGATATCGATGCTCAAAGTTTGGTGTTTGAAACTTGAATGCTGAAATAAGTGGGAAAGTAGCACCTTGTCCCACATAGGAGGAGAGATGAAACTTAAAGGGGTATTTAAGTGGGAACTCTCCATCCTTATTGTTTCATGGAAGCACTCACTAGTGTACTCGCGAAGGGTGCGGAGCACCCTAACTCGCACTCGCACACGCGCGCGCGCGTGGCGTGGGCGATGAGGCGCAATGTGGCGCTTTGATGGCGCATTTTGCACTTCACACGCTCGCATCGCCGCGAGCCGCTTGAGAGCCGCCTTTGTATTTTTGACCGCGTGCGCGTGGTGGAACACAAGGGTTGCAAGGACCAAGTGGTTGGTGATGTGGCATGCATGCGCATGACCCTAGTGGGTCCGCGCGCAAAGGCGCATGACGTGGCAATCATGCGCGCGGGTACACATGGCGCGCATGATGCATGGCCTGATGTGACGTGCGCGGCGCACCAAAGTGAGCCAAAACGGCGCGACTGTGTGGCGTGCTCGTAGAGGCTCACAGGTGACGTGGCACACGCGCGCAGGCGCGCATGGACCAAAGTGAGTATGGCGCACGCGCGCATGGCAGTGAGCCAAGCAGACGCACCGCGCGCGAGGGCTGCAGACCTGCGCGCGCACCAGTGTGTCTTGCGTGCGCGCACACGCAGAAGCTACCAGCAGCAGTTACTGCAGTGCAATTACGTTTTCAGCATTCGAAACTGACGTAGTTAATGCGTTTGACTGAGAATTTAATGACGAATTAAGGTGCATTGAAGACGTTTAATGCAGTTTAATTCGCCCACTTAATTCTTTTTCAGTTTCGACTTCAGTTTGCAGTATAAATAGGAGGAGCCTACTGCAGCTAAGACTACCGAATTCACCAGCTCTATATTATCTTCTCTCCCTACTGAATTATCATCTTCTTCTCTCAAGCTAGCAAGGTACACCTTCGGGTTGAAGTCAAGACCGGCAGTACAACTGCTTGCGGCTGTTGTATCCTGGAAACAAACGTGTTCTCTTGGGAGACACGAAATTTGTTTTAAGGGACCCGTGTCTAACACGATCCTCAGCCAAAGAACAGTGTTTCTGTTCGGATTTCTGTCTTTGTTTTTCCATTTCTTCAGTTGTAATTGTAATTACTTTCAGTTGTATTTCTGTTTTTGTTCTTGTATTTCAAGTTAATAAATTATTTTATTTATTTTACACGAACGGATTCCTACAATCTTAAAACAAATTTTAAAACACCGTTCGTGTAGAATCATAAACTTCTCTGCTGTGATTTCAATATTTTTTTCTCACAGCAGGTTGTGTTTTAAAAGGTTTTTCTCTGTTTTGATTCAAAGTAGCGACTTTGTCAAAACAGAACTCTGTTCTTCTACTCCTTCTTCGTCTTTGGGTTCTAAGATCTTCTCTTGTAGTCTTCAAAGTTGGACTTAGAAGCTACGAGGCTGATTTTGTTACTCATCGATTGTGTTAGTTAAATAATAAATTAGCACATTTATTATTCTAACAAATTTATTAACTTGGTTTTGTGGAATTTTTCAGAATGTCGACTGAAAATACCAACGTCAACGTTGTTGTCGGTACCCCTGCCAACACTGTGGGAGCGTCCACAGTGGCGAATCATGCTGAACGACCCGAGAAGTTCTCGGGTCTCCACTTCAAGAGGTGGCAACAGAAGATGTTCTTCTACTTGACCACCATGAACCTTGCGAGGTTCTTGACGGAGACCGTTCCCCAACCTACGGAAGGGGAGACCGATGCTCAGGCTCTGAGCACGGTAGAGGCGTGGAAGCACTCGGACTTTATATGTCGAGGCTATGTTCTCAACGGTCTCTCGGATGCATTGTATAATGTGTACTATAATATCAAGACTTCCAAAGAATTATGGGAGTCATTGGATAAAAAGTACAAAACGGAGGATGCGGGAACAAAGAAATTTGTTGTCGCCCGTTTCTTGGACTTTAAAATGGTTGATAACAAGACTGTTATGAACCAAGTCCAAGAGTTGCAAATTATACTAAATGACATCCATGCTGAGGGTATGGTACTCAGCGAAACGTTTCAAGTGGCAGCCATGATCGAAACATTACCTCCTGCTTGGTTGGATTTTAAGAATTATCTTAAACACAAGCGAAAGGAAATGTCGGTCGAGGACCTTGTTCTTCGTCTTCGTATAGAAGAAGAAAACATGGTGGCCCAAAAAGGCACCATTTTGCAAGCTTCGGCTAAGGCAAATATGGTGGAAGTTGGGGAGTCCTCAAAGGGCAAGAAAGGCAAGGGTAAAAAGGACAACAAAGGGAAAGCAAAGGTTAACAACCTTGGACCGAAAAAGGGGGCTGTGAAAAAGAAGCCTGCGCCTTTCCAAGGTACTTGTTACAATTGTAACGAGACGGGGCACCGTGCTAACCAATGCAACAAACCTAAGCGTGAGCGTGCGCACATGGTTGATGAGGATGGTATGCCTCTCATTGCAATGATAACCGAGGAAGCGGCTATGATTGAAGAAGTCAACGCGATGGGTGAAGACCCAAAAGGATGGTTCGTTGACACGGGTGCAACCCGCCATGTTTGTGGAGACAAGGCTCTTTTCTCTACATTCAAGGAAGCATCGGGTGAAGAAAAGCTTTATATGGGGAATAAAGTTACCGCAAGCATCAAGGGGGAAGGCACGGTCGTCTTGAAGATGACTTCGGGCAAGGAGCTTACCTTGACAAATGTGCTTTATGTCCCAGAGATACGGAAGAATCTCGTGTCGGGATGGATGCTCAACAAGTTTGGATTTCGTCTAGTGTTTGAATCGGACAATTTTGTCTTGTCTAGACGTGGAATGTTTATTGGAAAGGGCTATGCCCTTAATGGTATGTTTAAAATGAATGTAATGGTTGTTAACCTAAAAAAAAGTTTGAATGAAATTTCTACTTCTACTTACATGGTTGAGTCTTCTAATGTTTGGCATGGTAGACTAGGACATGTAAATTTTAATTCATTACGACGTTTAATTAAATTAAACTTGATACCAACATTCCATATCGAGTCCAATCACAAATGCGAGACATGTGTTGAATCCAAACTTACGAGATCATCGTTTAAATCGGTTGAACGAGTAACCGAACCCCTTGATTTAATTCATACCGATGTGTGTGATTTAAAAGCGGTTCCCACGCGTGGAGGAAACAAGTACTTCATCACGTTTATTGATGATTGTACTAAATATTGCTATGTGTATTTACTTAAAAGTAAAGACGAAGAAATAGAGAAGTTTATCTTGTACAAAAATGAAGTTGAGAATCAACTTAAGAAGAAGATAAAAGCTTTGAGAAGCGACCGAGGAGGTGAATATGTTGCACCTTTTGCGGATTTATGCGCAAAAAGTGGCATTGTACATGAGTGTACACCTCCTTATTCTCCACAATCGAATGGCGTTGCGGAACGAAAGAACCGCACATTGAAAGAAATGATGAACGCCATGTTGATAAGCTCGGGAGTGAACCGAGAAATGTGGGGGGACGCCATTCTCTCAGCAAACTATCTTTTGAACAATATACCTTTGAAAAATAGGGACGAAACTCCATATGAGCTATGGAGAAAAAGGAAGCCATCATACAAATACTTGAAAGTGTGGGGGTGCCTAGCTAAGGTGATTGTACCACCTCCTAAGGCTCTTAGGATAGGACCCAAAACTGTTGATTGCATTTTTATTGGATATGCACATCAAAGTATTGCGCATCGTTTTCTTGTATATGAATTCAAGAATCCCGATGTACACAAACACACTATCATGGAGGCAAATCCTAATATCGTCTCATATTTTGAGAATGTGTTTCCTATGTTAGGACAAACACATGCGCCTTCATCAAGAGCGGTTGATGAAGCAGGTCCAAGTTCGTCTACATGGTTAGATGAAGCAGGACCAAGTTCGTCTACAAGGATAGATGAAAGACATGAACGACCTGAGGTCGAGGAGGGTGAGCTTAGACGAAGTAAACGACAAAGGGTTGAAAAATCCTTTGGTCCAGACTTCATGAGCTATATGGTTGAGGGTGAGCCCAATACCTACCGCGAAGCGGTTACCTCCGCAGAAGGACCTCAATGGCAAGAAGCAATTAAGAATGAAATTGATTCTATATTGCAAAATCATACTTGGGAGTTAGTAGATCTTCCACCTGGTTGTAAACCACTTGGATATCGTTGGATATTCAAAAGGAAGATGAAAGCCGATGGAAGTATTGATAAACACAAGGCAAGGTTAGTAATAAAAGGGTCTAGACTACTTTGATACTTACTCGCTTGTAACGCGAATAACCTCTATACGATTGGTTCTTGCAATTGCGGCTCTAAGAAATTTGGAAGTTCACCAAATGGATGTAAAGACCGCATTTCTAAATGGCGATTTAGAAGAAGAAATTTACATGGAACAACCTGAGGGCTTTTCCGCCCCTGGAAACAAGGGTAAAGTATGTAAATTGGTCAAGTCTTTGTATGGCTTGAAGCAAGCTCCAAAACAATGGCATCAAAAGTTTGATCATGTCATGATTGACAATGGTTTCAAAATAAATGAGTGTGACAAGTGTGTTTATTTTAAAGACACACCAAGAGGTTATGTGATTCTATGTCTTTATGTAGATGATATGCTTATCATTGGGAGTGATGATAAGATGATCAACTCAACGAAAGACATGTTGAAAGCAAGGTTTGACATGAAAGACTTGGGTCTCGCGGATGTGATTCTTGGAGTAAAAATCACTAGAACCCAAAATGGTCTTGTGTTGAGTCAATCTCACTACGTGGACAAGATCCTTGGGAAATTCAATTCGGATGATACGAGTATAGCTCGATCTCCAATTGATAATACCCAACGCCTAAGGAAGAATAGAGGCGAGAGTGTTTCTCAGTTAGAATACTCAAGGATCATTGGTAGTCTCATGTATCTAATGACATGTACTAGACCCGACTTAGCGTACGCTGTGAGCAGGTTAAGTAGATACACCAGTAATCTGAGCGAGGATCATTGGAAAGCTATCACGAGGGTGCTAAGATACATAAGATACACGAGAGACTATGGATTGCATTATACCCGTGATCCAGCAGTGATCGAAGGATTCACTGATGCGAACTGGATATCGGATATAAAAGATCATAGATCGACAAGTGGATATGTGTTTACACTTGCTGGCGCAGCTATAGCTTGGAAGTCTTCCAAGCAAACGGTTATAGCCAGATCTACGATGGAATCCGAATTCGTCGCTTTAGATAAAAGCGGGGAAGAGGCGGAGTGGCTACGTCAATTTGTGGAAGATATTCCAAGGTGGCCAAAGCCATTGACGGCGATCTGCATACATTGTGACAATCAGTCTGCTCTTGCTAGAGCACAAAACATGATGTACAATGGCAGATCAAGGCACATTCGACGTAGACACAACACAGTACGACAACTTATCTCAACGGGTGTTATCTCAGTTGACTATGTGAGGTCAAATGAGAACATTGCGGACCCGTTAACAAAAGGCTTAAGCAAAGATAAGGTGTATAGGTTGTCAAGAGGAATGGGACTAAAGCCCATGGATGAAGGGAATATGAGGGAAACCTAACCTAGTTGACTGGAGATCCCAAGATCTAGGTTCAATAGGCAAACTTAATCATAAACCCAAAGGGAGTCACTGTGGGGGGTGCCCCAAAATCAATAAAGGGAGTTGTATACTTCCTAGTCCATTCCAATCAGTGACATGAAAGAAAGGTTAAGCATGTTGAGGTTAAGGATTTTGAGGAAATCCAAATTAACCATGATGCTTTTAATGATTCAGAGGAATCACCTATGTTAGAGAGAAGTGGGGTCGCTTCAAATGGATTTGTGAGGAGGCGCAAATCCTAGAGCTCTCACAGAACCAGGAACGTGTTCCATGACCATGAACGGACACAACCATGAGGTCTTAACTCGACTAGGGAGAGTATTGTGTGAATGTATATTGTCGCCTACATAAATGGGGGATTGTTCAAGGACACCGCGTCTACAAGACCCTAGGAGGCTAAGTATGCTTCACAAAAGGAGGTTCAAAGGTTACACCTACCTATCTTGCAATACTCAACTGTTGAACGTGTATCGTTGAAACTTGATAGATCGATTTCTATTCATGTGGGGGATTGTTGGAAATTTTGTGAAAATAGCATTTTTCACAAATATAGGAAAATGATTTTTTCCTATTTTGGACTAGAAATAAATATAATAAAATGAGCGGGTTTTATATATTTATTTGTGGGTTTGTGTTCTATGTCGGAAGGCCTTCGCAACGAACTAAACCGCGTCCAAAACGGAGCTAAGATGAATGAGATATCGATGCTCAAAGTTTGGTGTTTGAAACTTGAATGCTGAAATAAGTGGGAAAGTAGCACCTTGTCCCACATAGGAGGAGAGATGAAACTTAAAGGGATATTTAAGTGGGAACTCTCCATCCTTATTGTTTCATGGAAGCACTCACTAGTGTACTCGCGAAGGGTGCGGAGCACCCTAACTCGCACTCGCACACGCGCGCGCGCGTGGCGTGGGCGATGAGGCGCAATGTGGCGCTTTGATGGCGCATTTTGCACTTCACACGCTCGCATCGCCGCGAGCCGCTTGAGAGCCGCCTTTGTATTTTTGACCGCGTGCGCGTGGTGGAACACAAGGGTTGCAAGGACCAAGTGGTTGGTGATGTGGCATGCATGCGCATGACCCTGGTGGGTCCGCGCGCAAAGGCGCATGACGTGGCAATCATGCGTGCGGGTACACATGGCGCGCATGATGCATGGCCTGATGTGACGTGCGCGGCGCACCAAAGTGAGCCAAAACGGCGCGACTGTGTGGCGTGCTCGTAGAGGCTCACAGGTGACGTGGCACACGCGCGCAGGCGCGCATGGACCAAAGTGAGTATAGCGCACGCGCGCATGGCAGTGAGCCAAGCAGACGCACCGCGCGCGAGGGCTGCAGACCTGCGCGCGCACCAGTGTGTCTTGCGTGCGCGCACGCGCAGAAGCTACCAGCAGCAGTTACTGCAGTGCAGTTACGTTTTCAGCATTCGAAACTGACGTAGTTAATGCGTTTGACTGAGAATTTAATGACGAATTAAGGTGCATTGAAGACGTTTAATGCAGTTTAATTCGCCCACTTAATTCTTTTTCAGTTTCGACTTCAGTTTGCAGTATAAATAGGAGGAGCCTACTGCAGCTAAGACTACCGAATTCACCAGCTCTATATTATCTTCTCTCCCTACTGAATTATCATATTCTTCTCTCAAGCTAGCAAGGTACACCTTCGGGTTGAAGTCAAGACCGGCAGTACAACTGCTTGCGGCTGTTGTATCCTGGAAACAAACGTGTTCTCTTGGGAGACACGAAATTTGTTTTAAGGGACCCGTGTCTAACACGATCCTCAGCCAAAGAACAGTGTTTCTGTTCGGATTTCTGTCTTTGTTTTTCCATTTCTTCAGTTGTAATTGTAATTACTTTCAGTTGTATTTCTGTTTTTGTTCTTGTATTTCAAGTTAATAAATTATTTTATTTATTTTACACGAACGGATTCCTACAGGAACTTCATTGATGGGAGTCCAATTTTTTGAAATCCATATTATAATGCCTTGGTCTTTCAATTAGAGGTCCAAAAATGACTTTCTCCGACAACCTAAGAGACCCGTAGATAATTTGCATCTATGTGCCTCATATTGATGAGAAACAAATTGAACGCTGTTAACGATAGTGCAAAAGCTAGAAAATTCTGAATTTAACATGTATTGGTTCTTGAATTATATTACAAAATCTTTGCTTCTAACTTTTAGCACATGAAAATATAAAGGTTTCAAAATCTACTCAAGATGACGACCTCAATTGGTTTGAGGAGAAGATGGTCAATGAAAGAAAAAATTAATGTATACTAGTTTTTTTTATATCGCGCGTTGCGGTGAAACCGAACAAATGATAATGTAAAACAAACGTGATTTGAAAATAAAGCATGTTGTTTAGAAGGTCAAACCATTAGAACGATTTAGTTTATTATTGTACCGTTTTATGATACCAAATAAAAACTTTATTTTGAGTATAATCTCGTTTTAACAAAACTTATAACGGAATGCCAGGTAAAGAAATCAAGCACAACTACGTACTTAAGTTTTTAGAAAAAAAGTTATAAACGTAATTTATTAAAGAGGTATCAAATTAATCGATAAATTAAAATATGTTAAAAAAGGAAAAAAACAATTATGAAAAAAAGGTAAAGGAAATAGATGTTTAAAAAAGTAATATAATAATAAACTATTATAATATATTAAATAATAAAATAATAAAAAAAACTATACATTATTATAAAAATAAAATTACTATTTATCGTCTCTGGAAATCAATATATATATATATATATATATATATATATATATATATAAAACTATATATTACTATCTCTTAATAGAGAAACTGAAATGAATAGTGACAGACAACTTGCCACTATTCATTGGCTGCTTTGGGCGGTTGTTGCCTCATCATCAATGTGATGACAACACAACTAAAAGCCCACCGTCCACACTTCTTCATCCACCACCGCCCCTGTTTAGCAGGTACACAAAACACGCCTCCTCATCGTGAGTCACCATCTGGTATAGAGGGAGAGAGATACGTGGGATCAAGAGACGATCAAGGGATAAAGATATGTGAGATTAGGGAGCCGACGGTGGTGGTTGCTGTCCTCGGTGTCTAGGATTCCACCATGTAACGCTATTGTTGACGACGTATTCTTTATCAGGACCGCTAGCGGCTGGGCTAAGTTCCTGGGTTCCGGATATCTAAGGTATTGGACTCACCTAAACGAGTGTTGTTACTGGTTTAAGGTATTCGTGGCAAAAATCAAAGTGTGTCTATCTATTACTCTGTTTTAGGTTATATTAGTTATACAGTCTGTTTCCCTGTTTTATTTTATGATTCAGGGGGTGTTTGGATTTGGGTTTAGACGCTAATGAGTTTGATGTTCTGATAAGACAATTTTGGGGGTGTTTGGATGCTCTGTAATAAAACTATATTAACCAATTTGTGTGAAATAAAAATTCATCAAATATGATGTTTTCGTTATATATGTATAAATATAAGTTAATGAATGATTACATGTAAATAGGCTCTTATTTAGGTTGTGTGTACTGCTATTAACTTTTGTTGTCTACTCAGTAGGTTAGTTGGTTTTATTTGCAGAATTTGGTTGTACTTGAGTGAAGATGTAATTGCAGGCAAGTGGGATCGAAGGTAGGCTTTTTAGTAATGATCTTGCATGACCATTTGTCTCAATACTTAATCATGTGTCATTTATTTATGTGATTTTTTCATGTATAAACTTTTCAAAGCATCATTAGAAGCTATTCCAGGGAACTGAGTTGGATGTCAAGTGGAAATCTAAGGTAACCTTTTTAGTATGTCTTAATTATACTTTGTGTTAAACATACAAGCCTATGAGTGGTTTGTTTATTTGGCACTATGTTTACTGGGGTTTTTGTGTTCTTATTTGTTACCTTACTTTGATGCCCCGCTTGCGGTGTGCACATATAATGTATATATGTGTGGGCGCTCGGGGGGCAAAAGTGAAATGGTACTAACTTTAACGTTATTTTACTAATTTCGTGAAAATAATGTTAAAAGCGGCGGATGGTTAATCATGCATCATGTGGTGACGTTGATAGCTAAAAGACACGGGGGTACATGCACCAATCAGTCTCTGTCCTGATTGTTTGAGTGTTATGTGTCTTAGGTCCAAGGCTTGATACAAAACTACAATCGAGCCGGGGGTCTCACCGGAAGCAGCCTCTCTATTCCTACGGGGTAGAGGTAAGGCTGTCTACATCTACCCTCCTCAGACCCTACCTTAGCTTTGCTATTGGTGGGATTTACTGAGTATGATGATGATGATGATGATGATTTGTTACCTTACTTTGTTGCTAGATTGATGGGTTAAAAAAAGTGGTTGGGGCACACGCCTCGAGGCGATGATCCTTATTCATTATCTTACTTTGTGTCTATGAATGGTATGTGAATGCCTAATTTCATGATTAACAAATGGGTTCGTGATGAATCAAGCATTAATCAGCAAGATTTCGATAGCTTGAAATAAAACAAAAATTTCGCGTGTCGCATTGTCTAGAAAACGATGTGTGGCGCCTCTGGTCTCTTCGAATATAAGAGGTTTGCTGATATACGACGGCCAAAAGTAATCATCGGCGACAACTGATCCTTGAATCGCCCTCGCACTATCAGCGGTTGCTTCTGATTTTTTATCCCGATGCTAACGACTCGCGGGTCACGGCTGTCCAGTGTTTCCGGTTGGATTTCTAGTCTGTTTGTTTGTGTTTATATTTTCCAGTTTCACTTCTAATTAGTTGATTTATTTATGTTTTTGGAGCTTCTATTTGGATTTTGTATCCACTTTGAAGTGTATGTTTGATTGTTATAATCTTGGGTAGTTGATCTTGGAATTTTTTTCAGGTTTACATATAGGTTCACCAACGGATCCAATAGTTATTCAATCTGGTTCGCGCAATGATTCTTCACGAATTAGCGGAGGATAGGATGGGTCAGCAGAAATGGTAAAGCTTCTCTGAGCGAGAGTATTGAATAGAACAAGGCTGACTGTGGCGATGTCGTTACGATTAACGTAAGGTGCTTAGACATCACCAATTTTTGCGGTCAGGCGAGCCTGGAGGATGCAGATACCGAATTCCTCTTACGCATTGGACTACCACTCGATGGGGACTCAAACTGGAAAAACAGCTATTGCTATCGATACCATATTAATCTCTAAATGTTACGACAATTACGCCAACCCCAATTGAGGTAATAAATTTCGTCATTGTTTTAAGCAATTATGTTCTTTACAATGTTTTGTATGTAGGTCAAACTGTAGACAAACCGTGAGTAACAATAAGATCGACCAGCAACTAAATACTAGCTGTGACAACTTACCCTCATTTATTTGATTCCGTAACATATGAAAGGCTAAATTATTTTCACACCAACAGCACCTGCATGATATTTTTCAGCTGGTTTAGTTAGAGTTGGTGAGGTGGCAACTTAGGTAGTTGGTTAAAACAAATTTAGGTTGAAAATGTATCTATGTGACTGTGCTAATTGAAAACTGCCATGATTGCGAACTACTATAAAATTGAAATGGGTCATGGGTTTAAGTAGCTCAACCTTCTCATGCAGTGTTGGAGTTTGAGTAGCATAAGCTGAACATGATGATTGTAGAGACTCTTTCAGATGTAAGAAGAGTAGTTGAAAATTACAATTCATTTTACTTTGATGCTATATATGAATCATTGAGATCAAAGTAAAACTCCTATTGTTAAAGTTCTTTTACCCACTCAGTTTCTCATTTCTTTTATAATTCATGTATCTTTCTAATTCACTGCATTTTAGTCATCTTTGAAGTTATGTGATGATAAAAGCCCCATTAAAAGAACATTTAGTAGTCAGATAACATTATGCGAAATTCATAACAATTAACTCATTGTAGTCATTTTTCTATAATCTTTTTTGTAGCCAATTTACTATGGTGTTTATTAGCTTACAAAAGTTTGTATAAGGTTTTTTTAGTTATCTATTTTTAATATAATATATTTTCTGTTGGTGCTCTTGGCAGTGGCAGGGTCCCTTCGTATTGGTGGAAACCCTTGCCCATCAAATCCACAGCTGAATGAAAATTAGGCTTCCAATTCTTTTATCAGGGTACGATTGATTATTCGAAACGATTTTCTGGAAAGCATTCTGCAAAGGTATTAATTTGTGTTCATATCTTAGGGTGTGTAATTCACTTGATACTTCAAAAGAAAGAACTGATACTTGTATTCACTTGATGCTTTAAACTGAGAACGATTCGGTTTAGCGCCGCAACGCGCGTGTGGGTATAAACTAGTTATTATAAAAATAAAATTGTTATTCATCCTCCTCGAAATCAATATGTATAATTGGTGTTTCTAATAAAAATGCAGTAGACGAAAAGGAAAGAGCCCAAGAGGGAAGTAAAGCGAGCTTCAACAACCCATCAGTAAATTGACCCACTTCCTAACATCAAAATATCAAATAAAACATAGTGAAGTTGGGTTGGGCCACTAATGAATTTGGGTTTTTCTTCATGGGCCTATGAGATCTCCCCACCCCCGGGCCCCTGGTCTCTCCCTAGTCCCTAGTAGCAAGTAGTATGTGCTAATGTGCATCACTATGTCATTAATCGTTAAAAATTATAAATCAAATCAATAAAAAGGATTTTAAATTTTGTAAAAAAAATCAGAAATTCTTTGTATATTTAAACTGATTTATACAAAGAATCACTAACGAAGAAGACAAACATGAAGCTCAATAACAAAACCATAAAGCAACTCTTCAATTATCAGATGAAGTTATGAAGAATTTCTTAGCCAAATAATTGATCTACTCTTTCCAGATGTATGCAATCCATAGAATTTAAGTATTCAAGTTGAAAACTTCAAGATATGTAGCATGTATAATTCTGAGATTTAACCCTTTTTGCACTTTATACCTTTTCATTCTACTTTAGCCATGCATTTAATAAACACATAACAAGAACAGTACACATCAACCGAGTTAAGATTTACATATTACATAAAATTCCAACAAAGCGATACTTGGAACTAGATCATGTGTTACGTTCCTATGACTAGGCGCACTTAGCCATTAATACTTGTCCATGGGTAATCTAAGAAGTTTCCAATGTTTCGATGTCTCTTTTTATTTCTTGGATATCTTTTACTTTTATTAGTATTTGGATCAGTGTGAGCGGTTGCTAAAATAAAGGGAGGTATTGGGGATGCCCATTATCCCATGTTTTTGTAAGTAGTCGTAGAACTTTCTGGGTTCTTGTTTGTTTTCTGTTTTGTATCCCTATATAAGGGAAGTTCATTAATTTATTAGATATATGCGGAAAATTAGTCTAAAGATCTATCTAAAGTTCTTCTTGTTTCCCTCCTTTTTTGGCCAATCGATTTTATAAGTTGGAACCACAACATCATATTGTTTAGCTTAGATAGTAGGTGAAAATATAGATGAAAACCTTAAACTTTTTCTTAAATTATAGGAAATATGTTAACATGAGAAATCCAATGTGAATGCACTCAGGCATGCCTTTGCCTCGAGGAATAATTATTCCTTGTTAGTCTTTTGTTCCATCACCTTAGTATGAACATCTTTTGGTCTATCATCTCGTCACAAAGTGGACGAATGGATTTTACGATTAAAACAAAGAGTCCAAACAAAAGAATCATTTCAATTTTTCATCGTAATCGTTTTAGGTCAAACGGTGTAAAAAATAAATATGATCAAAAAGCCAACGTGATTGATATTTTATTATATTAGAAAGACGATGTAACAATATTTTTAAAACAATGAGAAATATTATATTAGTTTAAACCAATAATAAATACATTTAGTTTACCACAACATCCTACCTTAAAATCATATACATCAAAGCTTAAATTGATGTGCCAACAACTTCATTACTTTGTAATGCCTTTAGTTTATTTTGTTGGTTCATGATAATATATATGTATATATAATTATTTGACTTTCTGTTAAAAAGAATATCACGTATCAAATCACAAACAAATAACTTGTGACAACCTAATAACATTGTGTACAATCAACTAAAGACCAAGTGTTGGTAACCTAATTCATACTTGTACTCAAGCATGCACTCAATTATAAACAAGTCTCATCTAGTATATGGTTCATGATGCATGCTATGATGGCTCCTAAAGGAGGGTCTCACCTGTCGCAAAGCAAAACTTATGTAATTAGGTCATAATACAATGCATATGTTCTTGGCTATAAAACCGTCCTAGGTGCATCCTTCACTCAAGTCCCATTGCATGAATCGTCATGTGGGCATTTTTAAATGATGCATATTTAGTGAAGAATGGCTATGGATGAGGTGGGTGAGCCAGGGTTGGGTATTTATTTTTCTTTAAAATTTTAAAATATTAGTATATACAATTTTAAAGTTTTTTTAATTAATGTATTAATAAAGTTTATGTATCTACAGACTTTTTTTTAACATATAACCTTCATAACTTGAAACTTTTATAATTTTATTAAAAATTGAACCTTTGAAATTTTAAATATCAAAAACTTTTATAATGTTGAAGTTTTATAAACTTTTAATATATTTTATTATGTTTTCTAAATTACATAGTATTTAAAAGTAATTTTCTTAATAATGCATTACCATCTTCAACATTATCACCATCTTGTATATAGTCAAAAAAATTTATTATAATGAACTATGTATATTTTAATATCATATTACTAAATTAAACAAATTACTTTTAAATACTATGTAATTTAGAAATATATTTTAAAATATACATAGTTCACTATAATAAATATTTTTGACTATATACAAGATGGTGATAATGTTGAAGATGGTAATGCATTATTAAGAAAATAGATGTTTTTGAAGTAGAAATGTTTTGTTCATTTGATAGATGATTATGAGCTTTTTTATGCAACCGTGAAAATTTGCATTTGAGTTGTTCTTAACAACTATAAAAATAAATGGTGAAAAGAGAGTTATTTTTCAAGGAAAATCACTCAAGTCAACCGAGTACAATAAAATGATCAAATCGGAAAGATGAGAAATCAATTTCTACTCAGTCAATAATAACAAGGTTGGAGAACTCACTACGCTAGTCGGCCAGTGATGTAGTGACTAGCGACTACTCGGGATTAATCAGGATTTTAATCGAATCGGGTTTTTTTATATTTAATTTTCAGTTTTATGTATACATATACATATTTTTATAGGTAAATACTTAAACAGTTAGGTTTTAACTCTTACCCAACTCATTCTTTTAAGTATACAAGATTAATTGTTGGAATTTATATGGTTTGGTAGGAAACTAGCCGGAATTTAGAGGTTTTGGTCGGAATATACAGGTTTTTTGCCGGAATCACCAACTTTTGGTTGGCCGACTAGGTCTGACTCGGCTCGACTAGCGATTAATGAACGAGTTACTGGCCGACTAGCGATTAATCGCCGTCTAGTCGTGATTTTTACAACACTTATAATAAGCAATAATGTTGCCAAATCCAAACACACGATGAACTTGACACCAAGAAGCACAATGAAATGGTCAAATTAAAAAGGTGAGAAATCATACGATAAACTTGACACCACGAATTACAATGAAACGATCAAATTGAAAAAGTATGAAATCAATTTCTCCTCGGTCAACAATAAGCAATATTGTAGCCAAATCCCGACACACGATTTACTTGACATAATGTATCGATAAACATGCCAATTATCTTATATATTATTTGAAAGAGAAAGATACATTTATCTTTTAAAATCAAAGCTAAAATAGACGTGCTAACAACTTCGAAAAGGTTTTATATGTATTTGATTAAGTCATTATACCATCAAAGTATACTTTCTTAATTTGATTGGTTTATAAATATTTTTTTCTTCATTTGACTTTTTATGAAGCAAGTGGTGTCTAAAAAAGATATAGGAGATTAGTTGTACACAAGTATTAATTGGGTTTATGGACAAGTGTTATTTCTTGGCAATATTTAGCATGTCAACTTGTGATTTTGGTCAATATTACTTTTTTACTAAGGAAAAGTATCTAAACGAATATAATCATTATATTAACCGATTATTGTTAAAAAAGTCTTGAGTAAATTGCCATTTTAGTCCTTGAGTTTTGTCCAAATTTGCCATTTTAGTCCAAATAGTTTTTTTTTGCCTCTGAGACCCTGACTTTTACATTTTGTTGCCATTTTGATCATTTTGTCTAACTCCATCCAAAAACCCAGTTTGTAACAGGGGTATTTTCGGGATTTCCTTAAAAAATGTTTTCAGTTGCCATTTTGATCCATTCCAAAAATTCAAAAAAATCAAAAAAATTCCAAAAAATTCAAAAAAATCTAAAAATCATAAAAATTCTAAAAAATATAAAAAGCAAAAAAATTCTAAAAAATCAAAAAAATTCTAAAAAATCAAAAAATTTCTAAAAAATCCAAAAATCATTAAATGTTTCGGCACGAACCGTTTCGACCCGCACCGTTTCGAACCGAACCGTTTCGACCCGTACCGTATCGAACCGAACCGTTTCGACGCGAACCGTTTCGAACCCGTACCGAACCGTACCGTTTCGACGCGAACCGTTTCGAACCGACCGTTTCGACCCGTACCGTATCGAACCGAACCGTTTCGACGCGAACCGTTTCGAGCCGAACCGTTTCGACACGAACCGTTTCGACCCGTACCGTTTCGAACCCGAACCGTTTCGAGCCGAACCGTTTCGACGCGAAGCGTTTCGACCCGTACCGTATCGACCCGTATCGTTTCGACCCGTACCGTTTCGACGCGAAGCGTTTCGACCCGTACCGTTTCGAACCGTACCGTTTCGACGCAAACCGTTTTGAACCAAACCGTTTCGACCCGTACCGTATCGAACCGAACCGTTTCGACGCGAACCGTTTCGAACCGTATCGTTTCGACCCGTACCGTATCGAACCGAACCGTTTCGACGCGAACCGTTTCGACCCGTACCGTTTCGAACCCGAACCCGGTTCGGTTCGAAACGGTTCGGGTTCGAAACGGTACGGGTCGAAACGGTTCGGCTCGAAACGGTTCGCGTCGAAACGGTACGGCTCGAAACGGTTCGCGTCGAAACGGTACGGTTCTAAACGGTTCGCGTCGAAACGGTACGGGTTCGAAATGGTTCGCGTCGAAACGGTTCGGTTCGATACGGTACGGGTCGAAACGGTTCGGTTCGAAACGGTGCGGGTCGAAACGGTTCGTGCCGAAACATTTAATGATTTTTGGATTTTTTAGAATTTTTTGATTTTTTAGAATTTTTATGATTTTTTAGAATTTTTAGGATTTTTAGATTTTTTTGAATTTTTTTGAATTTTTATGATTTTTTAGAATTTTTTTAATTTTTAGATTTTTTTAGAATTTTTTAGAATTTTTTTGATTTTTTAGAATTTTTTTGATTTTTAGATTTTTTTAAATTTTTTGGAATTTTTTTTATTTAAATCCGAGTCATTTAAATCAAAATCATCAACCAAATTAGGAATCACCAAATTATTGTGTTCTCTAACGTATCATGAGGGTTCCTCTAGTTGTAAATCTATAATCTATTAATTATAATAAATCAAAACCATCTTAGGCCACATGACTTTCTCTTAAACATTTAATTGCTACGTGGCAATGTATTATGAAGCATTGACTGAATTTGTGAGGTACAGAAAACAAGGGAGTTTATGACTTTTTTCCTCCCTGCTATTAAATCATGTATCATATATTACCTCAATCAAATTCAAGTTTCCTAAATTATTAATCTGTTTCCTTTTAATCTTTTTTATTTTAAACCTTAAATCCAATTACATGTTTGTTAACATTAATATAATTATGGTCAACGTTTGTTAACATTCAAAAAAAAATTGTTAACATTCAAATTTCAAATTACATTAATTTTGGCTACATTTACTATTTTCTAGAAATTGCGAGTGAATTTTGTTAATATAGTAAATGTATATTTTGTAGATAGTTTTGCTATTTAAGGTAAATTAAGGTTATCATTAACTATAACTAAAAAAGTTCTTTCTTGATTTAAAAATTAATAATTCGACGTAACTATATTATTTTGTTTTATGTAAGTATATTATTGCTTTGTTTTACTTAATAAGTCAATATATGTCGTTTGTTATATATAAAAAAATAACAAAAACATAAATAAACTATTCCGAGTCTTGACTTCTTAAGGTATGGTAGATCTTCCACAAGATCATACCGAAGCCAGAAATGTATGTCTTTATCACGCAGCTCCGTAAGGACATTTTCGTCAAAAACTAACTCGGCGGGCGCATATTTTATGTGGACATGTATTATTGCATGGCTCATGGTCGTCGTCCTTCAAAATCATAAAATGTAATTCCAATTATAAAAAGTAGTTTCTTTATACAACCTATATAACACGGTAACTTAAACTAGTAAATAATAAAGTTATACTATCGGGGTAATTGTAAAGGAGAGATGCGTATGATAGTCATGTGAGTTGGTAGATAGCTTTTATATTTATATGTTTTCAAGAGCACTCAATGGTGTGGTTGATAACTTGCTTTAGACGTGGTCGTTTGGACATTTACCTACAACACCAATGACCTATCACTAAATAAATATGATAATTATTATTATAAATTTTTATTATATATGTCATCTAAACTCGTTTTCATCGAATTAGGGCTGGCAATTTTACACGAATATACGAATACATGACACGAACCTACACGAAGTTAACAGGTATCGTGTATGGTCTTAACATGTATCGTGTACCAAACAGGTAGACACGAGATTACATGTTAATTTTCGTGTATAAACAGGTTAAATACCTGTTAATATCCGTTAGTACACGATAAAAAATTAAATTAAATAAAACTCATCAGCCATGTGCGTGTGAGTTCCTTAATTCCTTTCTATTTTCATTCCTCATTCAATTAAAAAAAAGTAAAACCTTAAACTCCCTCTGTAACTCTCAGATAGCATGTCGTATTCGTGTTTTTGTTCATGTTAACAGATATTAACATGTAATTTTCGTGTATAACAATTGAACAGTCGTGTTAACAGGTATTAACATGTAATTTTCATGTATATCGTGTCATGTTCGTGTTTGAAAAAAAGGACACGATAAGTTATCGTGTCGTGTTCGCGTATGGAATTTCGTGTATCGTGTCTTACCGTGTTGTGTCTTATCGTGTACGGGTATACACGATATGCCAGCCCTACATCGAATAAGTATTGTTTATTAAAAAGAAATGCTAAACATAGTCTTCACGGCTGAATATCCTACTTAAATAGATGGTTTACTATATATATATAAAAAAAAACCCTTAGATCATGCTAAATAACCACTTTACTTAACAACTCACAATTCCTCCTACTCTATGCTACGTTTTCCCATATTTCTCACGAAACTAGAAGCGGTTTCAGTGCTACCCTTTTCTCCGATATTATTTCTCTAAATATTTCATTGAAAACTTGTAATAATTTGAAGGGTAAAAAATATTTATTTCAAACGAATTGTAGCTTTGCGTGAGGGAAAATATAAAAAGTAAATCAAAGTAATCCGAAAGTCTATACAAAGAGTCAAAAGACAATCTCATTTTCTATGACAAATGAAATGGTTTTGTATTTTTTAATCTATTTAAGTATCATTACATATTAACCAACTAGCTTACAACCCCGTGTATTACACGGGTTGAATGACGAAAAATGTAAATTATAAACTTGTATATAATCCTTATTAATGAAATGACTTATTTAGATAAATTAGTAAAACAATAGAACAGTTATATTTTCGTTACTTGTACATGTGATTTGATACTTTATTAGTAATTATTGTTTATATCCAAATAATATATTTCATCTTAACAAATATACATGGTTAGGGTAAAATGAAAACTTCTACGAGTTGTGAGAACTTAGAGAACTCAACCTTACAAAAGGTTTTTTGAATTTTTTACAGAGGGTGTGAATGAGCGGTTAAAGACTCAGGGCGTTAAACTTTTTTATTTTGGATTCAAGTTGTTAAAACCATTAAAACATAAGGACTCAAAAAGTACTTTACTATTAATTAAATTTGAAATTATACGTTTGATCTCTAACTATATTAAATAATATTATACTTATTATATTATTTGATACATTTATATTTGTTATAGATAATTGTTAATTAAATTTGAATTTATACGTTTATCTCTAACTATATTAATTAATATTATATTATATTTTGTGTATAAAAATTAATATGTAATACTATTATTAAAAAGGAGGAGGCACCAGAGAGTGACATGTGTACAAAAAGATTTTCATTTATTAGTATAGGAAGATGAAGATTTTTTTATTTTCAATAAGACCAAGTAAATGTTAGTAGGGCTGTTCATAAAGCTCGCGACTCGTAGCTCGGCTCGTAGCTCGCTCGAAAGAAGCTCGAGAAAAACTAGCTAAAAAAAAACAATTTGAGATGACGTGAACCAAGCTGGCTCATTTTGTAACCAAGCCCAGCTCGAGCTAAGCTCGGCTCGGCCCATGGCTCGACTCGTTGGCTCGTTCTTAGGCTCGATTAACTCCGACATAAAGCTCAAGCCAAGTTTAGCCTCCTGAATTAATTTCGAGCTTGAGCTCGACCCCACCCTGGCTCGACTCGGCTCGACTCGTTTACAGCCCTAAATGTTAGATGTGGTTTATGATTATTGATTCCACCATTAAGTATTTAAAGGTAAAACGATGAATATTAAAATTTAATATATTTAAATACTTAATCCAACTCATATAATCACGTAAGCCATTTATCTAACTACTATAATAAAAGAAACCAACTTTTGTACACGTGTCATTCATTGAAGGTATCCTCAAATTTATATTTATCTAAATAAATAAATAAATAATAAATTAATATTAAATCTTATCATACTTTAATAAAATATTATCCTCAAATCTAAATTGTTAATTTAATATATTTTTAAAACAAATACCTCTCTTATCTACTTATCTCATATTAAATATATAAATAATAAATTAATATTAAATGTTATCCTAATTATTTAAAAACATAACTTTTTTTATTATTTGGTATACAAAATTATGTTTACACAACTCGAGTAAAACGCGAGGTTTTTAAGGATAATTTTTTTTATTTGGTAGATTTTACAACCCGACTATACACGGGTTTTTTAAAGATACGACGTTTTTAGTGTTTAATTTACAAAATTACATTTATTTATGATATAATTTTTTTTTTATTTGGTAGATTTTTCAACCCGACTATACACGGGTTTTTAAAGATACGACGTTTTTAGTATTTAATATACAAAAATACATTTATTTAATCTGTGTAATACACATGGTTTTTAAAGGTATAACTTTTTTTATATCTATTCAACACGTGTAATATACGGGGTTTTTAAGGATGTAATTTTTTATTATTTGGTAGATTTATTCAACCCGATTATTCACGGGTATTTTTAAAGATACGACGTTTTTAGTATTTAGTATACAAAATTACATTTATTTAATATGTGTAATACACATGGTTTTTAAAGATATAACTTTTTTTATTATTTGATATATAAAATCACATGTATTTAACCCGTACAATATACAAGGTTCATAAAGATATAAGTTTTTATTATTTAATATATAAAATTACATTTATTCAACCCGTGTAATACACGGGGTTCTAACCTAGTTTAAAGGTAAAACAATCAATATTAAAATTTAAATATATTTTTAAATACTTAATCCAACTCGTATAATCACGTAAGCCATTTATATCGTTGATACTGTTGTTTATCCATTAATATATTTCCAATAATTCTTTGCTTGATATTAATAAGGATTTTAGATCATAGGAAAAATAGGTTTGGCGACACATCCACTACACGTCTACACCCACCTTCTTCCTTGGAGTGGAGTTAGTATGTATTTTATTTTACTTCTTCAATAATTTATGATATATGGAATACTTCAATTATTCCTAATGATTTGTTTTTTACTAGCTTAAACAGTAGTTAAATGTAAGATCCGAATCAAGAATGTAGTTTAATATCAAATTTTTGAATCATTGTCGTAATCATATAAATATACAAAATACATATAAGTAAAATAAATTCACGTATACAAACATTGTTATATAAAGATTTACAAATAGTTATTATTCGCGTATCAAAAGACTTGTAGCCCAAATTTTCAATGGTGTCAAGGTATTGCATTAGACTATGGGGTATGGGGCGGGGTTGGGGCGTGGGTTGGATACAAACGTCCAAGTCACCACCCCGGGTGGGCTTGGGTTTGGGTGTGGCCCCATTGGCGTGGGATTCAGCCCGGGCATTGGGCGGGGCTACCCACATGACATGGTGAAACCTCATTGGCCACTAGCCACGCCCCACCATACCCCTTTGAAATTGGCTTTTGGTCTTGGATGCCCCATACTCCACGTGTCGCACCATGCCCCCAACCCACGCCCCACCATACCCCATAGTCTTATTGGCGTACTTCTCCTACGTGGCGATGGTTCAGTCTCATTAAAGATAAGTGGTATAGATTTTAGGAGTGTTTATAGTATGTTGTTAAAAAAAAGTTATCATTCTTGTGATTTTATGGTACAAAAAATAGTTTGGTCTGTTATTTAACTTACATACAAAACATAACTAAAACACAGAAAGGGAATATAAAGCTTTGAGATCATTCACATCCAAACCACCATCTCTATCCCTACCTCTAAAATTTAAAAAGTTCTTCTAATATTCATTCCATCCTATCCCCTATTTCATCTTTTTAACCCTAAATTCTAAAAAGACTATACAGTAACTTTTCATGTATGAAAAGCTACTGTAACTCCCTCATCTTCAACCATCATATACTCCCGCCCATATCATCTCTTCTCCCGCCCTCTCTTTTCCTTTCCACCAGGTATAGTTTACAATTTCATCTTAGATTACATGCCCTAACCCCAACTCTAACCCCAAATTCATTAGGGTTTTTGTTGAGAAGAATTACACGGGACTGAAGAAAGCAAACCCTCGTCTTTTCCTTTCCACCAGGTATCGTTTACAATTTTATTTTCATCTGACATTTGTTGGCTCTACAATTATAGAAGTAAGGTAATGGTAGTTGATTATTGGAATAGTATAAATATACCATTTTTAGGTGTTTTAGACATGTTTTAACCTTGTTCAAGGAATCAAGGCTATTTTTTGTTGATTCCAGGTATGTTTAGGGGTTTTAGACATTATTAAGCAAAACTTGAGTAGATGCAAAACTTGAGTAGCTGACACTTGGAATCAGTAGATTTTAAACAAATGATCTTTGTAGATGTTAAAATTTCGTGGGACAAAAGCCAAAGCAAACTATTTCTTTGTTAATTTGGGGCTTTGTTCTCAAATAACATAACTTTCAAATTAATACCTTTTTTCATCAAAGGTCCAAGTTATGTGTCTTTGTATTACTACACATATTTTGTAGCTTTGTCTAACCTCATACTTATGTGTTTTTGGTGTTACGTGTAAATTCATTGTGTAGGCTGTTAAATTGGTTAAACTTGGCATGATTTGGTATTGATCTTAAATTATTGTTTGTAGTCTGATGGTTATGAAAATGGTTGGTATGATATTTGATAGCCATCTTTATAGTAAATATTAATACCTTTTTTCATCAAAGGTCCAAACCGGTTACGTTTCGAGACCAGAACCCCAAACTGATGCAAACCGGTTCAGAACGCTGCAGAAACGCTGTAGCCTGCAGCCAAAAAACGCTGCAGAACGCTGCAGTTTTTTAAGGTTTTTACGTTGAAAAGCATGCAGTTTTTTGGCGTTTTATTGCTGGAAAATCGGCACTTTTATTAGCGTTTTTTTGCTGAAAAAAACCTGCAGCTTTTTGTCGTTTTTTTGCTGAAAAACCGGTCCAAAAACCTGTAGAAAAGCTACAGCCTGCAGTGCTGAAAAACGCTGCAAAATGCTGCCTATTTTTTACGTTTTATGCTGAAAAAACATGTAGTTTTCTAAAGGTTTTTACGCTGAAAAGCAGTGTTGAAAAACGATGCAAAACGATGCAGAACGCCGCCTTTTTCAAACGTTTTGCGCTGAAAAAACGGCACTTTTTTGGTGTTTATAACAGTTGTTGTTCCACTAAGGTTACATCTGTAGTTATTGTTCTTTTTAAGTTTGCATCTAGTCAGGGCCGGCTAAGCCCATGTGCAGAATGGGCCTGTGCACAGGGCCCAAACCAGCATGGGGCCCAAAAAAATGAAAATTCCTTTATATATTGAAATAGGCCCAATTACAAGATATCAGACGGTTGCATAATCCAGACGGTTGCACATGCACTGAATTGAAATTCTGTATATATTAAATAGGCCCAATTACCCATGCCATAACGGTTGCACATGCACTGAATTGAAATATTGAAATAGGCCCAATTACAAACAAATAAACAATAAGGGCCCAGAATATGTGATCTGATGTTTCACGCATAGGAGGGACGAGGGAAAGTGGGAAACAAAAAGACGCTGATCGGCTTTCGGAATCGGAGGGACGAGGGAAATTCTCTATATATTGAAATAGGCCTAATATCAAGTGAATCGGATTTCGGAATCAGAGGTATACCAGTCGCAATTATCATCAGACATTCAGACTTTCGGAATCGGTCATCGGAGGTATGTTAATATCAGTCGCTGATTGCCTGATTTCATATGTTTTTTTGTCTTTTTGACTTCGTTTTTGATTGAATCAATGAATATCTTTTTCTTTTTGATTTCATATGAATGTTTTTATTGAATGAATGTCTTTTTTTTATTGAAATATTGAATGAATGTTATTTGTTAATATTGAATGAATGTATATTTTTTGTTAACTGATGTCTTGTGAATGTGATTGAAATATTGAATGAATGATTTTTTTTTGTTAATATTTAGAAATTATGCCTCCCGTTGCTAAATACAAATACCCATCCGGCCATAAAAAACGTAAGAAGAGGAAGCTAGAGGAAGAGAAAAGAAAGGCGGACGACGTAAAACAAAACCGAATAAACAAGTTTTTTTCAAAAGAAACTCAAAATTCTATTTCTAACTTGGGTGACGATAATGTGGGTGGAGAAGCTAATGTGGGCGAAGACAATGTGAACGTAGGTGAAGAAGCTAATGTGGGCGAAGATTTGCGAATAGGGCCCAAATTTTTTATCTCGAACAGGGCCAATTTTTTTTTTTGATTTTCGGAGACGGCCCTGCATCTAGTTTCCCAAAATGATACATTCCAAGGGGCGATGAGGGTGGCGAGTGGCGGCCAATGCAGTTGCCTATTGGCGGCAGTAGTGGATGAGAGGCAAAAGGGGCTGTCAGCATTTCCATCTTAGATTCTTTGTATGTGAAAAGTCTTATGTAAGTATGCAACTTATAACATACAAAGATAACTTGATCACACGCTTTTCTTGACGGATCGTATTCAGTAAGCCAATATATGTTGAATGTTTATGATGTTTGTAACTGAGAAAGCTTAAAGAGAACAAATAAGCAAGTTATTGTCAATTCTTCAATCTTCAGTACATATCTTGATAACAATATATCCCCCCGTGTTGTAAAACTATGCTTATTCAATATTACACAAGGTTGCCATTTAACTACCAGGATAACTGTTTCTTCAAATGGAGGAAATTATACATATTTTATCAACCCTTCTTCAGCCTCCTTTTCCGCCTCATCAAACCTCCCCTGGCTCATATAAATCTGACTCAAAACCACATGCGGTTCCCCGACAAACGGATTTTTCACAATACTCTTTTCCAACACCTCTGCACAACCATCTAACCCTCTATAATGAGACAAAATACTAAGTGGTTAAGATTGTAAATGATAGAAAGAGAAAGAATTAATAAAAAAAGAATATAGAGATAAATATAAAGGATAGGATGTAGAGAGTTTTTTAAAATGAAAGGTAAATTTTAAAAAGTAGTGATTTTTAGTTAGAATACATGGTTAAAGATGATGGAGTGGATGTGAATGCTCTGAGGTGAACTAAAATTTGAACCTGATGGTGGATTTTAATCTATACGATCTGGATAAACCACCTAAGGTTTGTTTCTTTATGCTTCTGATTCAATGAAACATTTTTGTTTGTTGGCCATATACTTCAATCATGTTTAGGGATAGCAATCAAACCCGAATCTGATGGGTAAACCTGAAACCTGACATATTTGGGACGGGTTTAGAATTAGCTTTTATATTTTTGTGTGTTTGAGACGGGTTTTGGATTTGATGATATACCTGTTTACGCGACTTGATTACCTGATAAGTGTACCCGTATACCCGATATAATTTATTTTATTGTTAAATATGTGTGTGTATATATATATAGGTAAAGAGTACTGTACAATATTGCTTATCGTACATTACGTACGCTTCAATCTCAGCCGTCAGATCATCTTCCTGCATTTTAAAATCGCATGTTTTTTTATAACAATTTCGCATGTGATAATTTTTGATAAATTCGCATGTTGTTTTTTGTACCAATTTCGCATGTGATAATTTTGATGAAATAGCATGTTTTTTTATAACAATTTCGCATGTGATAATTTTTGATGAATTCGCATGTTGTTTTTTTGTACCAATTTCGCATGTGATAATTTTGATGAAATAGCATGTTGTTTTTTGTAACAATTTCGTATGTGGTAATTTTGATGAAATTGCATGTTAAAAAATCAACATGCGAAATTGTTACAAAAAAACAACATGCGAATTCAATGCGGGAAGAGGATCGGACGGCTGAGATTGTAGCGTACGTAATGTACGATAAGGGCATTTGTACGTTAACCTAACCCTATATATATATATATATATATGATATATCCATTTTTTCTTTTTTTTATGAAGGTAACTGAAAACTGAAAAGTCACCAAATGGCACACTTTCTTTTTGTAATCTTTTGGTATAACTATTATGGAACATCTAGATTGTTAATTAATTATCTTGTGCTAACAATCACCAAAAAATGGCATACACTATTTTTGTCATCTTTGCATTTGATTATTTTTTTTATATACATTTAGGTACATTATTTTATATACATTGTAGTTATTTGATTTATTTTTACAATGATAATGCTAATGTAATTAGTTACCCGATAGATATGCCGACGGGTATGGGCCAGGCATACCCAGTGGGTAGTTTTTTAGACTAAAGGGTTTACCCAAAACCCACGGGTATATCCGATACCCAACAAGTATTTACCCGATGGGTTTTGAGACAGGTTTTGGAAAAACTTATTTAACCAGGTTTGGATTTGGGATTACCTAAACCCATCCTAAACCTGACCTATTGCCATCCAATCATGTTTTCTCACACAATGTAAGAAGTTTAATATGTTCCACACATGGTTAGTTCTATACAATGTATTTTAGTTTTTTAATCAAAACAACCATTACAAACTTGAAAACATTATGAAAATCGACTATTGTCTATGACTTACTTATATATAGTGTTGTAAAGGTCGGTTTAGGCAGGTGGGTACTTGGTACACAGTAGAACGCCGAGGCGCTTTTCATCTACTCGGCCACCATTACTTGGAATATTCAATCCAAGGCAGTCAACCTCGGTAGATTCGGTCAACTCGCCGAGTGTTTGGTCATTGCTAGGCAATTACTCGTAATAAGTCAAAGTTTGGCGATATTTGCAACATGTATTTAAACATGTATCATTTATATATTATATTGATATTCACGTATGTTATTATAAATATTAGTAAATTTATGATATTTGACATATATATAATTTCTTGAAAATTAATTTCTCTATAATTTACAATGTCCGAGTACCGCCGAAGTACTCCACATAGCCGAGTATTGCAACTCCCCTAATCGACCAATCTAAGGAGCCTAACGACTTTTGCAACACTGTTTATACATATATAGTTAAATACATCAAGTTGTATCAAACTTGACATATTTTGTAATTACATGTAGTGAACTAAATTCCTATTTATCATAATACATAAAACTTTAATAATACTATCATGTTATGTGGCTTTTTTACATATATAGTTAAATACGACAACCTTAACTGGAAATTTCTTTTATCTCAGTTCTGTGTCACATGGGATTCCCGAGGAAGCAGAGACGTTGGATCATGGGTCTGCTTTTTAAGGGGTCGACCATGGTTCTGGTTAACGGTTCTCCTACGAGTAGCTTTAACTTGGAACGTGGGTTGCGCCAAGGTGACCCCATGTCTCCATTTCTGTTCATCTTGGCGATGAAGGCTTTGAACGTCACGATGAATAAAGGGGTAGACGTCAGGTTGTATAACAGAGTATTATTACCAAATGGAGGGCCTTCGATATCACACATTTTCTACGCTGACAACGTAGTCTTTGTGGGGTCTGGGAACATTGATCATGCAAAAAACCTGAAACATATTCTAAGTTGCTTCTTTCTTGCATCGGGTCTCATGGTAATTCCTTCTATGTAACGCCCTGCTTTTTCGCACTTTCCTTAATTAGAAAGATCGTCTTGTATTTCTATTTTTGAAATCTTGTATTCTTGTATTCCATCATTTTGTTGTATCGTTGTAAAATCCGAGACTTGAATCATAAATAAAATTCGTATTTCTTTAAATTCATGTTCTGCATATTCATACATGTTCATACGTTCGGATTAATTATACATGTGATGCCTTATTCGTAATTCTTGCAAAATACGTTAAACTTGCAGATACTTGTCTTACATGCTCAATTCATGCGTAAACGCTACTTATTCTCGACAAGCATACTCATTCATACTCATTTTATACTTACTTTATGTTTTAATTTCATAATATACCCTTACACTAAACCTTTTTTGCTTAAAACATCCTAAAACACCAATATATGAAACTACAAGGACCAAAAGTGTCATTTATCAAACAAATTCCACCAGCCACATTGGCTCGCGGGCCGCGACCCCCACCCCCATTTCTCTCGTGACCCGCCAGAGAGTGCGATCCGCATAATTGCTAATCAGCCCCCTCTATTGGTCTATTATGTGACTAGTTAGATGTGTTTCTTGCATTTAAGACCCCAAACCCTAAACTCAACTATAAAACCAAGCCTCCCAACACTCATTTTCATTTTTCCAACTCAAATACACTCTCAAAACACTCTAAATTCAGCTGGAAATACAAGTTCTTAGCAGTTTATTCTAAGTGCAAAATGAGCACTTTTCTTCACTTTCTTTCATCCCTTTTCACTTCTTCTTCCTCTTCAAAGTGTGGAACACCTCTAGGATTGTTTCCACAAGGTTTTCCATGGAAATCCAAGGTGAAACATCCCATTTTTGAGGTCCAACTTTCTGGTTTGGAAGAAAACTTCGTTAAACATTCTTTAATCTTATGTTTTAACCATACATTCCTATGTCCTTATACCACTAATCAAGACTATGATTATGTGTGCTTAAAAATAAGGTTGTAAAATACAAATTCAAAGGTTTTAATCCTCTAAACTTTCTGTTTTTAAAAGGGTTTTAACCCACAAGTGTTGAACAAGACTTGAACTTTTGTATGTGTGATTTCTTGGAAAGCTTGGGCTATTCTACTTATGAATCCACACCTCACTTGATGTTTTCTTCTTAGTTAGTATGTATGTATATTTCATTTCCTTATCATTCATTCATGACCATACTTGTTGTCTTATGACAACTTGTGCATTGGTGAATATACAAAAGAGGTTTTAAAATGGAAGATTTATCCTTCTACCTCTCTTCATGACTTCTATGATAATACTTGTAATATTGTTGGACTAAACTTATAACATACTATATGAAATATATAAAATACATATAATACATGTAAGAAACCAAACCCTTGATGATAACCAAATGGTTATTTGTCAAGTTACTAAGTTACATCACCTAAGTGCTTAGTTCCTCGTTACAATTCTAATGGGTGTTACACCCATGAAATCATTCTAAACCTTATGGGTTTCCATAGTCTCAAGAACGAGTGCTAAGTCTAAGTGATTATTTTATTGTATATTTACTTTGTTATACTTTTAGTTCCGAATATAATCATGCCTTGAACTCTAACACGAATACATTCAACCTCCTAAATCTCATACACTTGTCAACATTTAGATAATCGGAAAACTTAGCAATTTTGTGAGTACACTTGACCCGTTTTACTTTTAAAACACTTTGGGTTGTAACATGTTATTATACAAACTTCACATTCACACACTTAAAACATACTTTATGATCTCAATGCGTTATACATGCTACTTGTTTACTTAGGTTCATGCTAGATTATACATGCTTTATGTCATTAACTTTGCTAAGCCCCAACTTAACATATATAGAGCTACAGGAGTGGCACATTGTGACGAGGGATGCTAAATACTAGTGGACACTTGGATTTGACATATTACGATGAATGCTAGTTACCTTGTTTACAAATTGTCATGTGGATTCGAGAAAATGCTTTTATACTTATGCTATATTTATACAAACCTTGTGTACTCGCCAATGCTTTCGCATTAACACTTTATTTTAAACATGTTATAGGTTTAATGATGATGTTGATGATGCATGGAATATAGTAGGATGCCTAGATACTCATTTTAAATTTTGTATACTTATTGTAATGTAATTCTTTCATTTCAAGTTGTTGTAATTGTATTTTCCTTTCCATGTTGTAATCGAATCCTTATAGTAATAAAATGAAATTCATTATTTAAACACTTGTCGCAAATTCTAATGTTATTTGTGATGTGCAATCTATCTTTGTCTCTCTCCGATGTTTCCGCCATCGGCTGGGGTGTGACAGAGTGGTATCAGAGCCATAACTATAGGGAATTAGGAAAATTGCTATGCTTTTGACCTAGTATATAGTTAAGTACCAGATTCGGCCATACTTGATTCATATGCTAATTTCTTGAAACGTCTCTTATGTGTTAATTTCTTGAAATACTTTATGTGCTCATACTTGTTTTATTATTCCGAACATAGGCCTTTCCTAAAGGCATTTAACTCGATTATACTAAACTCGAAAACACTCATAATACACAAACGAGACGAGTTCACTAAAATAGGCGTGAAAACCACAATTTGGTGAACGACTCTCAATCCACCTATTCTTTTTACACGAAATTCGTCGTCAAGTTAGGAGTGAAATCCTCACCTTGATGGAGAATTTCCATTTCAATTCTAGTGGACCCTTGTCAAAGTGTTGAAGTTAAATTTTGACCCGACAAGTACCAACCACACTTAGGGTACAAAATCATCGAGTTAGGGGTGAAACCCTCATCTTGTCGACTAGTCCCACTCCTTGATTTTCAAAAATCCCGCCAAGTCTCAAATTTTCGATTGATTTGGAACATGTAGTAACTGGAAGGGTGAATACCATTAACCGAAATTTCGACGAGAGTATTCCACCTATTGGGCCAAAGCATGTCCTCAAATTCAAAAGAATTTTCGACCACCTTGGTTAGTCAAAGTTCCGTTTTGGAACAATCCAAGTTTTAATCAAACCTATATTTTACTATTATCGGTCTTATACGATGCAATTCTCTCTTTTCAAATTCAAATTTCTTTCGAGATTATTTTCTTATACACATCATACTAAATCTTTTCTTACATCTATACATCATTCGCATGCATTAATTTAAAAATGTCACTCGCTTGATTTTTATTCCTTGTACCCCCAAAATGGTGACATATCATTGAGATAGGAGTGATTTCCTTAACTTGACGATTTACTCCACTCCTTCTTTTCTTAAAACGACCTCACCAACGAGTTAGGGGTGATTCCCTTACCTAGGTGATCGTTACTAAAAATTTTCCTTCAAACGGACTTTATTAAGCAAACACGACCATGTTTTATACCCAAATCGTTTATCATTCGTCCAAAATCCCTATGATATTCACCAATTTACACATATTTTAGTCCCCCATTTTATGCGTTTTCGGCCGTAAAACCGTCATTCGGATACTTAATCATGTATACTTTCGTTTACAGGCCTAAAACAGCATGCCAGACAAGATGATAGTGAAAACGAGGACTTTCCGGACGAAACGACAAAGCTGCGAACATTCTGTGGAAATTCTGGCCTGGGCATTTGGCACGGTCGTGCAATGAGTGGAACGACCGTGCATATCCGACAATATAGACCAGCCCGGCAGTGAACGACGGTGCGATCCGGGGTGCAAGCCAATCCCGGAGATGAACGGTCGTGCGGATGTAGGAACGACCGTGCGTATCCGATGACTAGCACCAACCCGGAGATGCACCCCCTGTCCAGCTGCACGTGCAACCATTACCCGGAGATGCAGGATCGTGCCACCAATGGAACGGTCGTGCGGCTATGAAATCTGGTCAAGATCTGGTGATGTCATGCGGTATGGTGAACAATAACTCCAATAATGCAAAGAGTGAACGGTCGTGCACTTTATTGGCACGACCGTGCGAATTCAAAATGTTATAAAAAAACATGCAGAAACATTCTGCTCGTAACTTTGGATATTTTGGGAGCAATTCAGGCGATTTTCAGGCTCCGGAGGCACTAGCTTTCACCCGGATTCAAGCCACATTGTGCCGATTAGCTTCGTTATCTTCCGGATTCTTAATCTAGTGCTTGTTTATGGTTTGGTTTTCTAATCTTTCCATAATTTTGTTAATGTTTCAAGCATGTAGATTAATGTTTATGTATTATTGTAGCCTTTGGGAAAAAACACAACAATCCCTTGCTTAATTATAACCATTAGTATGTTAATTTTGTTTGTAATGACACTTGGAAGTATTTTCTATGTTAATCTTTGATGATTAGTTTGCAACCTTGTTATTGATGTTGACTTCTTGATTATAAGTAATTATGTTGGATGATTAGTATTTGGTTAGTTGAGATAGTTGAAAGATGAAACGTAATTAATCATGTATTAGTAAACTTTTAACATGCTTAACTTGTTTAACTTGTTTAAAATGTGTGCACCATGATACTAGAAATGGTTAGTGGTTTAATAAAATGTAATTATTGTTAATCAAGAAAGCTCTCCGTCACGTAAGGACCTTAACGGGTTAAATGGTGTTGTTATGAATTCTTGCCTTGAATTGTTAGCTTAGTTAGTAGTTTAGGCCAAAATTGCTATCTTGGTGAATTTATATGCAAGATTTGTAAAATGAACTCGGTTGTGATTTAATCTAGTTTATGCTTGTCTCGGTGGTTGCATTGTGTTTATCGGTGTCACTTTCCTTGTCTAAGTGAGGTTAGAAAACTCCTAACGGATGACTAACTTTTTTTTAAGAGATTTTCATAGACATTTATCAATTGCACGTTAAAGAACAATTTTAGGTGGTTAAAGTGTGTTAATCGTTTTAGCTTTCCGATTGATTGTCATATTAGGATTCCCGAAAGGGACACTAATTGTCTTGAAAATGGAGAATTGACCAAATGTTTCTAGTGACAAAACCGACTTAGTTGACATGCTTTGGTTGTGTATAAAGCAAGGCTATTTATCTATTTTCATATTTGAAGTCTATTATGTTTTTATAAGTATTCGTTTATGCTTACTTTAGTTTTTATAAAATCACACAACTTATCTTTATTCCGTTAATTTGATGACAAAGGTCTAGTATTATTCCTCCGCTCATTTCCTTGGATCGATACTTGGTTCTTACCGATACTTTACTACATATATGACGGGGTACACTTGCCTCTTTCGTGTGTGTTTTGATGTTGAAGTATAAATCACTTTTATAAATTTAAAACCAAATCGTGTGTTTATTCATGGTAAAAATATGTATATACGCGCACACCTCAATATACCTCTCCATTGCGAGTTATTCAAACTTGTTTAAGCTCGCTTGTCTACACACACACATGCACATTTTACCTATGCTTAATGCCTCGAATCGTTTTAGTCAAACAAACCTTTTTACAAACCTATCTTTCCGTTCCTCAAATTTCGTACTTTACAAAACATTTCAAAATTTCCAAGTCTCGATACTAAACAATCATTCTTTTATCCAAAATTGTTTTTTTTAAAGTCTTCCTCTTGAATAAATTTCGGGACAAAATTTCCTAAAGAAGGGGAGACAGTAACGCCCTGCTTTTTCGCACTTTTCTTAATTAGAAAGATCGTCTTGTATTTCTATTTTTGAAATCTTGTATTCTTGTATTCCTTCATTTCGTTGTATCGTTGTTAAATGCGAGACTTGAATCATAAATAAAATTCGTACTTTTTTAAATTCATGTT
This sequence comes from Helianthus tuberosus, assembly GCA_030545235.1. Classification (NCBI taxonomy): domain Eukaryota; kingdom Viridiplantae; phylum Streptophyta; class Magnoliopsida; order Asterales; family Asteraceae; genus Helianthus; species Helianthus tuberosus. The sequence goes on along the minus strand of CM060445.1, from coordinate 42,539,623 downwards.
CTGCATATTCATACATGTTCATACGTTTGGATTAATTATACATGTAGATGCCTTATTCGTAATTCTTGCAAAATACGTTAAACTTGCAAATACTTGTCTTACATGCTCAATTCATGCGTAAACGCTACTTATTCTCGACAAGCATATTCATTCATACTCATTTTATACTTACTTTATGTTTTAATTTCATAATATACCCTTACACTAAACCTTTTATGCTTAAAACATCCTAAAGCACCAATGTATGAAACTACAAGGACCAAAAGTGTCATTTATCAAACAAATTCAACCAGCCACATTGGCTCGCGGGCCGCGACCCCCAGCCCCTTTTCTCTCGCTCCCCGCCAGAGAGTGCGATCCACAGAATTGTTAATCAGCCCCCTCTATTGGTCCATTTTGTGACTAGTTAGGTGTGTTTCTTGCATTTAAGACCCTAAACCCTAAACTCAACAATAAAACCAAGCCTCCCAACACTCATTTTCATTTTTTTCAACTCAATACACTCTTAAAACACTCTAAATTCAGCTGGAAATACAAGTTCTTGGCAGTTTATTGTAAGTGCTAAATGAGCACTTTTCTTCATTTGCTTTCATCCTTTTGCACTTCTTCTTCCTCTACAAAGTGTGGAACACCTCTAGGATTGTTTCCACAAGGTTTTCCATGGAAATCCAAGGTGAAACATCCTATTTTTGAGGTCCAACTTTCTGTTTTGGAAGAAAACTTTATTAAACATTCTTTAATCTTATGTTTTAACCATACATTCCTATGTCCTTATGCCACTAATCAAGACTATGATTATGTGTACTTAAAAACAAGGTTGTAACACACAAATTCAGAGGTTTTAATCCTCTAAACTTTCTGTTTTTTAAAAGGGTTTTAACCCACAAGTGTTGAACAAGACTTGAACTTGTGTATGTGTGATTTCTTGGAAAGCTTGGGCTATCCTACTTACAAATCCACACCTCACTTGATGTTTTCTTCTTAGTTAGTATGTATGTATATTTCATTTCCTTATCATTCATTCATGACCATTCTTGTTTTCTTATGACAACTTGTGCATTGGTAAATATACAAAAGAGGTTTTAAAATGGAAGATTTATCCTCCTACCTCTATGCATGACTTCTATGATAATACTTGTAATATTGTTGGACTAAACTTATAACATACTATATGAAATATATAAAAAAAACATATAATACATGTAAGAAACCGAACCCTTGATGATAACCAAATGGTTATTTGTCAAGTTACTGAGTTACACCACCTAAGTGCTTAGTTCCTCGTTACGATCCTAATGAGTGTTACAACCATGAAATCATTCTAAACTTTATGGGTTTCCATAGTGTCAAGAATGAGTGGTAAGTCTAAGTGATTATTATCTTGTATATTTACTTTGTTATACTTTTAATTCTGAATATAATCATGCCTTGAACTCTAATTCGAATACATTCAACCTCCTAAATCTCATACACTCATCAACATTTGGATAATCGGAAGACTTAGCAATTTTGTGAGTACACTTGACCCTCGTTTTACTTTTAAAACACTTTGGGTTGTAACATGTTATTATACAAACTTCACATTCATACACTTAAAACATACTTTATGCTCTCAATCCGTTATACGTGCTACTTGTTTACTTAGGTTCATGCTAGATTATATATGCTTTATGTCATTAACTTTGCTAAGCCCCAACTTAACATATATATCGCTATAGGAGTAGCATGCCGCCCGTCGGGGTTTTGTTAAGTCTTTATTCATTCTAAACGGTCTCATCACTTTTGTGACGAGGGATGCTAAATACTAGTGGACACTTGGGTTTGACATATTGCGATGCATGCTAGTAACCTTGTTTACAAATTGTCATGTGGATTCGAGAAAATGCTTTTATACTTATGCTATATTTATACAAACCTTGTGTACTCGCCAATGCTTTCGCATTAACACTTTATTTTAAACATGTTACAGGTTTAACGATGATGTTGATGATGCATGGAATATAGTAGGATGCCTAGATACTCATTTTAAATTTTCTATACTTATTGTAATGTAATTCTTTCATTAAAAGTTGTTGTAATTGTATTTTCCTTTCCATGTTGTAATCAAATCCTTATAGTAATAAAATGAAATTCATTATTTAAACACTTGTCGCAAATTCTAGTGTTATATGTGATGAGTAATCTATCTTCGTCTCACTCCGATGTTTCCACCAACGGTTGAGGTGTGACATTCTAAGAGCAAAGTCAATGGTGTGGGTTTGAATGAAACTGAGATGGAAAATATCGCTAACGCACTTAACTATTGTGTGGGTTCGTTTCCATTCAAATACCTTGGTACGATGGTTGGAGCAAACATGAACACGATAGCTAACTGGAAATCGGTTGTGGATCGGTTCAATTCAAGGTTGTCTAGATGGAAGGCGAAATGCTTGTCATTAGCGGGGAGAGTTATCTTGGCAAAAGCGGTCTTCGGTAGTTTACCAACCTACTACCTCTCCCTATACAAAGCACCTATAAATGTGATGAAAACGGTTGAAGGTATTAGGCGAAGGTTCATATGGGGTGGAGGATGCACCAAAAAGATAAGATGGGTTAGATGGTGGTGACGTGAGCGATGGTTTATTGATTTATTATAATTTTTAAGTACCTTTTTTACTCTTTTATCAAGCTTTAAATTTATGAAACACGATATAACACTATCACTCTCTACAACACGCTAGGGCAAGTGCACCCATCGTTGGCGTAGTATAATGATGGTAAGATATCGAGGTCGTCCAAGGACACAAGAGCTTTTAATACCGGATTATCATCAACGTCTAATCGACCCAAATTTTGAGAAAGGGTTTTTAACAAGTAAAAATAAAGAAAGAAACTAAAGTAATAAAAGTAACAAATAAACAAGAGAGAATCACTTGGTTCCGACTCATCTTTTATGCATTCTTTGATGATTTCCGCACTTTGGGTTTTTTAAGAGATTATCTTAGTTATAGTGGCATGTCCCTCTTTTGGAGGCAACGCTACCCTCAGCCATATTGGTCTGAGTCAGCAGGGATACAGTCCCGCAAGACCGGAATATTGAAGGATAATTAAGTAAGTTATTAATGCAAAATGTGGCATGTCCCTCTTTTGGAGGCAACGCTATCCTCGGCCATATTGGTATGAGTCAGCAGGGATACAGTTCCGCAAGGCCGGTTTAAAGTTTTAATAGTTGTTTATTTATAAGGGATTCAAGTCGTTCTTCTTCCCCGATTTGATGTTATCCGCCTCAAAGAAAGTCCTAATAAGCTTGAATCAAGTCCTCACAGGATCTATACACTGAACGAGGCAATAACTTTACCCAAAGCACCCTTCTAACCCCTATACAAAGCACCTATAAATGTGATAAAAACGGTCGAAGGTATTAGGCGGAGGTTCATATGGGGTGGAGGATGCACCACCAAAAAGATAAGATGGGTTAGATGGTGGTGACGTGAGCGAGGGTGTATTGATTTATCATAATTTTTAAGTACATTTTTTACTCTTTTATCAAGTTTTAAATTTATAAAACACGATATAACACTATCACTCTCTACAACACGCTAGGGCAAGTGCACCCATCGTTGGCGTAGTATAGTGATGGTAAGATACCGAGGTTGTTCAAGGACACAAGAGATTTTAATACCGGACTATCGTCAATGTCTAATCGACCCAAATTTTGAGAAAAGGTTTTTTAACAAGTAAAAATAAAGAAAGAAACTAAAGTAATAAAAGAAACAAATAAACAAGAGAGAATCACTTGGTTCCAATCATCTTTTATGCATTCTTTGATAATTTCCGCACTTTGTGTTTTTAATAGATTATCTTAGTTATAATGGCATGCCTCTCTTTTGGAGGCAACACTACACTCAGCCATATTGATCTGAGTTAGCAGGGATACTGTCCCGCAAGACCGGAATATTGAAAGATAATTAAGTAAGTTATTAATGCAAAATGTGGCATGTCCCTCTTTTGAAGGCAACGCTAACCTCGGCCATATTGGTCTGAGTCAGCAGGGATACAGTCCCGTAAATCCAGTTTAAAGTTTTAATAGTAGCTTATTTATAAGGGATTCAAACTGTTCTTACTTCCCCAAATTTGATGCTATCTGCCTTAAAGGAAGTTCTAATAAGCTTGAATCAAGTCCTCGCAGGATCTATACACTGAACGAGGCAGTTAACGTGCTTTATATTGACCGTAAAGACGCGAACGAGTGAATCAACGAAACATGAAGAGATGATAGGATAAAATTCACTTTAAATATAAAAGAAACTAGTTATTAAAGTCACTAATACAAGCCCAATTAAAAAGTAACCAAAGATTGGAAATCAAAAGTAATGCATAAAAGATTTTGTTTTCACCAAGTGATGTAAGAGATTAGCCAAGCATGGCCATAGTTTGACAAAAATTCTTATTATCAATCTTGGATCCTGAGACTACTATCCACTCTAACTCTAATGATTATGATGGATGATGGTGGTGTTGTGGTGGTGGATGTAAGAGAAATGGTTTGCCAATGGATGAATTGCTATTGAACCAAGCATCCATATTTATAGCTGAAGACAGAGGCTTTACAAGGACCCGTGCCTTCCTTCTTCTCTGTCTTCACTTAATGAGCTTGTCAGTCCGGATGCTCACACGGCCCCGTGTGTCAACGACATGGCCCCGTGGCCATTGTACTTGCTGTACTATCCAAAATTTGCATATCTGGAAGTTGACCACGGCCCATGTCTCTTGTCTGCTTCTGATTGTATTCTTCTTCCTGGAATCTTAGGTGGGGCACGACCCCATGCCCGGCAGGCACTGCCCGTGCTGGTCTTCTGATTTGTTGTTGTTGGTCTTAGGATGAAGCTCAGAGGGTTGGTATACTGTATCAACTTCCCTTATTTTGTATTCATGCTGGTTTTTGCCGTTAGTTTGTTCCTTTTGTACATTGAAGCTCTTTTAATCCTGAAAATCAAAAGTATACAAAGAAACACACTTTTTCCAACATTAGTACTAAAAATGTTGTTTTATACCTTATTTGATATGATTTATCTGTTGCATTTGGCGCATATCAGCAGCATTAAAAAAGAAAGGCAGATTAGGTTTGGGGAGCATAAGAGATGCTAATTTGGCTCTACTTTTGAAATGGTGGTGGTGGAGGATGCGAGAAGGTGAAGACCAATTATGGGCAAAGGTAACAAAGGCAATACATGGGAGAAGTTGGAAAGTTGGTATTATATCGGTTAATAACTCGCTAACGGGGGTGTGAAAAAATATAGGAGGGATGTAAAGAATTTATTAAAAGCAACATTAGCATCGACCAAAAACTAGGAATGTGAAGTCGGGAAAGGAGATAAGGTAAGGTTTTGGGAAGACATATGGTTAACAAGTAACCCATTAAAGGAAGCGTTTCCAAATATTTACAAAATGGCAGTCAAAAAAGGAGTCAAAGTCATCGATAACTACAAAAGAACGGGTTCGGAAATCGTTTGGGATTGGGGCTGGAAAGCGAAACCAACAACGAGGGAATCTTGGGCTGACTTTTTGCAACTTTTTAATCTACTCAAGAACAAGAGGATGACAAATCAAAGTGATGTACGGGGGTGGGAATCGAAAAAAGGACGGTTCTTTACGGTGAAATTAGTCAGGGAAGATCTAGGAGCAGCCAACTACTCGCCCGAAGAAAACTTCGTAATGGATTGGTGCGATTGGGCGACGTCGAAGGCAAATACTTTGGTTTGGAGGAGTCTCGCAGGCAGGATTCCAACTCGAACCGAGCTGGCCCAAAGACGAATACTTGTTAACAATTTATCATGTCCTTTTTGTGGTTGTATGCAGGAAATGGTGGATCACGTCTTGGTCTCATGTATATCGGTTAAAACAATATGGTAGCAAGTGAGTGATTAGCTGAAAATTACAGGAATTGCATCGTGCTCAACAGTCAAGGACTTGCTTGTTGTGGTTGTGGGAGCTGGATTAACGAAGAAACAAAAGAAGGCGACCTTATGTGTCATAATGGTGACCATCGTGCTCAACAGTCAAGGACTTACCTTGTAGCACACTGTTGTTATCTCGTTTGAAATCCCTGATAATGCATTCTTTGTCGCTTTTGATATATCGTTTTCCTTTTCATAATTCAACAAAGGTGTAGATTTTCGTATAGAAAACAATCGAAAATGACAGTTATCCTCTTTATCACGACTTACACCTATCCAAATCAGTGCAGAACTCTAGGTATCGCATTTCCACCACTTTCAGGCACCACAACTCTCTATAGTCACTTTCTATATATTTTGATCGGCAAGAACATCTTATATGTTGACGACTTGACGAGAACTAACTGACGGCAAGGACTCATGTTCTTTTTGTTGATCAGTTCTGTTTAAACATAATGGAAAACATGAAAAACGTACCTTTGATTGCATCAGCACAGTAGAGAATCCAGTCAGAGATGCAGCCACAGAGTTCGACATAGTTGTCAGTTTGATCTGGTTCCTCCTTAGGGTGTAAGGTGATGATGGTGATGAACCGAGACTAGGGCAGAATCGGTTTAGGGAGAGAGAGGGACGAATTTGATGTTATGTTGTTAAGTTATGTGTCTAACCTTTTACCTCTCTAATAATCTCCTTATATATACACCCAAGAGGAAACCTAATTAGTTAATAAGGGTAATATGGTCCATCAACAATTACCAACTAATTATTAATAGGTTATTAATATATTTTGATCTATATTATATAAATGATAATGATGGCTACTAGATTAAATATAAATAAATAAATATTTAATCTTACATTCTCCCACTTAGCCGAATAATCATTTATCATGAGTATTAGATAAGTCTGATCAGAAGTTAATACTCATTTTAGCCTTAAACAAGTACTATAGCAGAGAAATACAGCCGTTGAATCATTATGCGACTCAGGACCCCCATTAGTCATACTATAGCCTTAATTTAAAACCTAACAGTTATGATCAAAATATGTAAGCCCTTTAACGTTTGATTTGTATTTATAATTGTCTATATGTCATTACACCGGCAGAACATATGTAAGAGACATACAAAATCAAACTGATGAGGAAGATTAATTAATAGTTAGTCATTCATAGTACGATATGCAGTTGTACATGGTCATCAATTAAAACCCGTCTCTTTTATGTGCACTCTTAATAAGACTTATGGGTAATAGACCTTTAGTTATAGGATCCTTAAGCATATCACGAATGCATTCGATACAAAGATTTAGTTTCCTCAATTCGTTCATAAACGAATAATTAATTGCGTATCGAGATTTAATGCAGCACCTCTCAAACTGTTACTGTTCAAGGAGACATGGTAGCTGACTTTATCACAACAAGTCTTCAAAATATTAATTATATGGAGTTAATAAACTCATGAGTCCACTGATAAATTTCCAACAACATTTAGTGACTATATTATGTCGTTATAACTTAGGTTGTTGATATCAGTCTATTATGACTCCTCCATGAGATAGGTTTTGTCTGTTGACATAAAGATATACCCGAAATTACATTCTGTCATTTTGAATATCACAAAGTTAGAGTAATAAACCGGTTTGAGTTCTCACTTCTTCTTTAAATTATAGCCTCTCGTTTCTTTTAAAGATATTGTAATACTCTATTAGATGCTTCACATTAATCTAGACATATCTAGTGTGTTGCAATGTGAGTAATATCCAAACGAGTATAGACTTAAACTTACATAAGGCTTCTAATTAATGAAGCGTAAGAAATAATCTCATTTATCCTATTATCCTCTAAAGGAGAGCAGTATTGTTTGTTACATATGTAAGGACCAATTTAATGTTAAACTTATGGAACGGAAGTAGTGTCCCATTTGGTCTATCTCAACATGTTATGATATCTATTATGTAAGAGATATCTTTGAGATCTATTATATCAAAGTTTGTGTTAACAATGCTTTGACTTATGTAACATATACTTGTCAAAAGAATATCATCTATATAGACAAGTTTATCTTAGTTGCTCCCACTCATCTTGAGGTAGGTACATTATTCCACTTGGTTGTTGATGAAAATAATTACGTTAAGATTTCATCACATTATGATGTTTGCATTAACCCATACATGGATTTTATTGGCTTATAGACAAACTGTTCTTTAACCTTAAGTTTGGAACTTTCAGGTTGTTTTATGAACATGTAAATATGTCAGCCAGTTGTTAGGGAAAATTGTTTTAATGTTCATCTAATGTAGCTCAAAACCATTATAAGCTACTAGAACAGTGATGATCCTGAAAGAAATCTTTTGTTAGATATGTAATAAAGATTCTTTAATAATTTATCTCTTCCTGAGTACAACCTTTGACAATCAATCATGCTTCTTTGTGTCTTAACGTTTATATATTAGGATTTGGTTTAGTTATGAACACTCTTAAGTAATTCAATCAAATCCCAAACGTTATGCGAACACATAAAATCAGTTTTACTAGAAAACTGTTTTATTCTATTCAGAAGATTGATTGACAGTAATGGCTTAATTAGAAGAGATAGGATGGGTAAACTTTTCCAAAGTCCATTTCAACTTCAATTAGGGAGGTTATGTAATCATCAAAGTTAGTAGGTTTTTAAACCTAGATGACCTCCTGAGTTTATTATTGGGTTAGAAGTTTAGGGAGGTTATGTAATCATCAAAGTTAGTAGGTTTTTAAACCTAGATGACCTCCTGAGTTGATTATTGGGTTAGAAGTTTCAGTTTTATGGATTAGCTCTTGGTTAGGTTGCTATCATTTTCAGGATTCTAAGTTTATAAGAGTTGGTGCAGTATGGTGTACAAGAGGTGTAATCGGAGTTAAATTTGGAGTGAAATTTAATGACACTCTTCCCCCCGCCTCTTGTATTCCTTGCAAGTCATGATAATGACTTTGACTGCTCCCACTGACCTTAGAAAACTTTAGGAACTCAGCATGCTTAGTGTCAATATTTAACGACCAACAAATTCTAATAGAGAAAACATATTAATGACATTAGTCGTTGTAGTTTCTCTTGTTGAGGATTATGTTAGTTTAGATAAGAAATCTAAGGTTTAGATAAGAAATCTAAGTGTGCCCACAATTAAGCAACAATGAAACTTTTGTAAAAGTAGCTTTAGATTTTAAGGAGACAAGTTATGATAGAACAGTGTCAAGATGGAGCAGTGTCATGTACAAGAGGTGTAAATTTAGGTAATGTAAAATTTCACTCCCCCACCTCTTGCAACTATTGCAAGTTATGATTAAGACACTTAATGCTCCCACTGATCTTTAATATCTCTAGAATGCTACAAGAGAAGTTTCAATTAGGTATGTGACGTGGGAACCTATCACATATATGTTAGACATTATTTGATTTCTTTAATGTCCAGATATCATAAGAAACTTAGGGACATTTTTAATAGAAATCTTATTAAGTACATATATAAATAGATTTCTTATAAGACCATGGGCCATATGCAACAAAATTTAGATACAAGTTGATAGTCTTTTAAATGATAAATGAATTGTGTCTGAATATTCCATTTGAAATAAGTTCCATGAATGTCAATGAATGACTTATGATGGATCCATACTTATTCCTTAAGCCAAGTAATATTTAGGGCCATAACGTCATGATTTAAAATCACTTAAAATGAGATTAAATAAGAAAGCATCCTCATTAACCATGTCATGATTTCTCACGAATTTTGGTTATAATGGATGAAATTTGTAAATCTCATTTTCCTTTTGTCAAAATCTCATTTGATTGATAACAAAAGTTGTGAAAATGTAAGGTATTATCTAGTTTCATTTTAGTAATGTTTCTATCCAGATATTTAGAACAAATAAGATGAGAGTTTAAGATAAGTGTGACTTTATGTTGACTATGCAAACCTCACAACCTTCATGACATAGCCTAAGTAATGATACTGTACTCTGATTAATAATCAGAATATGTAATGTATCGAAAAGCTTTGTTAGAAGACTGCTTATTATGATTCTTATAGCGTTAACAATTAATTTTGTCACTAACTCTCATGTTAATTATTTGTCAAGTTCTGGTAAGGAAACGTATGGAACTAGAGTCAACTAATCATGTGTTAATTGGAATATTTAAAATTATCAGACTTAGATATCATTAGGAAATGACTACCTAATTAACTTATCCAACTGTTCCTTTGAATAATGGATAGTCTCGGTGCTTATGCCTAGTCTAATGGCATAATCATGTAGTGAGATTTTCCCTTGAAGAACCTTAGAGTTGGGATTTTGTACTTGTATTTTGACTATGAACCTTAGAACAATCCTCTTTTAAAGTTTTAAGTGGTTGTAAGGTGAGTAACAACTTATTTTCCAGCTTCAAACATTTATTTCTTTGTACATATGTTGCTTATCAACACACTCATTATACTTTGGTATTATTGAGTGTTATAGTTGATTTATAAGGCATCAAATTGTACAAGTGAAAATCTTAGTATGTAATGTACTGGAAAAAATGTACTTATTTTCACGCGTAAGCCCTTAACTTTATGGGTCATGGTGTTGTACATGATTATGTATTCACATATACCACTTAACTTTATAGTTTAGAATTTTAAAAGAAGGCATGCATCTTAGGAGTTCTAGTGATTATTTCATATATAAGAGATTAGCCTTAGGAAAGACTTAATCTGAAATAACTTTAGTGATAGCATTATGTTAGAGAGTTCTTGATTATCATAAGAGACATCATGTTCGATTTATCCTAATCATCATGCTCTAATTTTCTTCTTTATAATCTTTATTAGAAGAGAGCAATATGATTATCGTGTCTTAAGAGATAATCAAGGATTTAATTTAAGAGCTAATTTTTATAGAAACTTTAAATAAAGCAAACATTTTAGGTTTAGGAATTAGAGTGGATGAGATATATGTAGAAGAAAATTATAGTGAGTAAAAGATTATGGGTACTAAGAATAAGACAGACGAAATGATCATAAAATTAATTAAGGATCATTAATATAAGGATCATTAAGTGAAGAGATTGTGATATGTCTATTACTAACATCAAAATAATAGACTTAGTAAAATTCTACTTAAACAAAGACAAATCAGCTTTGGCCAGAAGTGTAATCATTTAAGCATGTATGCAAAGTAATCGTGACAAATCAGCTTTGGCCAGAAATGAGACAATCACTTTAGTTATGCACTTGTCAAGCATGCTAAACATAAATGAATTAAATCAGCTTTGGCCAGAATTAAGACATTTCACGTTTGTAATGCATACTCAACATAGCTTTTATAATACTTGAACAATAAATAGATATATTAAATCAGCTTTGGCCAGAATTAATACATCAGAAGCTCATTCAAGTTAAGCTATTTTGGTTTTGTAAAACATTATTTGATCCTTATTAATTAATTAAGTATAAACAAAACCAAGTATTTAATAGCAAACCACCTGTTAGCGCGGATCGAACTGTGATGATTATGGTCTCGAGTCGCAACCTTAGTCTCGAGTTGTGATGATTATGGTTTCGAGTCGCAACCTTAGTCTCGAGTCGCAACCTTAGTCTCGAGTTGTAATGTTATGGTTGCGAGTCGCAATCTAATGGTCTCGAGTTGTAATGTTATGGTTGCGAGTCGCAATCTAATGGTCTCGAGTTGTAATGTTATGGTTGCGAGTCGCAATCTAATGGTCTCGAGTTGTAATGTTATGGTTGCGAGTCGCAATCTAATGATCTCGAGTTGTAATGTTATGGTTGCGAGTCGCAATCTAATGGTCTCGAGTTGTAATGTTATGGTTGCGAGTCGCAATCTAATGATCTCGAGTTGTAATGTTATGGTTGCGAGTCGCAACCTCCTGATCTCGAGTTGTAATGTTAACAGCTGTTATTGTGATGGTTAACTAAAAACTCGAACTTTTAGGGATTGTGGAGATAATGTTTCCTGTTTTATTTCTGATCTAAACTTATCACAATATTTCGAAAATAATAACTGAATATCTTTAACAGTTTTCGAAAATTTAATAGATAAAATTTAGATCAAACATTAGAAAAACATCCACTAATCCAAAATAGATTCCAAAATAAGGGAATTTTTCGAGTTTTCTTAGAACATAATGATGAACCCTAAAAAAATAAAAAAATATAATCTGGAAATCCGAAACCTGATTTTAATGGTTTTGTAATGGATTTCGTGACAATAGGTTTAACCTTTATGATTCCGAGTCAATTATTCAAATAACAGTTTCCGAAAACAGGGATTTCGGCCACAATGAAACCCGAAAACAGTCTTTGATTTTAATGCTTTAAAACTTCCGTTTTCCAGATTTTCGATCCGAGAATAATGGATACAAAATCAGAACTGATTTATCAACATATGCTCTGATACCACATGTTGATCAGTTCTGTTTAAACATAATGGAAAACATGAAAAACGTACCTTTGATTGCATCAGCACAGTAGAGAATCCAGTCAGAGATGCAGCCACAGAGTTCGACATAGTTGTCAGTTTGATCTGGTTCCTCCTTAGGGTGTAAGGTGATGATGGTGATGAACCGAGACTAGGGCAGAATCGGTTTAGGGAGAGAGAGGGACGAATTTGATGTTATGTTGTTAAGTTATGTGTCTAACCTTTTACCTCTCTAATAATCTCCTTATATATACACCCAAGAGGAAACCTAATTAGTTAATAAGGGTAATATGGTCCATCAACAATTACCAACTAATTATTAATAGGTTATTAATATATTTTGATCTATATTATATAAATGATAATGATGGCTACTAGATTAAATATAAATAAATAAATATTTAATCTTACACTTTTATTAAAATGTGCATCAAGGAAAAAAAATATATAACCAAGTGACTAGTCCTACGTAAATTGTCTCTAGATAACATGCCAGATATAAATATTACGTGTAAGGATATAATAAAAAGTCTAGTATATTCAAAATAGAAGAATTTAGTCTGTTACGGACAGTTGATGACTTTGACAAAGGATATCAAGTTGACTACATTTAATGCCCAAGAAGATGCAATTTTCTCACGACATTATACAGTGGAGGGACCACGGTGGCATAGGCTGTTGACTCAGGTGGCGCGGCCGGGAGTCAAGGAATGTGGTGTAGATTGTACACAAGAGTATTTAGTCAAAATATTGTGAACGAGAGTTTTTTTTAATTGACAATTCAATCATTTGTATCACATTTTTTTTCTTACAAGGTTATGTATCAATGTATAATCAAACTAATATAATTTATTACCTTAAAAATAGATTTATCAAATACATTTTTAAAAGACTAGTGGGGAACACGCGCGTTGCAGCGGAGTTGACAATATGGACTGAAAACATAATAATTTAAATCTGAAAACGTTAAAAAATCGTATATCATTGTGTGTGTGTGTATATATAAAAGCACTCACGCTTCGCGGTTGCAACGCACGGGAAACTCTTATGATAAACATTATTTAGTATACAGCAACATATTTAATTTAGTGGGAAACACGCGTGTTGCGTCGGAGTCGACAATTTACATCTAAATTTTTAACCAACTTCTCTAAAATTACAACACATTTTATGTTAAATTTAATTAATTTTGGTTCACTGATTATAGGGGTGTTCAGAAAAAACCGTAACCAAATAAAAACCGTAAACAAAACCGTAACCGTAATCGAATAAACCGATCCGAATAACGAATTTGATTTTTGGTTCGTTTTTTGGATCCACGTATTTTTTTATTTGGTTTATTAGGTTTATTTGGATAACCGAATAAATCATTAATTTAATTAATTATTAATAAAAGTAATAATGTTTAATAAACTATATACAATTTATTAGGTCAATATATTAAGTTTAATATCTAAGATTATGTATCCCTATGGTTGCATTAATTGTTAATCAAAATTAATAAACTATATACAATTTATTAGCTCAATATACTAAGTTTAATATCCAAGATTATGTATCCCTATGGTTGCATTAATTGTTAATCAAAATACAAGTTTATTTATTAAATTTTCTTCATTTGATGTATGCAAGTTCACTCGGGTTGGAGAAAGTCTCATGTTTGGAGATTATTTATATTATGTATCGTTAGATTTGTTGAGTATTTATAGTTTCTATGATATATATTTTGAATTTTTAACTTTGTGGTTGTGTGTATGAGTATTTTATAGATGTTTTTTTTTTATTTTACTATATCTTTTATTGAGTAAAATGCACGGATAGTCCCTGTGGTTTGGTGAAATTTCACCTTTAGTCCTCAACTTTTCAAAATTACACTCTTAGTCCCTGTGGTTTGACAAGTTGTTACTCGGATAGTCCCCAAAGTGGATGGAGGTTAGTTTTTCTGGTTAAGTGGATGTGAAATGACAAGGACTATCTGAGTAACAACTTGTTAAACCACAGGGACTATCCAAGTAACAACTTGTCAAACCATAGGGACTATCCGAGTAACCTTCATCTGCTTTGGGGACTATCCGAGTAACAACTTGTCAAACCATAGGGACTAAGAATGTAATTTTGAAAAGTTGGGGACTAAAAGTGAAATTTCATCAAACCACAGGGACTATCCGTGCATTTTACTCTCTTTTATTTATATATTATTAATTTTAAATTAGTTGCTAACTTGATGCTTGGAAGTTAGAACACAAACATAAATATAAATTAGCAAAAAAAAAAATACTTAGTTACAATTTGGTTAAATTTGGTTGAACTTAGTTTATTTGGTTCTAACCGAAACCAAACCGAATTGAATTTGGTTTGGTTCGGTTTGCATATTCCTAATTTGGGGTACAAAATTTTGATAACCGACTGAATAAACCAAATAAACCATAAAACGAACCGATGAACACCCCTAACTGATTAGTCCTTTAGTCTAAATAAACAGATATAACAGAATGTATTTCTAAATACATGTTCTTGATGACTGTGATGACAGGGGCGGATGTACTATATATCAAGGGGTGGCGTCCGCTACGGTTTGGCGTTCCGGCGGTAGTGTAAAATTAATGTAAATTTTGGAAAAAATTAACGTTTTTTCGATTTCGTTACCGCTTATTTATAAAACGTTACCGCTTGACGCGAATCCTAGATCCGCCATTGTGTGATGAGTTTTATATCCATAAGCTTATTTTTTATTATTATTTATAAACAATCAAATATATAGTACATATTATTAGACATAAATGCCATTGATCAAGAGTAGTGAAGTATGAATAAAAGAAAATGACAAAAAGTTAGGTATTTTAACTTGACCCTTCATATATATATTTTTTTTTGGAAGGTGACTTTCTCTGTACAGGACCGAATTGGTCACCGGGGTCATGTCGAAGACATTCCCCAGTCAGCCCCGCTCTTACGGACGCGATGTTCGATCGGGCCCCGGCCGGTGCGCAAGCTGACTTCCGCCCGGAAACCATATTGCCCCCACACGAGAGACTCGCTAAGGTAACAGCTGGGTAAAACCGGGTTGCCCTCAGGACCGCACCATGCCTCGGTAGGAACGATCCATCATTGGGACCACCCCCCAAAATGCCGCAGCCGGGAGTCGAACCGGCGACCTCACAAGGAGGAAGCCAGCCCAACCACCACATGGGAAACCAGCTGGGCTGGAAAGGGGTATAACCCTTCATATATCATCTTAAAATTTGATAGGAATTTACCATTTTGTACATAAAAAATGCTTTATATAGTAATAATATAGATTTAATAGACAAGACAAAATTATTTTGAGAACAAAATGACAAATTTAAGTCGTTTAATTTCACTAATTGCTTACATATTTTTAACACACCTTAAATAAAATACATTTTTATTGCTTACATATTTTTAACACACCTTAAATAAAATGCGTTTATTTATGTAATATATGGGCTGTTTGGTATGAATAGTATGACATGGGTATGATACTCGTTACTCAAAACCTAACGTTTGTTGTTATTATACAAATGAATTTGTTTTTAAAGCTAACTACGAACCATAAGATTTAAAGTGGTTTAATTTTAATTTTGTATAATTTTTTTTGTCTATTTCCATTATCTCAATCCTTTATTTGTTATGAATTTAGTATCATTTATGAAAGTATATATTTACGTCGCTGTGCGAAATATAGTCTAGTAATTTTAACGCTCAAATTAAGCATTCATTACTTATAATTCACTTTGTGTGTCTTTTATACCAATTGATGGTGGATCTACTATTGAACCACCTCTTCAATTGTGGTTCTTCTTTCTTAAATCTGTCCTTCAAATAGTTTTTTTTTTTTTTTTTTGCAATGTTCTATATCGAGCTTTGATGGTCGTAGCAAGGTATAACGCTGCATCATTCGTAGTACTTATAAAAGAACCACGGTCCATGTTGTTCTTTTTAAAAGTTGTAATTGTTTAAACTTTGAAAATTATGTAAATTATCTTTTTATCCTCCTAATATGTATTATAAAATACTGTGTGTGTAGAGAGAGTGTGTGTGTGTGTGTACGCGCGTTCATTTACACTAAATTTATACCGAGTAGTATACCTGAGGTGTGTATACAAAAAAATTAGTTATTTTTAGTTGGTTTTTGCACAAAATCACTTAAATTTGTAAATCATGGTAAGTTATGATTACTCAAATCAACATGATGGGGGTAAGTGCACTATTAAAAAGATAAGTAATATTATGTCATTCATATGTTTTTATGTTCAGTATTATTAATTTGGGTGTTGATTGAGCAGATATAATACATGGAGGACCTGGATGGAATATTTGCAGGGTTTAAAGTGAAACTTGCAGTAAGATGGTGCAATTAAGAACTTCAGGGTGTTGGATGTAACTTTGAAAGTATCTGGGTATTTAAGGCAGCATTAGGGTTCCGGAGACTTCTTGGCTCATTTCTTCCTCTGCTGCTCACCTTTTACTCGCATATGTTCTCTGAGTTTTGGATCTGTGGCGATCAGCTTGTTTACATCTTGTTTCTTCATCTCGTTTGTGAGATCGTTTGTATTCGGTTGTATTCTTTCTTGTTTCCTTCTTTTATTTGTTGTATCAAGATCAACTAATTGAATAATCAGTCGATCTAGACCTGTGTTGTTCATAAGATCTTACTGTATGTAAGATCTAGGGTTTCGGTCGAGATTTTTTGGTTTGGGTTAATAATAAAGATTTGTCACCTTTTTGTCGCTACTTTTGTGTTCGATTTGTGGTTGTTTTGTAAGCTGTTGATACCATAGATTTCTACATGGTATTAGATCGAGTACAACTCTTGACTTTTGTTCTTCCACTGGTTTTATCTCTGTTTGTTTGTTGTGTAGGGTATTTTAGGGTTTCTGAACTCAAGAAACCCTAGTAGCGGTGATCTTGGGTGTTGGGATCAAATTAGGGTTTCTTAATCCTAATATGTGGATCTTTCTGTTGGTGTGAAGACCTGTGTTGGTCTTTGTGATATTCTGTTATCACAAGGCAAACTGACCAGGTTTATCTATTGGTGTGAAGACATATGTTGGTCTTTGTGATATTCTGTTATCACAAGGCAAACTGACTAGGTTTATATTGTTGTTCTTTGATCTTAATCTAGTAACCCTAGAAGGTTACAGGTTAGATCTGCTATAGGAGGGAGTTAAACGCATTTGTAAGGATGTATCTCTTCCTTCTCCTTTTATTTATTTGTCATCATTCATTAACTGTTGTGTCTAGGCATTATTGTTACCGGGCTAGACGGACCGGCACTTGATCGAGTCATTTGTGGTATTTATGTGTTGCATATTGTTGATTGTTATTAGTTCTTGACCTTTGTTTAGATATTATAGTATAGCTACTGTGTAAAGACTTGTCCTGGCACCTAAAGAGTGATGAACCAGGAATCTGGACACTGACACAGTTAGTTTTTGTTGATTTTGTTCTGTTGTGTTTATTATTCTCTTTCTGTGAATAGGTGTTTCTGTTTGATTTCTTTGTTGTTGTTGTAGTTAGGTTTGTCTTTGATTGTTCTATCTGTCCTTGGTTTTTTTGTGTCAAAATGACTGATGCTAGTACTTCTGCTACTCTTATTAGCAAACTAGATATAGGAAATCCATTATACTTACATCCGAATGACTCTAGTACTTTAACCATTGTTAGTATAAAGTTAAAAGGTACTGAAAACTATCCTGTTTGGTTAAATGCAATGAGGTTAGCTTTAGAGGCAAAAAAATAAGTATGGTTTCATTAATGGTAAATGTGAGAAGTCAAAAGATAATGATGTTTTAGCTAACCAATGGGATAGATGCAATTCAGTTGTCATTACTTGGTTATTAAACTCTATTTTTGAAGAATTATTTCTAGGGTAAGTTTTTTTCAAAACTTGCCTCAGAAATCTAGACTGATTTAAAAGAGTCATTTAATAAGGTGGATGGTTCTGTAGTGTAAGATTTATATAAAAAGATAAATGGTATTTCACAAAATGGGAGCCCTGTTGCTGAATATTATAACAGGCTGGCAACAATGTGGAAGCAGTTTGATGCAATGATGCATCTGCCTTCATGTTCTTGTCAGGCTGCCAAGGATTACAATGATTTTTCAACTCTCATTAAACTGATACAGTTTCTTATGGGGCTTGATGATGTGTATTAGCCTGTACGAACAAATTTATTGACTAGAGAAGCATTCCCTTCTGTCAAAGTTGCATTTTCAATAATATCTAGAGAAGAATCACATAGGATGTCTGCTAGTGGGTCAAAAGGTTTAAATGTGTCGTTTGTGTCCAAGTCCAATTAGACTTTTGATTCTAGAAAGAGAAATGTTAGAGGTCCTAATCCAAATTTAAAGTGTTCTCATTGAACATGATAGGACATACTGTTGATAGGTGTTTTGAGATTACTGGTTATCCCTTTGGTGTTAGGAGAAGAATAGGGGGACAGTTTGTTAAGTCAAATATGTCTAATAGTAATAATAAATCTAATATGACTGTTGGTTCTTCTGGTACTTCTTTGCCTTTCACTTTTGAACAGATTTCTAAACTTTTGAGTCTTGTTGGTGAGAAATCTGGAAGTAAGCAGTCTAAGTCAAATATGGGAGGTGAGTCTTCAGTTGTTTGTAATTATTCTGCTAGGTTTGTTAGTTGTTCTAGTTCAATCAGTTTTGGATATGATTTTAATTGGATTGTTGACTCTGGTGCTAATCAGCACATGGTCAAAACTGATAGAGAAATGTTTGACTGGGTTGATGTGTCTGAGTTTGATTTAAAAGTTAGTCACCCTAATGGTACTAATGTTAAGGTTCTTAAAATTAGGAAGTTAAACCTTGTTGATAATGTCGTTTTGGAATATGTCTTTTGTGTTTGTAAATACAGTGTTAATTTGTTATATGTGTATAGGTTAGCAAAAGACAATAAAATCAATGTTGTGTTTAATGAAGCCAATTGTCTATTACAGGATTTGAGGTCAAGGAAAGTCCTGGTGACTGGTAGTCAGGACAATGGTTTATATTTTGTTGGGAAAAATGGTAATTCTGTGAATATGTGCTTTAATAGTTGTTTAAAATCTAATATGTGGCACAGTAGGTTAGGCCTTCCATCTGATCAGGTTCTGGCTATTTTAAAAGGAAGTCTAGATATTAAAACTGTTGATCATGGTCCTTGTGAGGTTTATCACAAAGCAAAACACGGTAGAGTTACTTTTCCTTTAAGTGAACATAAAACTAAAGAATTAGGTGATTTGGTTCATTTAGATTTATAAGGTCCATATAAGATGACTGACTAGTTATGAAGGATATAGTTATTTTCTAACTGTTGTTGATGATTTTTCGAGGACAGTATGGTGTTATCTCCTTAAAAATAAAATGGAGGTGCTTGAAAATTTGGTGTATTTTTATGAACTGGTTTTAACTCAGTTTAAAAAGAAGGTTAAAATTTTTAGAAGTGATAACGGAACTGAGTTTGTAAACAATCAAATGAACATTTTTATAAGAATAAAGGTATTATACATCATACTACTTGTTCTTACACACCACAGCAAAATGGTGTGGTAGAGCGAAAACATAGGCATCTTTTGAACATAGCTAGAGCCCTGATGTTTCAGGGTGGTCTTCCACTAAGATATTGGTCTGACTGTATTCTAACTGTTGTCTACCTGATTAACAGGTTACCTTCCTCAGTGTTATTAGGTAAAAGTCCCTATGAAGTTGTGTTTGGATTTAAACCCTCTTTGTCACATCTAAGAAACTTTAGATGTTTATGTTTTAGCATAGTCTTAAATGAGTCAGATAAGTTTACTTATCATGCTGATAAGTGTGTCTAGCTTGGGTATTCTAATGTGAAAAAAGGATATAGGCTTTGGAGTCTAGATAATAAGAAAGTCTTATTTTCTAGAGATGTAAAGTTCTATGAAGATGTTTATTCTTTTAAAACTAAATAGTTTGACAATAAAGTTAAGTCTATTTTGGGTATAAATTTCCAAATAAAAGACTTAGGCAAGTTAAAATATTTTCTAGGAATAGAAGTTTTATACAATGACACTGGTATTTGTATGAATCAAAGAAAATATTGTTTGGAGTCGTTAAGTGAGTTTGGATATTTAGGTTGTAAACCAATTAGTACACCAATTAAACAAAGTTATTTGGTTACGGCTAAGGTAACTAAAAATCAAAAAATTTTAAAAAATATTACTGGTTTCCAAAAGTTGATTGGTAAGTTAATTTATTTGTCTTTAACCAGGCCAGATATTAGTTATGTTGTGCAGTTCTTGAGTCAGTTCATGCACAACCCGACTGAAGTTCATTTACAAATTGCTTTAAGGTTGTTAAAGTACCTTAAGTCATGTCCTGGATGTAGTTTGTTGTTCAAGAAAAGTGATAAACTTGATTTAGTTTGTTTTGTAGACTCGGCTTGGGCTAAATGTTTGTCTACAAGGAAATTAGTTACTGGTTTCTGTGTTTATCTTGGTGGTTCTCTTGTTTCTTGGAAAAAGCAAGAAACAAAGTATAGTTTCTAGATCAACAAGCGAGGCTGGGTATAGAGCTATGTGCTCAACAGCCTGTGAGATCATGTGGTTGTTAAACCTATTAAGAGAAATTCAGGTACATTGTGAGTTACCTGTGAAATTACACTGCGACAGTAAAGCTGCTATATCTATAGGAGCTAATCCTGTCTTTCATGAGCGAACGAAGCATTTTTGAAGTAGACCTTCATTTTTTGAGGGAAAAGGTAGTTGTTGGTGCTATTGAAACAGTTAAGGTTGACTCTGAAAGTCAACCGGCAGATGGGTTTATAAAAGGTTTAAGTATTACACAACATGAAATGTTTTGTAAAAGATTGGGTTTGGTAAACTGGTTTTCACATATGAATGAAGGGGGCGTGTTAAAAAGATAAGTAATATTATGTCATTCATATGTTATTATGTTCAGTGTTATTAATTTGGGTGTTGATTGAGCAGATATAATACCTAGAGGACCTGAATCGAACATTTGCTGGGTTTAAAGTGAAACTTGCAGTAAGGCGGTGCAATTATTAAGAACTTCAGGGTGCTGGATGTAACTTTGAAAGTATTTGGGTATTTAAGGCAGCATTAGGGTTCCGGAGACTTCTTGGCTCATTTCTTCCTCTTTTGCTCACCTTTTACTCGCATTTGTTCTCTGAGTTTTGGATTTGTGGCGATCAGCTTGTTTGCATCTTTTTTCTTCATCTCCTTTGTGAGATCGTTTGTATTCGGTTGTATTCTTCATCTCGTCTGTGAGATCGTTTTTCTTGTTTCCTTCTTTTATTTGTTGTATCAAGATCAACTGATTGAGTAATTCATTGATTATTCAATCAGTTGATCTTTATACAACAAATAAAAGAAGGAAACGAGAAAGAATACAAACGATCTCACAAACGAGATGAAGAAACAAGATGTAAACAAGCTGATCGCCACAAATCCAAAACTCAGAGAACAAATGCGAGTAAAAGGTGAGCAAAAGAGGAAGAAATGAGCCAAGAAGTCTCCGGAACCCTAATGATGCCTTAAATACCCAGATACTTTCAAAGTTACATCCAACACCCTGAAGTTCTTAATAATTGCACCGCCTTACTGTAAGTTTCACTTTAAATCCTGCAAATGTTCCATCTAGGTCCTCCATGTATTATAACTGCTCAATCAACACCCAAATTAATAATACTGAACATAAAAACATATGAATGACATAATATTACTTATCTTTTTTAACATGCACATATCATTGACGTAATATATTGATGGTAAGATACCGAAGTCGTCTAAGGATACAAGAGTCATCAGTACCGAAGTCTCATTAAAGTCAAGTCACATCATAAAAAGAGTTGTATTTGTAAATATTTATAAGCAGGATGGTATTCATAGCCAAGTTACCCACAATCACATCAATTTCTAGCCTCTGTTATCATTTTTTAGTGAATGAAGATATGTTTTCTTCAATTCTATGTTTTTAGCACATGTTCTTACTTCTTATGCCTGCATGTCGTTTTTTTCATCCCTGTATTATATTTATGGATGAAATAGATGCAAGTGGTGGACGTTATTTTAGTGAGAGATTAGTGAAGAATTTATCACAATCGGTGTTGATGTCTAGGTGGAATTCATGGTGGAATTAGTGAAGAAATTGGTGGAATTGGTGAAGATATTGATGTGATTGTGATCAATTAGTGAAGAAATTGATCCGATTATGATAAATTTTGGACCTTGGATATGATTGTAGATTGTAAGCTTATAAAGAGAGAGGGGTCTTTATATTTGTTTACATAATAAGTTATTAAACACTTTAACAACTAAGTAAAAAAAAAAATTATCCTTATATGAAGACACTTAACTAATAATTTTAACCTGGTTAGTGCTAAAGGATGTAAGGTGTAATAGGTTTAGGGAATAAAAGATTGTGACTGTAATTATTAAAGTTAAAGGACATCCATTGCAATTCGATACAAACATAAAGGACGCAAATTGCAATCTACCTTCTTTATAAAAAGACATAAAAATAAATAAATAAAAGATGTTTTTGAAATCAGTTTTAAGAATAGGTCACTTGGGCTTTAACTCTGATACCATTAATTGAATTAATTACGCACCTCCAAAAGTTTACTTTAAAAATACCATACGCCTTTTGGACAGTTGTTCCGAGTATTTTACGAGACAACCATCTAAAGTCGTTCTTTGAAGAACTATCAAAAGTTGTGTTTTAATGCATAAAGTCGTAAGACCCCATTTTGTAGGCATCGTTACATCTCAACAATAATGGAAAGAAACAGCATGGTGACCATCCGCAATGTCGGAATCAAACCTACAACTTTAAACTGAATCAACAGGGCGACTATCCAATGCTGGGGTTTAGTATTAAATAAAAATTATTCATAAAGGGTCTAGTCACTGTGATGGTACCTCCTCAAGAGTAGTGAAGATTAAAAGACTAAGTCCTTAACTTTTAGATTTTGCCATCACGTTAAGGAAAGAGTTAGCAAACCTAAAGTGCTAAACCATAACCTCTAACCCTTTTTCAAGCAGTAAAAATATTATATCTACATAGATATAGAAAACATGAATGTTAGAATCAATAAACACAATGTTAATGATTTGTTTTTAAGGGTTTGGAAAACTCACTTTTAATATGGTAGTTAGTAAGTACTTAAAATCAGGGGTGCAGCTTTGTAGGGGCCGGGGGCCCGACCCCCCGAACTTTTCGCTTAGTAGTGTCCGGTATGTAGTTTTCATATAGATTTTTTAGATATATACGTTTTCGACCCCCGGTCTTATAACTTTATTAGGTATATACGTTTTGACCCCCGATCGAAAATCTCAAGCTTCACCACTGCTTAAAATCTTTCTCACATACACGCCTCAAGGTTATCCTTAATCTTTTTAGTTAATTACCCATGAAGAACTTTAGCCACTCATTGCTTTAATACACGCCTCAAGGTTATCCATAATCTTTTTAGTTAATTACCCATGAAAAACTTTAGCCACTCATTGCTTTAAAGATAGATATTAACAAACTTAACTGGATTTTATAAATCGTCACAAAATTAAAGATATATTAGATTTTGTTTCTTACAATCTTTGGATTACAAAACTACTAAGGGGGTAGAACTAGAGTATAATCAATGGGGAAAAGAAAGAATTGAACAAGAAAATGGAAGAGGAAGCTCTCTATTTATAGACTAAAGCTGGTGACCAGGCATGGCTCGTGTCCTCCAAGGATGGACACGGGGAGTGGTTAGCTCTTGTGGGTCACAAAAAATCTTCAAATGTCAAACATAGATCCTTTTGCTGTATCTGAGATGGGGCACGGGGCGTGCTTGGTGGGCACGACCTGTGATTGCCTCCAATCAACCAATCACACCATTTTTGTTTTTTGTTTTTTTTACTTGATCATTATTTATGCCACATCATAATCGTTAAAAGGGTATGTGAGTTAAAGTATTTAATTTTTTGCTTTTGTTTTCATTTACATGGTTAGTTATAATAATATTAGTTTTCAGACACTATATTATTTACTTGTCACACTCATACTCACCATTATATTAGTTATTGATAACCCGCTTACAAACCATCGTGAACGTATGACTCACTTAAAATAAAAACCGGGTTAATTCCAGGTCGTGTTTGGATTGACCCAAATTTGTGTTTGTGGATTAAGGTTGAAATCTTCTAAGCAAATAATAATACTATGGGTCAGGTTCGGATTCCACATTTTAACTCACCAATCCAATACATTTAACACCCATAAGTTAGTTAATACTCATTAGCTACGTAACATAACATTAAACAATTTTTAATTAAACCAAAAAATATATTCTCGTAAAGAAATAAATATCATTCTTATTAGCTCATATTTTGTTTATTTACTTGCCAGTCCATTTTTATGGTGTAGGAATACGGTAGATGTAGATCAATGTTGTTACAATCAGACTGGACCGGCCAGCCGGACCGGTTGAACCAGGGATCGGAGATGTCGGCGGTCTGGTTATACATGTTCATCCATTTATGCAAAAACCCGGCCGGTTTGTGTGGTCAGGCAGTCGGGCCAGTAGGGCGGGTCGCGATCGGATTGGAATTTTGATTTTTTTTTTGCTTTATCTTGTGAAATAAGAAAGATAGAGAAGTGATTTAGAGAGATAATGAAGAAACTTGGACTGTATTTGGCTTGAGCTCGCCAAGAATAGTTATAAACTTGTCTAAAGCTTATTTCATAAGCTCACTGGAACTCTTTCTGACGTCGGTTGTGCGTTGACCGACGTAACTAGGAGAACCAAGTGCATGAGGATAGAGATTTGAGACTTTTTATTCTTGTTGGTGGGTTTGAGTTAAAGAGTTTAATTAAAACAATTGAAAATGTGAAAAATGAGGTTTATCTCTTGAAGTTGAGTTTGTTGTTTATCTCTTGAAGTTGAGTTTGTTTCTCGAGGACTTTCTCTGACATTTCTCATTGTAGAGATTCAAGGTTGGTTTTGAAAGGTCAAGTCATGCTTTTCATTTTTATATAGTTTGTTTTTAATAAGCTTTTTATTTATTTTATAATGTATTTTGTATACTTATAAAACTCACTTTTAATATGGTAGTTAGTAAGTACTTAAAATATGGTAGTTAGTAAGTACTTAAAATCAGGGGCGCAGCTTTGTAGGGGTCAGGGGGTCGACCCCTTGAACTTTTCGCTCAGTAATGTCTGGTATGTAGTTTTCGTATATAATTTTTTAGGTATATACGTTTTCGACCCCCGATTTATAATTTTATTAGGTATATACGTTTTCGACTCTCGGTTTGGGGTTAAAAATAACTACCCTTTCTCATTGTAGAGATTCAAGGTGGGTTTTGAAAGGTCAAGTCATGCTTTTCATTTTTATATAGTTTGTTTTTAATAAGCTTTTTATTTATTTATTTATTTATTTTATATTGTATTTTGTATACATGTTATTATATTTTTGTCATTTATAAGTTAACTAGTATTAAACCCTCGCGTTGCGACGGGGGACATAAAACCGTGCTAAGTTACATCAATGCTATACCCCTGCTAACGACCACCTACACCGGAAAAATTGTAAAACAAAATAAATAAAAAAATGGAAAGCAACACTAGGCGAAACGTAGACGTAAAATCATTGAACAACACACGCGCAGAAATTAGACCGAAACATAAAATATAGAAAAGAATAACTAAGTCGATATAGGACCTGCAAGTTGCGATGGACCTGTTAAACGGGAAAAACATACATAAAAACATTGAAACACATACACATGTTGCGTCGTGTATGGAAATGAATAAAATTTCAAAAAGATAAATCAAAATGTATTACAAAAATACGTACATGATTTAAGTAAGTAATGAAATTAAAACAAAAAAAAACATAAAATAAATAATAATAATAATAGAAATAAATATAACAATAAAATACAATGTCTCATGAAACTCACAACTAAACTTTTTTGAAAAAACTCATCAAACATAACATAAAATACATTTATACTCACAAAATTTGCTAATTGATAGCAATGTTGCAAAAATCGCGATTACTCGGCGATTAATCGCCGACTAGTCGCTAGTCGGCCTCCTACTGAGTAATTTTTTACTAATCAGTCAAAAAATCGCTAGTTGGTCAAAGCCGGTCCAAGCCGCCCTAGTCGGCCCAAGTCGCCTTAGTCGGTCCATTTGAAATCCTTACAAAACAGGCCTAAGATTACAACTTTAGCCCATTTTCCTTATCCCTTACCCTAATATGACGAAGAATTTAGTCGGAGAAAGAGGATGAAGTAGACGAGGAGATTGAATACGAGTCGGATAGTGTCGAAATCATTGAACACTACGGGGATGACAATTACATTTGAGCTATTTGTTAATGTTTGAATTTTAAGTAATGAGACTTGTTATGTTATGACTTATATGTAAGTTTAGTTTGTATTTTGAACTAATTTTACCTTTTTAAGTATTATATTGATATGGATGTGTGAGTATATATATACATATTTATAAAAATAATAAAATTTACATATAAAGTTCCGATCCGATTAATCCCGAGTAATCACGAGTAATCCCGAGTAGTCGCTAGTCCCCACCTCACCGGCTGACTAGCGACTAGCGAGTTCTCCAACCTTGATTGATAGTATGGAAATTATTAAATATAATGTATTTTGTATACATGTTATTATATTTTTGTCATTTATAAGTTAATTACTAAATATAATAAAATTCGGTTAATAAAAACAGTTCAACCGGTTCGACTGGTTCAACCAGTAAACCAGTAGAAGACCCGATTCGTTAGTCGGTCCGGTTTTAAAAACGTCGAGAACTTCAATATATTATTGGAAAAATAAAAATGATTTTAAATATAAAGTAAAAAATTAATCGGTTACCTACAACAAAGAATATAATAATATTTTATATAACATTCAGTTACCTACAACAACGAAAATAATATTTGATATAACATGTTGCTTACAAAAACAAATGAAGAGAAATAAACAAATGGTATAGAACAAACAAAAAAACGTAGACTTTAGAAGAAAGCAGTGGTGACACACCGGCCCCTCTTTGGCTGTTTACACATATATAAATATCCGCCCGTGTCTCTACCTTCAAGTACTCGTTCTCACTTTCTCTCTCTCTCTATATCTGTTAGCCAGAATCCAAAATGGGAAGCTTGAAAGAAGAGAGAAAGACTACCGGATGGGCTGCCAGAGATCCCTCCGGCGTCCTCTCCCCCTACACCTACACCCTCCGGTACCCCCTCTCTCTCCTAACCCC
Source organism: Helianthus tuberosus (assembly GCA_030545235.1). Lineage (NCBI taxonomy): Eukaryota > Viridiplantae > Streptophyta > Magnoliopsida > Asterales > Asteraceae > Helianthus > Helianthus tuberosus. The sequence continues at coordinate 42,511,951 of CM060445.1, read as the reverse complement.
CCCCCCCCCCCCACATACATACATACATGTATGTATAGTTAACTGAAATTTATGTACGTATGTGCAGAAATACAGGAGCTGAAGACGTGTTGATTAAGGTGATATGCTGCGGTGTGTGTCATACAGATCTTCATCAGATCAAAAATGACCTCGGAATGTCAAATTATCCCATGGTTCCTGGGTTAGTTTTTTATTTTATTTTTATTTCACCGTAAAACTTTTAGTGCATCAAGATTTTATTTATTTATCATTAGTTATACGTTACTTTAGCTAGTATGTGTTTGGGATTGATTACCTTTTATTATTACCTTACAAGTCAGTTCCTAACACTATTTTTTGTTACAAGTTATAAAAAAAAAATCAGAGGCTCTGATATTGGAGTTTGTGGAAATACCTGATTAGGGTTTCTGTATTGCTCACATATAATAGTACATGAAAAAACATACTTAGAGTATAATAAATATAGGCAAAAGATCAAATACAAATAATCTTAACATACTAAACATACAAATTGAAGGAAAACCCAAAAAGACAAGGTGGCATTTTTGTAATTACCACCAACTATCAAAGTTACAACCAAAAATACCTAAAAAAACACAAATTTTTTTTTTAAACATTTTTTATTAAAAAATCGCTACATTTCGTTAGCAAAAAAAAAAAAATATATATATATATATATATATTTTTTTTTTGCTGCTACTAAAAGTAGCGATTTTTTAATAAAAAAATGTTAAAAAAATAAAATAAAATAATTTGTGTGTTTTTTTTAATTTTTTTAGATTTTTTTAGGTTTTTTGGGGGTTTAGTTTTTAGCATTTTAGCTTGGGTGGGGGTAGGTGGGGGGTAGGTTTTTTTTAGCTTGGGTGGGGGTTGGGGGGGGTTAGGTTTTTTTAGGTTTTTGGGGGTGGGGGGTTTAGGTTTTTTTTTTGGGTGGGGGAGTGGTTAGGTTTTTTTAGGTATATTTGTAGAGTAACTTTGAAAGTTATTGATAATTACAAAAATGCCACCTTGTCTTTTTGAGTTTTCCTTCAATTTGTATGTTTAGTATGTTAAGATTATTTGTACAAGAACTTTACCCAATAAATATATTATACAAACTACTATAAAATCATCACAAGTTTATGAATAGTATCTAACAATAACATAACAATCCCAAACACTTTGAAAAGATTTTAGGCATTGATTATGGACCAGAAAAATAGTTGCATAATAATGGAATTAAGTGTATCTGGTATGGGCATATGTTGTAGCAATATATGTAACTTTTTTGGAGATAATTATGAAGTTGTTGTTGGTGGATGCAGACATGAAGTGGTGGGTGAGGTAGTGGAGGTGGGACCGGAAGTCACAAACTTCAAGGTAGGAGATTGCGTGGGAGTTGGGTGTCTGGTCGGTTGTTGCAACAACTGCCGCCCTTGCAATGCTGAGGTGGAACAGTACTGCAACAAAAAGATATGGTCTTACAACGATGTTTACACAGATGGCAAGCCCACTCAAGGCGGCTTCGCCGGCTCCATGGTCGTCCACCAAAAGTTTGTCGTTAAGATACCCGAGGGGATGTCGCCTGAACAGGTTGCGCCGCTGTTATGCGCAGGGGTGACCGTGTATAGCCCGTTGAATCACTTTGGACTAAAAGGGAGTGGGCTAAAAGGAGGGATCCTTGGGCTTGGTGGCGTGGGACACATGGGCGTTTTGATAGCTAAAGCTATGGGACATCACGTGACTGTTATTTCTTCTTCGGATAAGAAGAAAGAAGAGGCTCTTGATGTCCTTGGAGCTGATGATTACCTCATCAGCTCTGATGCTGCTCGGATGCAAGAGTTAGCAGACTCGTTTGACTATATTATTGATACAGTGCCGGTTCATCATCCTCTCGAGCCTAGTCTCTCTTTACTAAAACTTGATGGAAAATTGATCATAATGGGTGTGATCAATGTCCCGTTGCAATTCGTCTCCCCTCTCCTCATGCTTGGTTAGCTACTTTTTCTTATTCGTATATTCGTTCAACTTTCACTGTATAAAATCATATTTGTTTTATTGGTTCATGTATTATATATACATATAATTCTAACTTTTAATTTTGTGTGTTCTATAAGGGAGGAAGACGATTACGGGAACCTTCATCGGAAGCATGAAAGAGATTCAAGAGATGCTTGAGTTCTGCAAGGAGAAAGGGGTGAGATCAACAATTGAGGTCGTGAAAATGGATTATGTCAACACCGCGATGGAGAGGTTGGCCAAGAATGATGTTAGATACCGGTTTGTTGTGGATGTTGCCGGTAGCAATCTCGAGAATGAGTAAAAAATATACAACGACATATGTTTTTAATCTTGTATTCGTTTCACAAGTGAGAGTGACAAATGCTTTGAACTTTTATTGTGTTGATGTACCTTTAAAATATATAAATCTAATGGATGAATTTTTATATATACAAAACCGTTAATATACAAGATTTAATTATTTTGTGATATTATCATATGTGAGGTGGCTCGTTTGACAATTTGTTAGACCGTCCGGTATGGGGGTCGTCTCCCCCCGTCGCCGGCGTCCCTGCTCGTCTCACACCGCCCCCTTGGGCTTGTCACGTCGCCAACGTCGGAAGGAAGACGGAGGAGATGGGGCTTGTTGATTGGCTGTGCAAGTGGGCCCCTCTGACTTCTCTCTCTCCCCCTTTATTTATATATTATATTATATTGTAGGGTTGAGTAGTCTTCTACACCCTTGGGTAGTCCCCAAGGGGATCCTGCTCCACCTTTGGTGAGGTGGCGTCTACGTGACGGATGGTCTCTTTGGAGACTATCCTCTCCATACCCTTTGGTCTTATACCCAGTATACAGTATTGACAACCAATCATGGGAATATCAAACTAAGCACATAAATAAATGGTAATTCGAAATTCCGAGAGTTTGTATGACAATAACATGACATCATGATCTTGTAATATTAAAAATTTTAGATCTACCCCACAATTGGAGTTCTTTTATAGTTTTGGAAAATCAAAATTTATTTTGTATGTTATTGCCTCTTTTCAATTAAATCTTCAAATTAGTATTTATTTTATAATTAGTCATTAGTCATTATATATTATAATTTTGCAACACAACTAGGCTTTAACAAGTTGTACGTTATGCTTAGATGGTGTAAAATGTTGTACCCTGTTGTTTTAGGGTTGTATGGTTTTTAAAGATGACGCGTGTCTTTGTTGATCTACCACGCGTCTCCATCACAGCTTTGAACCCACGTGTCCCACAAAAGCTCGGTTACCCATTTTCACACCTCAGATATGTTACCTCTACCAAAACTCCGGTCACTTCTCTCTCATCTATAGAGGGACGGCGGTGGTTTTGCGGTGGCGACACTGCGACAATGGTGCTAGGTTCACTCAAGCGAACGATGACGGCAGTACTAGCGGCTAGGGTTCAGATCTGTTACCGGTAACTAGGGTTTCTACCAGGTCTAGGGTTGACTCCATCGTTGATTGAGGTAAGATAAGATTGTTTTGATCACTTAATTTTGATTGTATACTTACTTTCTAACCCACCGTGTTATTCATCTGTAACTCTGACGAGAGGAAGAAGAAGAGTGTTAGGAAAGCGGAGATGGTAGTTTGGAGGAGCTGTATAGAGGATCAAAGAGTAGGGATGGCAATGGGTCGGGTTTGGGACGGGTTTAGGTAATCCCAAACCCAAACCCGATTAGATAAGCTTGTCCCAAACCCGTCCCAAAACCCGTCGGGTTTCTAGCGGGTAAATACCCATCGGGTATCGGGTATACCCGCGGGTTTCGGGTAAACCCGTTAATTTAAAAAGATTACTCATTGGGTATACTCATCTCAAAACCCATTGGGTATCTATCGGGTAACTACTAACCGGTTACATTTTGTATTGTTATTATAAAAATATATATCAAATAACTACAATGTATACGGAATAGAATACCTATATGTGTAAAAAATGGATGTATCATATATATACATATTAATAATATAAAAGAAATTATACTGGGTATATAGTCGGGTAAACGGGTATACTTTATCGGGTAATTGGGTCGGGTAAACGGGTATATCATTAAATCCCAAACCCGTCCCAAACCCGCGAAAAAAATAAAAACTATTCCCAAACCCGTCCCAAACCCGATTAACCGGCCCCAAACCCGTCCCAAATGTGTCAGGTTTCGGGTTTACCCATCGGGTTCGGGTTTGATTGCCATCCCTATCAAAGAGGAAAATGCAGGTTTGGAGAATTGTGCTTTTGATGATACAGGTATGTTTGTTGGATCTGTTATTTCGGTTCATGTTTTGGTACCAGTTTTGAAATTATCGTTTATGAGCTGTTGAATCTGATTTTGACCTAACTGAGTAGGATTTGGTTAACTTAGTTTTATTGATTAACAGTTAGTTAATTATCTCCCATTTTGTGATGTTTTGAGCTTGAATTTACTGACTTCACTTTTGTTGATGAATAATTATCTTCAATTTTGATATAATTTGAGCAGGATTTCACTGATTAGCTTTTGTTGGTGAATAATAATTAGCTACAGTTTTGCTATAACTTGAGCAGGAACTCACTAATTGACTTTTGTTTAATATATTTGACTTCAGTTTTGCCTAAATGAGTTTACTAATTAACTTTTGATTATTGAACAGTTATCTCCAATTTTGCCCAATAAGAAGAGCACGGGAGGTGACAACATTCGTTGGACTTTACCGCTAAGGATGGTACTTATACTTCTGTTTTGTTTTTTTGGATTCGTATAAACGAGTTTTCCTTTGTTGTTTGTGTTAATCTACGAGTACTTTCTAAAATTCTTCTTTTTATTGTTTTCATTTTATAATTTAAAACTAAAACAATTTCAGATCTGTGTTTTAGCGGCAGCTTAATGGTGGTTTTGCAATAACAATAAGTGGAATAATGGTGACAGATACGAGTTGTGATTGAGTGTTGCTTAGACAGAAATCAGTGGAGCTCTGGCACATAATCGGGAATGATCCGAGACAGATGTTCTTTCTATTTTTGTTCATTAATCGACAACGAATAGTTCCAGGGTTGACTTTTGTCTTAGAAAGTTTATAAGTGGCCTTATTATGTTAACTGTCAAACTAATTCATACTTCATGTACGAATAAAAGGGTAAAACAGAGACTCATGCTGTGTAAGTGTAATTATTATATACACAGTTAGGTTTTTTGTTGTCCGCAAATATGTAAGCCATGTGTGTAAACCCGCAAATACGTAAGCCATGTGTGTAAACCCATTTTTGTGAATTTATTAGCTAACATTAGTGTTATACTTAAATAAGTTAATCAAGAATGTGGAAGAGTGGCTGGAAAAACACATGGCAGCAGACATGGTGATTTATTTATATGATAAAGTTGTTAATATGTATAACCATAAAATTTACCTTCTTTAATTGTTTAGTCTATTTTCACATTCAATTCCCTTATGTTTCTAAATTTCTTTTAATAACAGGTGTGCTTCAACTAGGGTTCACATCAGCAACATACATTAATCCAACTCTATTGCTACCAAGTACAAAATGTCCATTTGGTGATCATATGCAGGAAAAGAGGAGAAGGTATTTTGAGTTTTATGACCACATTCTCACTATACCATTTTAGTATATTACTTCAATGATTAAACTATTGTCCATAGTTATTAAAGGCGCGAGGTGCACTCAGGGCGATTTGTTGGGCCCAGGGCTTTATTTGCGGCTAGGCGCGCCTGGGCGCCCGCTTTAATAACTATGACTTGAAGGATAGTTATTAAAGGCGTGAGGCGCGCTCAGGGCGATTTTTTGGGCTCGGGGATTTATTTGCGCCTAGGCGCGTCGCTTTAATAACTATGCTATTGTCAACTATTCCCATTGAAATTTATATATTAACATAATTTCCTTATTTTTGAGGGGGTGTATAGAATCGCCAATTGTACCCATTTTAGATTTTGACCTGTTTACTTTGTTTTCCAAGTATTATTGCAATACTCTTGTTTTTGTAGTCATAACATGGACCGAAAACTATGTATGGGTCAACCCGAACCGACCCTGCAATTTTCAACTCTGCACATAACAATAAATTTTTTCAACCCAGAACCCATTTTCATCTGTTCCCAACCCGCCCAATCCAATCGTCTTGCTACTCTAATAAACTTTTTATATTTTTACCTCTATGTACAATTATTTGTTTCGACTTTTTGATAGTGGTTCTGTAACTAGCGAGTTTGAGGCTGCAAAAAAATGAGCTGAAACTCAAGACACCAATCTGTGATTAATTACTCGAACCTTAAATTATACCCTGTTATGTTTTTTTAGGTGGCATAATTAGTGTCTTGAAAGGATTACTAATAACACATGATCACGAAACAAGTAGTGATGTTTTGTTCATGTCTTTATTTTAATTCAGCCGCCCCACTAGACATTCATGATCAAGAAGAAGCTCGCGAAGGAGAACAAGCCCATTGCTCTCGCTAGATTCGTATGTCAACCGACAATACCATCCGATGAAATTTGTTTTGTAACATTCTTGATTTTAAAGAAAAATACCATCTTTATTAACAGCTAACGAGTTGTTTACTTTAACTCAGGTACGGTACAAAGCGCATAACAAGACTTGGGTTCTAAGGTGTTCTCTATGATGTCTTGATTTTTGCTAAAGGCTAAGAATTTGATGATGAATCTGTTCAATCACATGTTTTCCATGTACCTTAAATTATGGTAGCCTATTTAATGTTTTTATTTGATATGATGTCTTAAGTTATAGCTGTTTATTTAGTAGTAGTTGTGTTATGTACACTGCTTATTTAGTAGTAGCTATGTTATGGTACACGAATAATTAATGCTACTGATGTACTCAAAAGTGCATCAATTGTGTGTGCTTGGCTTGCTTAGGCAAACCAAGGTGCAGCATCCTTGAACGCACACAAGGTGAGCTGCTTGCGGGTGAGGAGAGGCGAGCACCTCATCTCATTTGGGCGCAATAAAACATGTGAGGCGAGCAGCCAAAAAAACTAGACACAGTTATTGAAAGCTTATTTAGTCCTAAACATTCACATGACGGTGTAAGTTGTTAATCATGATGGCCCGCACGGCAACGCCTGCGGGAGTTCCATCTAGTTACTTATATATGATATGATGAAAGACGTCACATTTCCACATTGACTTGTATATTATTTCATCATCCGATTATAATCAAAAGTACATTACACTTTCATATCTTCTAATGTATTTTTTACACCTTTCATCATTAATATTCATTGATTTTACAAATTAATTTTTATACAAATTAGGGAGAGAGTTCACGACTCAGGGTTCACGTCTTATAGATCTAGTAGTATCTTATCATGTTACTGAGGGGTCTGTCTTTTCGTACAAATGTGTCTCTTACCATGTTATTGAGGGTTCACATCTTATTTTGAATAAATATATTAAGGGAAATTTACGAAAATGTCAGTTGACCAACCGTGTTTTCGAATTTGTCACGTTCCCGCGTCCGTGGACGGACCTCTGAGCATGGGATGAGTCGGTGTATCATGTTGAAGAGTCCATGTCCATCCGAAGAGTCAGCGGACTCTTTCGAAGCGTCAGTGACTATTCTGAAGCGTCGGTAGACTCTTCCGAAGGAGCGTGATACATGGACTCTTCAACATGATACCCCGACTCATCCCATGCTCAGAGGTCCGTCCACGGACACAGGAACGTGACAAATTCGAAAACATGGTTGGTCAACAATGGATATATATACTTTACAATAGCCCCATATGATGTTTATATCCTTAAACGAATAAATCATGGATCATACGAACCTAATCGTGAAAGAAAGTGGGGAATTACAAACTATAGGGGTTAAATGTGTCAACATGTTTAAAGTATACCTCTGAGTTACCTTTTAGCAAACCCAAAGCTTTGTAATGATAAATTATACTCACTAGAATATGTGGTAAAAATTTCACCAAGTTTCGTTATCATATGAGAAAGTTATGACAATATTCGTATACGAGGGGTTAAAAGCGTCAACGTTGAAATTTATGACTTTTCGGGTGATTACAAAGTTAACCAAGGACTTGTCAATGTTTAAACATGTCATGGAGCCCTTATAAACAAGGTTAGAGGGACAATAGTGCAAGAAAAACACTTAAAACCACGTTAGGAAGGACCAGGGGGCTGAATTGCAAATAACAAAACTTGTTTAACTTGTTCCGTGCACTGATACCGGCCGCGTAAGCCCCTATGGACTCTTAGGCGGGCCGCGTGACCCACTGCAGCGACAGAACTGCGCACAGCTGCCTGTAAAGGCTGTGCAACCAACTTAAAACGTTGTTTTTACATACCAGGGGCTGCCCCAATGGTATTACATGCATAGAGGGCACTTGTCTTGATCTGGAAACACTCATAGACTTCCTTGGCATGATCCTATGAGATCAAAATGACTATATAAGAACCCACTTAGTTGCAACACTTTGTTCATTCAATTGCATCTTCATTTCTAGAGCTCCCCTGATCAGCAACAAGCTTCCTAGTGATCCCTAGTCATGCTTAGGACTCTTGTAAGTGTCCTTAACCCTTCCTAATTCAGTTTAGCTTAGTTAATTAGCTAAAAGTCAAACCGTCGTAATCAAGGTTTGACTTCGAGATTAATTAATATTTGTTCAGTCAAATCTTGAATTAAAAGTACCTATCAGTAGGTATTTATGTGGGTAATAAACCCTTAAAAGGGTACCCTCTAATTCCCACTCTAACTAGGTCAATTGTCGGGTCAAACTTGTTATTAAAAAGTCAACAGAATGCTTATTTTCAAATTAATACATAATTAGCAATGTAGGATCCATGTAACCTTTTTTATCAGTAATATAACTTGGTAATTAATGTAAGAACATGTCTAAACATGTTCACCCCGACAATTTTCAGTTTAGGCTCGGTTCGGGACCGAAAGTCGCATAGTTTGACTTCTGCTTTGACTTTCAGTTCTGACCCATTTATGCATGGTTTAGAAATGCCTTAGAGCTTTATTTGGACAAGGATATACGCTAGTATAACCCTCTGTGATTATACACCTTGGTTCAATAGTTATCCGATTCACATGCATGTTTCCGTTAAATGCTTATATGTTGACCATTATGCCCAAATGACCTTAAAACGTGATTATTGAAAATGTAAAAGAGTAGAAACCTTAGTTACTGATTTATAAACTTGCACCCACAATTTGACATCAGTTTGAGGTATAGATTAGAAGTTATGCCCATTAGCGTAAATAAGAAGCTTTTTATGAATTAAATGGCATAATTAGCATATAGCCTATCTAAACCCGATTTTTGATATCAAACTTTATACCCGCTGATGTAATATAATATTTTGGGATTTTTGAAGATTTTTAATTAATTTTAGGCTGAGCATAACATAGGGTTGTAGCTTTAATTCGGTTAATGCCGGTTTTGCCCTTTTGAGCCATAAAATGAGTTTTACAAATCTTTTTGACCCCAAACATTTTGCTACTGATTTTATATGATAAATAAATTATTTTAAACCTTCTGGAGTAATAAAAATATCAGCTTTCCATATAGAACCCGGAAATGGCTTCAAATCGCCTTTTTAAGCGTTTTTAACGCATAGTATGTATTAAAACTATTTTAAACATATAAGGTTTGATACCTACTGATATTTTAAGTATATTTTTATACTTTAACAGTAAGCTAAAGTTTTAAACTCAGAATTCCAGTTTTGACCTTTTTAGCCTATGTGAAATTACCAAAATACCCCTAAGGTGCATAGTTTGGTTTTAAATGATAAATTTCACATATATCTAGTACCCTACTATTATAACTTATTAAATTAAGTATATTTACTAAATAAATCAGACATGTAACTCAGATTACTAATTAAACTCTTTTACAACCTTTTAAATGACCAAAATGCCCTTACGAGGCATAGTTTGAGTTTAAATCCATTTCGGGCATAATAGGAGATATCTTACTGATGTCTCAACATAATTAAGGCATATTAACTTAGGAAACCTATATATGACTCATACGGTTACCCGTTACGCCTCTTTCGCGTTCGGTTCGGCTTATGTAACTAGTTTGCATAAATCAACCGAAACGGGTCAAACCTTATCATTTTTGTCTTGAAATCCAGAATGTGTTTAGTTTACCCAGATTATACAAGTCTTCAAACTTGTCGGGTCTAAATCACATTCCATTCCGGTCTTCGCTTAATCGCGCGTTTGAACCGTATCTTCCTTTGAAAACTAACCGGTCTAAGCTTAAACTTAATTAAAGACCCGTTAGGAATCTAATAGGTAATTATAAACCTTTGTTCCAGAATAGGAGACCCAGTAAAAGCTACACGCACTTGCTATTTGTGATTTATACTTGCAAAGGTAAATACTTTTAACTTATTTTCCCTATACGGGCTTGGGGTACGTTATATAAAATACCGCTTGGTCGGGCATTGAATCTTTAATCGAATAGAGGTTAAACCATTGATATGCTCCGTTTGGAAATGTTTTGTTTGCTTAAAGCCTTTGGGGGGTTAATGACCATGTCCCGGATATCCTTGGCATCATTTTATGAAATGGCCACGACCTAAGCACGGGGTGTAGGCGTACACCCGTCAGTGCCAAAATAAATAATGTGGTGTGTCTATTGATCTTTAACCCGGCACAAACCGGGCTACTGAACGCATAAGAAACATGTAATTCTTTTACAAGATTATATTCAAATAATTATCCCAAGTTATAAAAAGTTTTGTGCCTCATGCATTCAAATCAATTTTATTAAACTTTTCAAAATGAGTCAGTTAAATTGTATTTACCAGTGTAGACTGACGTATTTTCCCAAAAAGGTTAAGTGCAGGTACTACTCGAACTAGGCTGGCTTTCTCCTAGCGTCCACAATAAGTCTCGCAAGCTTGGATGTCATAAAACTGTTGAACAATGTCTCCTTTTTATTTTGATCCGCCTGTGGATCTATTTCAACTATATCGTGATATTTAATATTACAATTTATTAAAGTTGAAATGATTCTATCTTTTGCTTCCACTGTGCATTTAAATATTGTGTTGTTTGACTATGATGATATCAACTACGTCACGATACTCCCCACCGGTAATACATGGAAATATCGGGGTGTGACAGGTTGGTATCAGAGCCAACACTGAGTGAATTAAACACTAGCCTTTTGTGTTTAATCTCAGTTACACAATTGCACATTCCTCGAATTTTCGAGTCTAGACAAAGAACAGAGGACAAATCCTGATTTTTTTGTTTTACTTTTGTCTTTTAAACCATTCTTGTTGTTATCATTGTTTATGTTGACAGGTCTGAATATGCCGCCAAGATTCCTTAGGAGGAAAGGAAAGTCACCTGTGACGGGCCACGACCAGGAGGCCGGGCCTTCTCAAAGGCGAACCTCACCTGTCCCTATTAGCAACAGCCCACAGGGAGACTGGAGGGCACACCTACAGCCAGTGAGGCGATCTGTCTCGTTAGCTTCGTCACCTTCTTACTTACACTCTTTGGACCCCATTCAGAAAACGAACCTGAAAACCCACAGCCTTCGTTTATTCCTCTCCAGCGGTCCAACTCACGCCATTCCTTTGATAACCCATCCCATATCTTTCGAAGCTGGTTCAACCCGGAAAATTACCTCGATGAACCAGTGGGTGTTAACCCATTGGGACCCGAAGATCACTTTTCCGAAGACCACGCCATGGATATGGACGAGGATACTGACCCTACCGAACCACCGACTGGTACCCCCACTCATCCTATTGAGATCTCTGATGGATCGTCGTTCCATGGATCACCTTACCGTGGTCCAGATAGTTACCAAGCCAGATTCAACCAGTTTGAATGGTATTTTACACCCTCTTATCATTCAACACCTCAGCAGCAGCAATCGGACCCTTCCAGGGATTCTCGCTTTGTGGCAGTTACCCCGCCACCACCACCACCTCAGCAGCAGCCTCCTGAGCCGCCGAGGTGAAGGAGAACAAACGCACGAATGTCCGTGCAAGGTAATGGAGTGCATATCAGCACCCCTCAACCATCGAGTAGCAGCCACTATCCGCCGCTCCGAGAAGACCAGCAGTTTGGGGGACCTTCAAACCCCAACCCGGAAGTGAACTCTGCACCTGTCATGCCACCACCATTGGGCTTTGACAACCCAATTCCCACGTACACTGGCCCAGCAACGTATAATCCCTTCGAGCAGCCGGCTCACGACAGTTTCAACTATGCGGAGATCGACCCATACCTGGCGGCGTGGAACTACAATGCTGTAAACCCCGAAGGGCCTTACGGAACTCCTTGGGGAGTTGGATACCCAGCTTATGGGTACCAACAGCAGCCGTCTCTTTGACCTCCACATCAGCCGCAGCCGCAACCTCAGGTACCACGGTTTTCCCCGCCTGAGCGGGAGGAAATTCTCCAAAGACTGGACCAGGTTGAACATCAAATTCATAGGGATCGCAGAGAACAACAAGGTTTCTTCAAGGGATTAGCAGGTTTAATAAAAGGAAAGAGCAAGAAGGACCATTGAATCCTTCAAATTGTTGGTTGTATTTCCTTGTTTTTCAGTTGAGCCCTTGCGTGGGCCTGTCTTTCTGTTTTAACCCCTGCGAGGGTATGATTTGTTTGTTAAGCCCCTGCGTGGGCAAGTCTTTTATTTTGACCCCTGCGTGGGTATGTTTGTTTGGTTAAGCCCCTGCGTGGGCATGTTAGTTCAGTTGGAAGTCCCGTTTAGGGCAGACTCGTATTTTTAAATTCATGTGGTGAAATGGTTAGATTTAAATTTCTATTTTTAGTTATATGCATGAACAAAAATATAAAATAAATAATAACATTATTTATACAAGATCTATCATTATATTAAAATGATAAAATCTAAAAGGACAAGACCTAGCCTTGTGTCATTTTAAGACAGGGCCAAGACGGTAGTTCCCCAATTAGATTCAGATCCTTATCAACATCTTAATTTAGGATTGTTCCGCGTTAAATGTTAAATAAGAATCTTAAAAGGTAAAACCTAGCTTGTATGTCATAATAAGACCTGGCCAATATGGTAAAACCTGTTTAAAGAGATTCAAATCTCTGTTAACATCTGCAAACATGTTAACATTCTTGGCTAATATGATCCGCAAAATCACACATGCCGCCTTTACATTAAATTAACCCAATCCTTTATTAATTAATTAGACATCCAATTGAGATGTAATGCCTACGGGCTATAATTATTGTTATATAAGACAAAAGACAGTCGTAGCCTATAAACTCCCTGTCAAGAAAGGTAATGAACCTTGATTTAAACCTGAATAACTGGATCCTATAAGATCTTGACCCAAAATTTAGAAAGGTCTATGTGACTAGGCCTATTGTGCCATTATTATAATTTATTTTAGAACTAAGGTTTACTAATGAAAAGTCCTAAATGAAATTTCTTAACAAATTAACCAATATGGTTCTTTAATTACCATGGTTAATAGATTATCTAGGTGACAAACTTATAATTCCCTAAATAAATCATTGTCATCATTTTATATAGCAATCCAACCACATGGCCGAGTCTGAGGAGGTCAACAGTCGGCCAAAGGAGAATCATGACGCCACCAGGATCAATATAACTGGTACAGAACTCCAAGCATTAATTGACAATGCTGTCACTAAAGACATAAAGAGGCAGTATAGTGAATCGAGTAGTACTCAAAGCAGGACCCAATCAGCACCCCATTCTAAGCCAAAAACACATTCTAAGGCTCATCGTAAGCCACCCTCTAAGCTAGATAAGCTAAAGAAGGATGATGACGAGCATCACTCCTTGAACCAGCAAAGTGTCCCGTCAAAGAAGATCGAGCTTAAGCAGGAACCGCGTGGTAAGTCCTGTACGTATAAATACTTTGTCTCATGCAAACCCAGAGACTTTACTGGGGAGAAAGGAGCGGTTGACTGGATGACATGGTTGGATGAAATGGATACCGTGGTTGATATCAGTGGGTGCGCTGATAAGGATGTAGTAAAGTTTGTATCTCAATCGTTCAAAGGTGAGGCCTTAGCCTGGTGGAGATCGTTGATTCAAGCTACTGGGAAGATTCCACTTTACAATATGACATGGGAACAATTTGTTACCCTCATCAAAGAGAACTACTGTCCTCAGCATGATGTTGAAAAGATTGAGTCAGATTTTCTGTCATTGGTAATGAGAAATCTGGATTGCCAAGCTTACCTTACGAGCTTTAATACAATGTCAAGGTTGGTTCCTTATCTTGTGACCCCAGAACCGAAAAGAATAGCTCGTTTCATTGGGGGGTTAGCCCCTGAAATAAAGGCAAGTGTAAAAGCCTCTCGGCCAGCTACATTCAGGTCTGCAGCTGATATATCCTTATCCCTCACACTGGACGCCATCAGTCAGAGATCGCTAAGGAACACGGATGCCGAGAAAAGGAAGCGTGAAGATGACAATTCACGACAGTCAGACAAGAAGCACAGGGGAAACAATGACCACAAGAAGGGGTCTGGATCTAAGAAGGATGGGCATCAATCTGGAGATAAGCCCAAATGTAAGGTTTGTAAGAAGCACCATTTTGGGAGGTGCCGACTTGAGTCGAAATCCCAGTCTCAGCCGAGGCCATGTGGGATCTGCAAATCTTCGGAACATAAGACCCTAGAGTGCAAGAAGCTGAAGGACGCAACGTGCTACAGTTGCAATGAAAAAGAGCACATTAAGTCCAATTGCCCAAAGATCACCAAGAAAACCGAGAATGGGAAAAAGACCAATGCTAGGGTCTTCAGGATGGATGCAAAGGAAGCTGTTCAGGACGACAATGTGATCACAGGTACCTTCCTCATAAATGATGTTTATGCGAGAGTGCTATTTGATTCAGGAGCTGATAAATCATTTGTAGATAATAAGTTTTGTAAGTTACTGAATTTACTTGTTAAAGCCTTAAGTGTGAAGTATGAGGTGGAATTAGCTGATGGAACCATAGAAACCGCCTCAACTGTGTTAGATGGATGTGTTATATCCATTAGGAACCACTCTTTTCCTTTATCCTTACTTCCCTATAAGCTAGCCGGTTTTGATATAGTGATAGGTATGGATTGGTTATCGTATAACCAAGCCCATATTATGTGCAACAAGAAGCAAGTTGTAGTCAAAACCCCGTCTAGTGAGCCACTTACCATTCTGGGGGATACCCAATATGGATTTCCTGAGCAAGTGTCTATGCTCAAGGCATCTAGATGCCTGAAGAAGGGTTGTGTCATTTATATGGCACAGGTTACTATTGATGAGCCGAAACCTAAGATTGAAGATATCCCCGCCATTTCTGAATATCCTGAAGTTTTTCCTGAAGAACTACATGGTTTACCACCAGATAGGCAAGTAGAATTTAGAATTGACATCATCCCCGGAGCAGCACCTGTTGCTAGAGCACCTTATAGGTTGGCACCAACAGAGATGATGGAGTTGAGGACACAGTTGGATGATTTGCTAGCCAAGGGTTTCATTAGACCTAGTTCGTCTCCTTGGGGAGCACCAATCTTGTTTGTCAAGAAGAAGGATGGATCGATGCGTCTGTGCATCGATTACCGTGAGCTTAATAAGGTCACTATCAAGAATAGGTATCCTTTGCCCAGGATCGACGATCTGTTCGATCAATTGCAAGGGGCAAGCTACTTTTCTAAGATCGATTTGAGGTCAGGCTATCATCAATTGAAGGTTAAAGATGAAGATGTACACAAGACTGCATTTAGGACTCGTTATGGTCATTACGAGTTCTTAGTGATGCCTTTTGGGCTCACTAATGCACCTGCCGCATTCATGGATCTCATGAATCGCGTCTGCAAGCCCTACTTGGACAAATTTGTCATCGTCTTCATTGACGACATCCTCATCTACTCGAAGAACCAAGCTGACCATGAGAAGCACCTTCGCTGCATTCTTAAACTTCTACATCATGAGAAACTCTACGCCAAATTTTCGAAGTGTGAATTTTAGCTTCGAGAAGTCCAATTCCTTGGACATGTGGTTAGTGAGCGTGGTATCCAAGTGGATCCCGCTAAGGTAGAAGCAGTTATGAACTGGCAAGAGCCAAAGACGCCTACAGAGATTCGTAGCTTCCTCGGTTTAGCAGGATACTATAAGCGATTTATTAAAAACTTCTCAAGAATTGCAGCACCCCTGACTTTACTCACCCGCAAGAAAAGCAAGTTTGACTGGGGGCCTAAGCAGCAAGAGTCTTTTGATATTCTGAAGCAAAATTTGAGCAACGCTCCTGTATTGACGTTACCTGATGGAATTGATGAATTTGTAGTATATTGTGATGCATCACACACCGGTATGGGCTGTGTGCTTATGCAGAAAGGCAAAGTCATTGCCTATGCTTCACGACAGTTAAAGGTGCACGAGAAGAACTACACCACCCACGACTTAGAGCTGGGTGCCGTTGTATTTGCACTAAAATTGTGGTGACATTACTTATATGGAACCAAGTGTGTGATCTATTCAGATCACAAAAGCCTTCAACACTTGTTTAATCAGAAGGATTTAAACATGAGGCAACGACGTTGGATGGAAACTTTGAATGATTATGACTATGAGATAAGATACCATCCAGGCAAGGCGAATGTGGTTGCCGATGCCTTAAGCAGAAAAGAAAGAGTGAAACCTATAAGAATCAATGCCAAGAGCATTGAGATAAAGAATAGTTTGAACGAAAGTTTGTTAGCTGCACAGAAGGAAGCTGTGTTGGAAGCTAACTATCCTAATGAAAAGCTAGGAGTAACTGAAGAGCAGTTATCCTATGACAAGGATGGAATCCTAAGGTTAAATGGACGAATATGGGTTCCAGTTTATGGAGGACTTCGGGATGTTATCCTCCAGGAAGCCCACAGTTCTAAATATTCCGTTCATCCTGGAGCTGATAAGATGTACCAGGATCTAAAGGCAAACTATTGGTGGATAGGCTTGAAAAAGTCTGTAGCTGCCTATGTAGCTAAATGTTTGACGTGTGCACAAGTCAAAGCTGAACATCAGAAGCCGTCAGGTTCGCTACAACAACCAGAACTTCCCACATGGAAGTGGGAGATGGTGACAATGGATTTCATCACCAAGTTACCAAAGACAAGGAAGGGAAATGATACTATATGGGTGATAGTAGACAGACTGACTAAGTCAGCACATTTCCTACCCATTAAGGAGACTTATAGCTCTGACATGTTAGCCCAATTGTACGTAGATAAGATTGTATCTCTGCATGGCGTACCAGTGTCAATTATCTCTGACAGAGATACCAGATACACATCACATTTTTGGAAAAGTTTCCAACAGTCTTTGGGCACGCGCTTGAATTTTAGTACAGCTTACCACCCACAGACGGATGGGCAGAGTGAGCGTACCATCCAAACTTTGGAAGACATGCTTCGTGCATGTGTGATCGATTTAGGTGGTAGTTGGGATAACCACCTGCCATTGATTGAGTTTTCCTATAACAATAGCTATCATTCGAGCATTAAGGTTGCGCCTTTTGAGGCATTATATGGTAGAAAATGCAGAACGCCTATTTGTTGGGCGGAAGTAGGAGAAGTTCAATTATCAGGACCTGATTTAGTCTTTGAAACGACGGACAAGATTGTCCAGATTCGTGACCGCCTGAAAGCTGCCAGGGATAGGCAGAAAAGCTACGCAGATTTAAAGCGTAAACCTCTGCAATTCGAAGTAGGTGACAAAGTGTTGCTTAAAGTATCACCCTGGAAAGGGGTAATGCGATTTGGTAAGAAAGGTAAGTTAAGCCCAAGGTATATAGGACCATTCGAGATCATCGAATGTGTCGGGTCAGTGGCTTACAAGTTAAACTTACATGAAGAGCTCAGTGGTATTCACAACGTATTCCACGTCTGCAATCTGAAGAAATGCCTAGCTGACGAATCACTAGTCATACCACATACGGATTTGCATATAGATGAGAGCTTGAAATTTGTGGAAAAACAATTGTCGATTGAGGATCGACAGGTAAAGAAGCTTCGAAGGAAGCATGTGCCTATTGTAAAGGTCAAATGGGATGCCCGCAGAGGTCCCAAATACACGTGTGATGTAGAGTCCACAATGAAAGAAAAGTACCCTCAATTTTTTCAGTAAATCTCAAGGTCGAGATTTCTTTTAAGGGGGTGAGGATGTAACACCTCAAAAATTCATGTCCAATAATGTAATGACACGTGTCATAAGCTTTAAACGTGTGAAAGAATACATTAGAAGGACTAAAGTTGACAAACAAGAAAAGTATGTGAATATAAGAGTTTAAAATGTCAACAATGGATAAATATACTTTACAATAGCCCCACATGATGTTTATATCCTTAAACGAATAAATCATGGATCATACGAACCTAATCGTGAAAGAAAGTGGGGAATTACAAACTACAGGGGTTAAATGTGTCAACATGTTTAAAGTATACCTCTGAGTGACCTTTTAGCAAACCCAAAGCTTTGTAACGATAAATTATACTCACTAGAATATGTGGTAAAAATTTCACCAAGTTTCGTTATCATATGAGAAAGTTATGACAATATTCGTATACGAGGGGTTAAAAGCGTCAACGTTGAAATTTATGACTTTTCGGGTGATTACAAAGTTAACCAAGGACTTGTGAATGTTTAAACATGTCATGGAGCCCTTATAAACAAGGTTAGAGGGCCAATAGTGCAAGAAAAACACTTAAAACCACGTTAGAAAGGACCAGGGGGCTGAATTGCAAATAACAAAACTTGTTTAACCTGTTCCGTAAACTGATACCTGCCGCGTAAGCCCCTATGGGCTCTTACGCGGGCCGTGGGACCCACTGCAGTGACAGAACTGCGCACAGCTGCCTGTAAAGGCTGTGCAACCGACTTAAAACGTTGTTTTTACATACCAGGGGCTGCCCCAATGGTATTACATGCATAGAGGGCACTTGTCTTGATCTGGAAACACTCATAGACTTCCTTGGCATGATCCTAAGTGATCAAAATGACTATATAAGAACCCACTTAGTTGCAACACTTTGTTCATTCAATTACATCTTCATTTATGGAGCTCCCCTGATCAGCAACAAGCTTCCTAGTGATCCCTAGTCGTGCTTAGGACTCTTGTAAGTGTCCTTAACCCTTCCTAATTCAGTTTAGCTTAGTTAATTAGCTAAAAGTCAAACCGTCATAATTAAGGTTTGACTTCGAGATTAATTAATATTTGTTCAGTCAAATCTCGAATTAAAAGTACCTATCAGTAGGTATTTATGTGGGTAATAAACCCTTAAAAGGGTACCCTCTAATTCCCACTCTAACTAGGTCAATTGTCGGGTCAAACTTGTTATTAAAAAGTCAACAGAATGCTTATTTTCAAATTAATACATAATTAGCAATGTAGGATCCATGTAACCTGTTTTATCAGTAATATAACTTGGTAATTAATGTAAGAACATGTCTAAACATGTTCACCCCGACAATTTTCAGTTTAGGCTCGGTTCGGGACCGAAAGTCGCATAGTTTGACTTCTGCTTTGACTTTCAGTTCTGACCCGTTTATGCATGGTTTATGTAACACCTCAAAAATTCACGTCCTATAATGTGTTGACACGTGTCATATGTTTGAACGTGTGAAAGAATGTTATGAAAGGATTAAAGTTGACAATCATGGAAAGTATGTGAATATACGAGTTCTAAATGTCAACAGTGAATAAATATATTGTACATTAACCCTACATGATGTTTATAGCATCAAACGAATAAATCATGGATCATGCGAAGCTAAAAGTGAGAGATTACAAAATACAGGGGTTAAATGTGTCAACATGTTTAAGTGATACCTCTGAGTGACCTTTTGACAAACCCGAAGCTTTGTAACGATTAATTATGCTCACTAGAATGCACGATAAAAATTTCATAAAGTTTCATTATCGTATGAGAAAGTTATGATCAAATTCGTATGCGAGGGGTTAAAGCGTTAACGTTGAAAGTTATGACTTTTCGGGTTAACCAGAAATGTCCAGGGACTTGGCAAAGTGGGTACAAGTCTTAAAGCCCTTGTAGGTAAATAAGAAGGGGTCAAAGTGCAAAAATATAAGCTAGTTGACCTTTCGAAGAGCCAAGGGACAAATATGCGAAAACTTGAAAATGTGAAATTCTGATTATGAGGCCCAGGCGGGCCGCGTAAGATGTTAAGATGTCTTACGCGGGTCGCGTCAGACGCCCAGTTGCAGAATCTCTTGACAGCAGCCTGTTTATGTGCATAACCGACCCAAAACAGATATTTTCACAACATGGGCGACCCCTAAGTGCCTCCTAGAACCTTAGGGACATCTGGAAGTGATCCATGGCCTTGGGTAGGCTCTTGTGTCAATGATCCATGAGACTTGGAACACTATATAAAGGCTTCATGTGCAACCATTATGATCACACATTTCTCTTGCATTCCTGATCAATTCTGGAGCTCCAAAGCAGGCTCAAGTGATCACTAATCAAGCATAGGACCTTGGTAAGTTTGCTTAACCTTTCTTAATTAAGTTTTTGCTTAGTTTTAGCTTAAAAGTCAAACCGTCGTAATTAACGGTTGACTTAGCGATTAATCACTAATGGTCCAGTGATTAGTCGAACTGAAAGTAGTTATAAGTTGGTAATTATGTGGGTAATAAACCCTTAAAAGGGTTCCCCCTGATTCCCACTCTAACTAGGTCAAATGTCGGGTAAAACTTGTTATTAAAAAGTCAACAGAATGCTTAATTTACAATTTATGCATAATTAGCAATGTAGAACCCTTACAACCTATTTGATCATTAATATAACTTGGTAATGAATGTAAGAACATGTCTAAACATGTTCAACCCGACAATTTTCTGTTTAGACCCGGTTTGGAACCAAAAGTCGCAAAGCTTTGACTTTTGCCTTGACTTCAGTTCTGACCCGTTTTGGTATGTTTTATAAATACCTTAGAGCTTCATTTGGACCAGGTGACATGCTAGTATAACCCTCTGTGATTATACACCATGGTTCATTAGTTAACCAATTAATACGCATGATTCCGTTAATTGCTCATATGTTGACCATTATGCCCTTTTCACCTTAAAACGTGATTTTTGAAAATGTAAAAGTGTAGAAACCTTAGTTACTGATATATAAACTTGTATACAAAGTTTGACATCAGTTTGAGGTGTAGATTGAGAGTTATGCTCATTAGCGTAATTAAGAAGCTTTATGTTAATTAAACGACATAATTAGCGTATGGCCTATCTAAGCCTACTTTTTGATATCAAACTTATTACCCACTGATGTAATATATTATTTTGGGATTTTTGAAGATTTTTAATTAATTTTAGGCTGAGCATAACTTATAGTCGTAGGCTTAATCCGGTAATTGTCGGTTTTGCCCTTACGGGCTATAAAATGAGTTTTACATATCTAATTGACTCCAAACCTTTTGCTACTGATTACATATGATAAATAAATTATTTTAAGCCTTCTGGAATAATAAAAATATCAGCTTTATGTATAAAACCCGTAACGGCTCCTAATCGCCTTTTTAAGCGTTTTTAACGCATAGTATGTACTAGAACTATTTTAAACATACAAGGGTTGATACATACTGATATTTTAGATAAAATATAATGTTTTAACAGTAAGCAAAAGTTGTCTAACTCAGAATTCAGTTTTGAGCTTTTCGGCTTATGTGAAATTACCAAAATGCCCCTACGGTGCATCGTTTGGTTATAATTTATAAATTTCACATATATACTTTACCCTACTGTTATAACTTATTAAATTGAGTATGTTTGCTGATTACATCAGAACTGTAACTCAGGTAAACACTTAAACTCTTTTATAACCTTTTAAATGACCAAACTACCCCTACGGGGCATAGTTTGTATTTAAATTCGTTTCGGGCATAATGAAAGACATCTTACTGATGTCACAACATAGTTGAGGCATATTAACTTAGGAAACCTGTATATGGCTCTCATGATTACCCGTTACGCCTCTTACGCGTTCGGTTCGGCTTATGTAACTGGTTTACATAAATTAGCCGAAACGGGTCAAACCTTATTTTATCTCAATATCCAGAGTGTATTTAAGTTGACCACATTAGACAAGCATACAAGCTTGTCGGGTCAAAATCACATTCTAAACCGGTCTTCGCTTCTTCATGCGTTTGAACCGTGTCTTCCTTTTTTAAAACTAACCGGTCTAAGCTAAGGCTTAATTAAAGACCCGTTAGAAATCTAATAGGTTATTATAAACCTTCGTTCCAGATTAGGAGCCCAGTAAAAGTACTTGCATTTGTTGTAATTGATTGATACTTTGCTCAGGTAAATGCTCTTAACTTATTTTCCCTATACGGGCTTGGGATACGGTACTATAAAAGTACCGCTTGGTCGGGTATGTAGTCATTTAAATCGGATTGTGATTAATGTATTTACATAACTCGCTTTGTTCTGTATTATTTGATGTATGGCCCTTGGGGGTTAAATGACCATGTCCCGGATATCCTTGGCATCATTTTACGAAATGGCCACGACCTAAGCACGGGGTGTAGGCGTACACCTGACAGATGCATTATGTAAAAACTAGTAATCCACGTAAAGGAATCAACCTTGTGGGCATTATACCAGTGGCATGTCAGTTAACTTAAACCGACTCTTCTAACCGGTGCTAATGGACGGCAAATAAGCAAAATTGTATACAAGATTATCTACAAATAATTGTCCCAAGTTATAAAAGATATTTTGTGCCGAAGTGCATTCAAATCAATTTACAAACTCTTTTCAAAATGAGTCATTTGAGTTGTATTTACCAGTGTAAACTAACGTATTTTCCAAAAAGGTTAAGTGCAGGTACTATACGAAATAGGCTGGTTACTCCAGGCATCATTAATCAAGTCTCCCAAGCTCTAGATGTCAAAGTCTGTTGAACAGTTTTCTTTTTATTTGATCCGCCTGTGGATCATTTACTTTCCGTTGTAATACTTGGATATTACTTTATATTCGGATTGTAATATATTTACCTTTTGCTTCCGCTGTGCATTTATATATTGTGTTGTTTGACTATTATGTTGCCAACCACGTCACGATACTCCCCACCGGACCCGCCGGTGACACGTGGAAATCGGGGTGTGACAGGTTGGTATCAGAGCCAACACTGAGTGAATTAAACACTAGCCTTTGTGTTTAATCTCAGTTACACAGTTGCACATTCCTGAGTCTAGACAAGAACATAGGACTAATCCAAATTCGTTTCATTGTCTTTTAATTACTTCTTTGTTATTTTTCTGATTAGCCCTTGCATGGGCAAGTCATTTTCTTAAGAAGTCCCGTTTAGGGCAACCATATACTTGTTTAAATTTTAAAGGAACGATTATGTTTAAAATATCATTCCTATATTATAAGATCTACCATTATAATAAAATGGCAAAATCTAAAAAGGGACAAGACCTAGCCTCGTGTCATTATTAAGACCCGGCCAAGATGGCAGTTCCTCAATTTAGGTTCAGATCCTTATTAACATTTCAATTTAGGATTGTTCTGCGTTAATTATTATTAAAAAGAATCTAAAAGGTAAAACCTAGCCTGAATGTCACTGCAGACAAGGCCAAGATGGTAGAACCTATTCAAGAGATTCAATTTTTTTTTTTAATATCTAAAAGCATATTATCATTCTTGACAAGATGTGACATGATAAAATCACATAAGTCATTTTTTAATGGGTTAATCTAAATTCCCTTATTTATATAATCATTCCTTATGGATGAAGTACCCACGGGCTATAATTAACGTCCTCTGAGACTAAAGGCAGTGATAGCTTACGACTCCCTGTCAAGAAAAGGTAATGAACTTTGATTCAAACCTTAATGCCTCGATTCTCTGAAATCATGTCTTATAAATTAAACTTGTCTACGTGACTAGGCCTTTTGTGCTATTATTAACTTATAATTTAGGATTATGATAAAGATCCTGAACAATTTTTATATTTAACAAATTAACTAAAATGTGTATTAAAAGCATGGTTAATAAATCGTTTAAGAACGATAGTACTGTATGGGCTTCTAAATAAACCTTGCCCTTATCTTCTTTTGTAGCAACTAAGACTACATGGCTGACTCTGACGAGATAAACAGTCATCCTTTGGAAAACCGCGATGATAATGATAGGATTAATATAACCAAAGGAGAGCTTCGTACACTGATTGATACAGCTATATCTAAGGCTGTAGAAGAACAATTTAAGGAGTATAGTGGGACGCATAGTCGAGCCTCATCTGTACCCCACTCTAAGTCTGTCCCTAAAACTCATTCAGAGCCTCATAACAAGCCGCCCTCTAAGAAAGAGGAGCCAAAGAAGGATGATGATCGACATTCATCAAATGAACACAGTGTTCCATCCAAGAAGATAGTGTTCAATAATGAACCACGTACCAAGTCTTGTACCTATAAGTACTTTGTTTCCTGTAAACCCCGAGATTTCACTAGGGAGAAAGGAGCAATAGATTGTATGACCTGGTTGGATGAAATGGACACGGTGGTGGACATCAGCGGTTGTGCTGAAAGGGATGTAGTAAAGTATGTATCCCAATCATTCAAAGGAGAGGCACTAGCATGGTGGAAGTCTCTCATTCAAGCTGCTGGAAAGATCCCACTCTACAACATGTCATGGGAACAGTTTGTTACTATCATCAGAGAGAACTATTGCCCTCAACACGAGGTCGAAAGAATTGAATCTGATTTCTTATCATTGGTGATGACAAACTTAGATTGTCAAGCTTACCTCACCAATTTTAATACCCTGTCCAGACTGGTTCCTTACCTTGTAACACCAGAACCCAAGCGAATTGCTTGCTTCATTGGGGGTTTAGCCCCAGAAATCAAAGCCAGTGTTAAGGCTTCAAGACCTGCTAAATTTAGGTCAGCAGCTGATCTCTCTTTGTCCCTTACTTTAGATGCGGTCAGGTTGAGATCGCTAAAGAAATCTGAAGAAAGTAAGAGGAAGCGTGAGGATGATACCTCACGAGGTTCAGAGAAGAAGCACAAGGGAAACACTGATTCTAAGAAGTTTGGGTCTGGAAGGAATAGTCAGCGAACAGAGGAAAAGCCAAAGTGCACGACTTGCCAGAAACGCCACTTTGGAAAGTGCAGACTTGAGTCCAATTCTAAGTCAGGACCACCTGCATGTGGGATATGCAAGTCTAAAGAGCACAAGACGATAGAGTGCAAGAAGATAAGAGATGCCACATGCTACAACTGCAATGAGAAAGGGCACATTAAGACCAACTGCCCTAAGTACGCCAAGAAGCCTGAAGAGGTCAAGAAGACCAACGCAAGGGTCTTTCGAATGGATGCCAAAGAAGCGGTTCTAGACGACAATGTGATTACAGGTACTTTCCTTGTAAATGATGTCTATGCAAGAGTACTCTTTGATTCAGGCGCTGATAAGTCTTTCGTAGATCATAAATTTTGCAAATTGCTGAATTTACCTGTCAAAACCTTGAGTATAAATTATGAGGTAGAGTTAGCAGATGGCACCATAGAAACCGTCTCAACTGTGTTAGATGGATGTGTTATATCCATTAAGAACCACTCTTTTCCTCTGTCTCTACTTCCCTTTAAGTTGGCCGGTTTTGACATAGTATTGGGTATGGACTGGTTATCTCATAACCAGGCCCAAATTGTCTGTAACAAAAAGCAAGTGGTGATAAAGACTCCGTCTGGTGAATCACTTACCATTCGGGGAGATACCCAGTATGGACTGCCTGAGCAAGTGACTATGCTCAAGGCTTCAAAGTGTTTAAAAAGGGGCTGTGTCATCTACATGGCACAAGTGGTTATTGATGAGCCTAAACCGAAGATAAAAGACATCCCCGTCATTTCTGAATACCCTGAAGTTTTTCCGGAAGAACTACCTGGTTTGCTACCAGATAGGCAAGTGGAATTCAGAATTGACATCATCCCTGGAGCAGCACCTGTTGCTAGAGCACCTTACAGGTTGGTGCCCACAGAAATGAAGGAATTGAGGACGCAATTAGATGAATTACTAGCTAAAGGTTTCATTAAACCTAGTTCGTCTCCTTGGGGAGCGCCAGTCCTATTTGTCAAAAAGAAGGATGGATCGATGCGTCTGTGCATCGATTACCGTGAGCTTAATAAGGTCACAATAAAGAATAGATATCCTTTGCCCAGGATCGACGATTTGTTCGATCAATTGCAAGGAGCAAGTTATTTCTCGAAGATTGACTTAAGGTCAGGCTACCACCAACTGAAGGTTAGAGATGAAGACGTACACAAAACTGCATTTAGAACTCGTTATGGTCATTACGAGTTCCTAGTGATGCCTTTTGGGCTCACTAATGCACCGGCCGCGTTCATGGATCTCATGAATCGCGTTTGCAAGCCTTACTTAGACAAGTTCATCATCGTTTTCATAGACGACATTCTTATCTACTCGAAGAATCAAGCTGACCATGAGAAACACCTTCGATGTATTCTCAAACTCCTGCATCGTGAGAAACTCTACGCCAAATTTTCCAAGTGTGAATTTTGGCTTCGAGAAGTCCAATTCCTTGGACATGTGGTGAGTGAGCGTGGTATCCAAGTGGATCCCGCTAAGGTTGAAGCAGTTATGAACTGGCAAGAGCCAAAGACGCCTACAGAGATTCGTAGCTTCCTGGGATTGGCAGGATATTACAGGCGTTTCATTGAAAAATTTTCAAGGATTGCTGCACCCCTAACTTCCTTGACTAAGAAGAAAGCAAAGTTCGTTTGGGGCCCTAAGCAGCAAGAGTCCTTTGATATCCTAAAGCAAAAGTTGAGCAACGCCCCAATACTGATATTGCCAGATGGAATAGAAGATTTTGTGGTTTACTGCGATGCATCGCACACTGGCATGGGGTGTGTGCTTATGCAGAAAGGCAAAGTTATTGCCTATGCATCACGACAGTTAAAGGTGCATGAAAAGAATTACACCACCCATGACTTGGAGTTGGGTGCCGTTGTATTCGCACTAAAACTGTGGAGGCATTATCTATATGGAATCAAGTGTGTGATCTATTCTGATCAAAAGAGCCTCCAGCACCTGTTTAATCAGAAGGATTTAAACATGAGGCAACGCCGTTGGATGGAGACTTTAAATGATTATGATTGTGAAATCAGATACCATCCCGGCAAGGCAAATGTGGTTGCCGATGCCTTGAGCAGAAAGGAAAGGGTGAAACCCATCCGAATCAATGCCAAGAGCATTGAAATAAAGAACAGTTTGACTGAAGGGTTGTTAGCTGCATAGAAGGAAGCTGTGTTGGAAGCTAACTATCCTAATGAAAAGCTAGGGGTAACTGAGGAGCAGTTATCTCTGGGCAAAGACGGAATTCTGAGATTAAATGGACGAATATGGGTTCCAATTCATGGAGGACTTCGAGATGTTATCCTCCAGGAAGCCCATAGCTCTAAATATTCCGTTCATCCTGGAGCTGATAAGATGTACCAGGATCTAAGGGCAAACTATTGGTGGATAGGCTTGAAAAAGTCTGTAGCTGCCTACGTAGCTAAGTGCTTGACTTGTGCGCAAGTCAAAGCAGAACATCAAAAGCCGTCAGGCTTGCTACAACAGCCCGAACTTCCCACATGGAAGTGGGAAATGGTAACTATGGATTTTATCACCAAGTTACCTAAAACAAGGAAAGGAAATGATACAATATGGGTTATAGTTGATAGATTGACTAAGTCAGCACATTTCCTACCCATTAAGGAGACTTATAGCTCCGACATGCTAGCCCAATTGTACGTGGATAAGATTGTAGCCTTACATGGCATACCTGTGTCTATTATCTCTGACAGAGATACTAGATACACGTCACATTTTTGGAAAAGTTTCCAGCAATCTTTGGGCACACGTTTGAATTTTAGTACGGCTTACCATCCTCAGACGGACGGCCAGAGTGAGCGTCCTATCCAAACGTTGGAAGACATGCTACGTGCATGTGTAATTGATTTAGGTGGTAGTTGGGATAACCACCTACCCTTAATCGAATTCTCCTACAACAATAGCTACCATACCAGCATCAAGGTTGCGCCTTTCGATGCCTTGTACGGTAGAAAGTGTTGAACGCCTGTTTGTTGGGCGGAAGTTGGAGATGTCCAATTATCAGGACCAGAGATAGTCTTTGAAACGACGGACAAGATTGTCCAGATTCGTGACCGTCTCAAAGCTGCCCGAGATAGGCAGAAGAGCTATGCAGATCCAAAGCGTAAATCTTTTCACTTCGAAGTAGGTGACAAGGTGTTGTTCAAAGTATCACCCTGGAAGGGAGTGATGCGATTTGGTAAGAAAGACAAGCTAAGCCCGAGATACATAGGACCTTTCGAGGTAATCGAACGTGTCGGGTCAGTTGCCTATAAGTTAAACTTACCTGAAGAGCTCAGTGGAATTCACAATGTGTTCCACATCTGCAATCTGAAGAAGTGCTTCGCTGATGAATCACTGGTTATACCACATACAGATGTGCATATAGATGAAATCTTGAAATTTGTGGAAAAACCATTGCCGATTGAAGATCGACAGGTTAAGAAGCTTCGAAGGAAGCATGTACCTATTGTAAAGGTCAAATGGGATGCCCGTAGAGGACCCGAATATACGTGGGAGGTTGAATCCACAATGAAAGAAAAGTACCCTTATTTATTTCAGTAAATCTCGGGGTCGAGATTTCTTTTAAGGGGGTGAGGATGTAACACCTCGAAAATTCACGTCCTATAATGTGTTGACACGTGTCATATGTTTGAACATGTGAAAGAATGTTATGAAAGGATTAAAGTTGACAATCATGGAAAGTATGTGAATATACGAGTTCTAAATGTCAACAGTGAATAAATATATTGTACATTAACCCTACATGATGTTTATAGCATCAAACGAATAAATCATGGATCATGCGAAGCTAAAAGTGAGAGAGTACAAATTACAGGGGTTAAATGTGTCAACATGTTTAAGTTATACCTCTGAGTGACCTTTTGACAAACTCGAAGCTTTGTAATGATTAATTATGCTCACTAGAATGCACGATAAAAATTTCATAAAGTTTCGTTATCGTATGAGAAAGTTATGATCAAATTCGTATGCGAGGGATTAAAGCATTAACGTTGAAAGTTATGACTTTTCGGGTTAACCAGAAATGTCCAAGGACTTGGCAAAGTGGGTACAAGTCTTAAAGCCCTTGTAGGTAAATAAGAAGGGGTCAAAGTGCAAAAATATAAGCTAGTTGACCTTTCGAAGAGCCAAGGGACAAATATGCGAAAACTTGAAAATGTGAAATTCTGATTATGAGGCCCAGGCGGGCCGCGTAAGATGTTAAGATGTCTTACACGGGCCGCGTCAGACGCCCAGTTGCAGAATCTCTTGACAGCAGCCTGTTTATGTGCATAACCGACCCAAAACAGATATTTTCACAACATGGGCGACCCCTAAGTGCCTCCTAGAACCTTAGGGACATCTGGAAGTGATCCATGGCCTTGGGTAGGCTCTTGTGTCAATGATCCATGAGACTTGGAACACTATATAAAGGCTTCATGTGCAACCATTATGATCACACCTTTCTCTTGCATTCCTTATCAATTCTGGAGCTCCAAAGCAGGCTCAAGTGATCACTAATCAAGCATAGGACCTTGGTAAGTTTGCTTAACCTTTCTTAATTAAGTTTTTGCTTAGTTTTAGCTTAAAAGTCAAACCGTCGTAATTAACGGTTGACTTAGCGATTAATCACTAATGGTCCAGTGATTAGTCGAACTGAAAGTAGTTATAAGTTGGTAATTATGTGGGTATTGTGCCTAGCCACTCCTTTGCAACCCAGGGATTTGAACTTTAGTTCTGCAGTATATACTGAGGATAACAGGGGGAATATTGTGCCTAGCCATTCCCAAAGTCATATTCCTGAGATACCCTCTTCGGTTAGGGTGTCAACTGTGAGAAGCTCAGGATATGCTTCAGGATATGGACAGAATCCTCGGACTGGTAACATATCTAATAATAATAATACTCTTGCTACTAATGGTATTGGGTCTTTGCAGGATGCAGGTATGACATCAGCACTTTCCAGGGAGCTTCAAAAGTTGAAGGACATGATATCCAGTGTACCTGGAGTAGTCCAGCCGATCCCAGAAGTATACCAGGATAGCCACAAGATATCTCGGTTTGCATATCCTATCTGTGATGCTGAAATTCCAAAAAGATTTCAGACCCCCAACATAAAGCTCTATGACGGAACTACGGATCCTGAGGAGCATATTGCCCAGTATAGGGAAAGGATGGAGATCAGCCCTATCCCTCCAGATCTCAAGGAAGCATGCCTATACAAGGGTTTTGGTTCTACCTTAACAGGATCAGCCTTAAAATGGCTTTTAAACATTGCTCCTCATTCAATTACATCATTTGCTCACTTAGTCAATTTATTTAATAGTCAATTTTCTTGCAGTCGGAGTTTTGAAAAACTCACAAGTGATCTCTACAGGATAACTCAAGGACCTCAGGAATCCTGAAGAGATTATGTGAACAAGTTTAGCCGGGAATCCTTAGATTTTCCACGTCTTGATGTTGCAACAGCTGTACAAGCTTTCAAGATGGGGTTGCAAAAAGATTCTCAATTTTACCCGGATCTTGTAATGAACCCATGCAGGAACCTAGATGAAGCTCGGAACAGGGCTTTGAGATATATTCGACTGGAGGATAACAAAAATATGCAAGAAAGGATAAATTCATCCACAACCTATGAGTCAACCAACAGGAAATCAGAATCCTCGTATAAACCATATCGCTCCAAGCCATATGGCAGAAATGACAGCAAGAAAGTGAATGCTGTCGAAGACGAGGATCCTGAGGAGTATCCTGAATTATCTGAATATTGTTTTTCTGTTAACATACCCGAACTGATGTATGCTATGCAGGGTTTAGGAGACAAAGCAAGATGGCCTAGGAAAAACCAACAAAAAGCTGATTGGAAGGATAAGTCCAAATGGTGTGCCTTCCATGAGGATTTCGGACATGTTACTGAGGATTGCATTACTCTGGGGAAAGAAATAAGTTATCTCTTAAGCAAGGGATATCTGAAGGATCTCCTGGGAAGAAAGAAGAATAAGGGTTAGGATACTGAGAAGGATCCTGAGCGAGCAGCATCACCTCCTGTGGATGCCAAGATAATTAACTTTATTTCAGGAGGATCCGACATTTGTGGGACTTCATATTCTGCGGCCAAGAGACATGCAAAGGAGGCTAAGGCCGAAAGAGGAGAAAGGCCAACCAGGATGACGACCCTCACAACTGACAAAGTGCTCACCTTCGACAGTGATGACAGGGATACTGTTCAGGATCCTCACCATGATGCTCTGGTAATAACGTTATATGTGGCTAACCATTTTGTACGCAGGATACTGGTGGATAATGGCAGCTCCGTCAACATAATCCAACTAGAGACGTTGAAGAGGATGAATGTATCTCCAATGGATATCACTTCAAAGTCCACTGTACTTGTTGGGTTCAGTGGAGAGGCTAGGAACACAGTGGGAGAGATAAAGTTACCAGTATATGTTGAAGGAGTCAACTCGATGCAACGCTTTTGTGTGATGGACTCACTATCCTGCTATAATATCATATTGGGTAGGCTGTGGATCCATGATATGAAAGCTGTGCCATCAACCTATCATCAATGCATCTAGATCCCTACACCTTGGGGGGTTGTCAAGGTGGATAGTGATCAGCAGGAAGCAAAGGAGTGTTACTCATCCTCGATGAAATCCTCAACCAAACCTAGTGCAGCATAGCAATTAAAGATGCAAGCCTAGGATATCGTGGAGGCTTCAGAGCAGGATGTAAAAAAATTTATCCTGGATCAGGATAATTCAGATATTTCGGTGCTCGTAGGAACCAATATCCCTCAGGATATCGAGGATCAGTTGACTAACTTTTTGAAATGTAGGAAGTCAACATTCGCGTTGAAGCACGAGGATATGACAGGTATTTCCAAGGATATTATAACTCATAAGCTCGGCATTGACAGGTCAATCAAGCCTGTCCAACAAAAGAGAAGAAAATTTGCTCCAGAGCGACATATGATTATTCAGGAAGAAGTAGAGAGGTTATTGAAATAAAAAATGATCAGAGAGGTCAAGTTTCCAAGATGGCTAGCAAATGTAGTTGTGGTGCAGAAGAAAAATGGGAAATGGAGAGTTTGTGTAGATTACACAGACTTGAATAAAGCTTGTCCCAAAGACCCATTTCCTCTTCCGCATATTGACTCAATGGTGGATGCTACTGCCGGCCATGAGATGTTAGCCTTCATGGATGCATCCTCAGGATTCCAGCAGATCCAAATGGAACCTTCAGACCAGGAAGATACTGCTTTCATGACACCAACAGGTATTTATTGTTATACTGCTATGCCCTTTGGTTTGAAAAATGCAGGTGCAACCTATCAAAGATTGGTGAACATAATGTTCAAAGACAAGCTGGGGGACACTATGGAGGTGTACATCGATGACATGGTAGTAAAATCTAAGAAGGCTGAGGATCACCTCCAGGATATTGAGGGAGCGTTTAATATCCTGGATCAATATAACATGAAGCTGAATCCTGCAAAATGCCATTTTGGAGTGGGGGCAGGAAAGTTTTTAGGATATATGGTGACTAAAAGAGGGATAGAAGCAAGCCCGGAACAGATTAGAGCTATCTTGGATATCAAGTCACCTTCCAACATGAAGGATGTACAAAGACTGACGGGGCGAGTAGCAGCATTAAACAGATTTATCTCAAGATTCTCGAAAAATGCAAGGAATTTTATGATATCCTGAAGAAGAATAAGAAGTTTGAATGGGGGGAGAAGCATGAAGCAGCCTTACAGGATTTGAAGCAGTATCTGTCAACCACACCTCTATTGATGAAGCCTGAGGATGGTGAACCATTATCCATGTATCTTGCAGTATCAGGAAGTGCAGTAAGTGTTGTCGTTGTAAAGGATCATGAAGGTCAGCAGTATCCTGTCTATTATGTTAGCAAAAGTTTATTAGATGCTGAAACTAGATATTCTCATTTAGAAAAATTAATATTAGCCCTAGTTATGGCATCAACAAAGCTTAGACATTACTTTGAAACACATAGGATTCATGTTAAAACCAATTATCCTGTTAAAAATGTGCTTAGGAAACCTGAGATGTCAGGTAGAATGGCTAAGTGGTCGGTAAAGTTAAGTGCCTATGATCTAGTATATGAACCTAGAAATGCCATAAAGTATCAGGCTTTAGCTGACTTTGTGGCTGATTTCAGTAGTGATATTCAAAATGAAGTAGACCTAGAAGTTCAGCAACTAGGAGAAACCTCAGAATCCTGGACATTATATACTGATGGTGCATCTAATGTTAGAGGTGTAGGATTGGGTATACTACTAAAATCTCCACAGGGGGGCATATTACCCCAGGCTATTAGATGTGAATTTCCTGCCACTAACAATGAAGCAGAATATGAGGCTTTGATCGCAGGATTAGAGTTGGCTAAGAACATGAATATTAAGAGTTTGCAAGTATATGTTGATTCCTTGTTAATTACTAATCATTTTAATGGATCCTATGCAGTTAAAGGTAAGAAGTTAATCGAATATCTCGATATTCTCAAAAAATTAGCAGGATATTTTGATGTTTTTACACTTGAACAGGTACTAAGGGAAGATAATGCTGAAGTAAATGCCTTGGCAAACCTAGGATCATCAGTCAGGATACCTGAAAGAACTCAAATACCAATACTTCACATCCTATATCATGCGCTGGATCTTTTCAAGTCACAGGATAAGGAGGTAGATAGCATTCAGGATCCCGGCCAAGATCCTGATGAGAATCCTAAATCCTGGACGGCCCCAATCATAAGATATCTTAGAAGGACACATCCCAAAGGATGAAAATCCCAAGGCCTTTAGAATGAAGGTATCACGATTCACTATTATAAATGATATTTTGTACAAGAAATCTCTTGCAGGACCATACCTGAGGTGCTTGGAGGATCCTAAAACTAAAGAAGTGCTTCAGGATATACATGAAGGGGATTGTGGTAACCATGTTGGGGGCAGATAATTATTTTCAAAGGTATTAAGAACAGGATATTATTGGCCAACTATGAAGAAAGATGCCGCATAATATGGTCGAAGATGTGATGCATGTCAAAGGCACAACAATATATTACATCAACCAGCTGAACCATTATATCCTATAGCTTCCCATTGGCCATTCATGAAGTGGGGGATGGACATAGTAGGAAAATTGCCAAAAGCTCCAGGAGGAAAAGTCTTTATGCTGGCAATGACTGATTATTTTTCTAAATGGGTTGAAGCTGAAGCATTTGTTCAAATTAGAGACCAAGAAGTAGTATCATTCATAAAAATGAATATCCTGACCAGGTTTGGGGTACCAGCCGAGATAATTTATGACAATGGTTCTCAGTTTATAAGTAAGAGGACTACTGACTTTTGCAAGAGTTGGGGAATCAAAATGATCACATCTACTCCAGTACATCCTCAAGCAAATGGACAAGCAGAATCCTCGAACAAGATAATTATCAACAACCTGAAGAAGAGACTGGGGGCTAAGAAAGGAAGATGGGCAGAAGAATTACCCTTTGTTTTGTGGGCTGATAGAACAACAATAAAGAATGCAACTGGCCAGACTCCATTCTCCTTAGTATTTGGAGCAGAAGCAGTGATCCCAACAGAAATGGTGATACCGACAGCAAGATCTAACCTCCGGGATCCTGAGCAGAATCCTGAAGCTTTGTACCAAGAGTTGGATACTGTGGACGAGACAAGAGATGCAGCAAAGCTAAGGATGGCAGCATATCAACAGAGGATATCCAGAGCATCTAACAAGAATATAAGGACTAGAAGATTCCAAGTTAGGGATTGGGTGTTAAGAAAGGCTTTTTAGAATACTACTAATCATGCCGATGGAAAGTTGGCTCCAAAGTGGGAAGGACCATATGAGGTTGAATTAGAATCAGAGAAAGGAGCATACCGACTCAAGAGTATGGAGGGGGATATGCTACCAAGATCCTGGAATGCTATACACTTAAAACTCTATTTCAAGTGAGTTTAGAAATTAATTTCTAACTCAGAATGGTATGAGTTCTATCTCTTCTAATATATTTTGTATTATTTATTCTTTAAAACCCAATACTGACTTAAGCATCGGAGGGGTGTTAGCCAAGCTAACACCCACCTTAGTTTAAGGTTGTTTTGCAGAATATGCCTCAGGATATAACTCCAGGATACACGCTCAGGATATTTCGAAAGATTAGAGGATTGGCCCCGTCTCTCGCGTTTAAGGGATCCTGATCCCTTCACAGGTTTAAAGGTATTCACCTTTCTTACGAATTGGGTTTAAACACCCCGCCTGGAGCGCAAGTTATCCAGGGATAGTTCAAGGTAGAGGGACCAGTTCATGTAAAAGTGGCTGACAATTTCGTTACTATTGGCTATATCCTGGATCCTCAAGGTATATGAGGATTTATCACCCTCTCTCATGAAAGAGTATTTTCATACTCTCTAAGGTTTAAAGGTTTTCACCTTTCTGAGTCTTGGAGTTAATACACTCCCGCCTGTAACGCATGAAAATAAGGGTTTATCCCCAGGATATTAAGGGATTATCCCCAGGATATTCAGGCTTTATCCACAGAAAAACTAAAGTATGACTATGTTTGCATTCCTAAGTCTTTAAAAATACTGAACACATGGGACATACACCATACAATTCAAAGGATGGGTTCAAGTTTCTAAATGTGCATTGGGGACATTCCTAAGATGGAAGATTGGAATCGACCTTCTAAGAGGCTTTGGTATGATCCCTCCTTTTTGTCTTATTTTACTTAGATTTTTAAGTTATGTGGCAGTATCCTGACCAAGATATCTGATGTGCGTGAAGTGTGTTATGGTTTTAATGTTTATTTTAAGCCCTTTTACACTTTTTTAACCAAGTTTTAAATTTATAAAACACGATATTTACTAACACTAAACACACATATGGGCAAGTGCACCCATCGTGAGCGTAGTATAGTGTTGGTAAGATACCGAGGTCGTCCAAGGACACAAGAGCTTTTAATACCGGTTTATCCTCAACGTCTAATCAAATCAAAAAGTTAGAAAAAAGTTTTAAACTAGAAAAATAAAAACTAACTAAAATGCTAAAAATAAAAATAAAAATAAAACAGATAGACAAGATGAATCACTTGTTTCCGACTCGTGTTTAGTGTAACCTTTGATTATTTCCGCACTTTTGCACTTTTTAAGAGATTATCTTAGTTATTGTAGTAGGCCCCTCTTTTGAAGGTGACGTTACCCACAACCCAGTAGTTTGAGTCAGCAAGGATACAATCCTAAAGGGTTGGATTATTGAAAGATAATTAATTAAGTTATTAATGCGAATTATGGTAGGCCCCTCTTTTGAAGGTGACGTTACCCTCGGCTAAGTAGTCTGAGTCAGCAGGGATACTGTGACAACCCTCATAATCCCATGTAACCGTACAATTTATTAATAATAATTAATGTGCTTGACGACTGTGTGGCATCACTTAACTGCTTTCTGATATCTGTGTTATGCTTACACGTATTTGTTAATATACTAATAGTGTACAGATAAGTCATTAAATAGTCTGTTATGACTTCTGGAGTGTTAAAAATTAAAAACGTTGCAAAAATATATAGGTAGGACACTTTACGGATTAATTAAGCACTTTAACGGAACAGTGTCAAACCGAACAACCGGACTTTACCCGGAACACAAAAATATTGTTAAACACACTGTTCTTATTTTTCTGAGATAGTTGGGGTCCCCGGATACCCTAACACCCTTTATATTACTTAACACACATATAACCCTAACTAGTTACATAAAACTCTAACTAGATCATTAACTATCTAGTTGAAACATAACTAGCACTACCCCCCCCCCCCCCCATGTGCTAAAAATCGGCCAAAGCCATGGCCCCACCACCTAGATCACACAATCTTCCCAAAATCCCACTAAAATCACTTTGGGGATTTGATCTTGATTATGTTTGTACCAAAGGGAACACCATACCCAATGGATATTAGAAATTATGTTTATAACCACCTTCATCTTGCTCATTCACTCAACATTACAACTCTCTCCCACTTGCCCTCCTTCCTCACGGCCGTAGATAGCCACAAGCACCACCACCACTTCCAACTCACTTCCATCTATTTCAAGGCCATTCCAAGGTGCACAAAGGTGAATAACGGAAGGTGGAGCTCACGGATTGTCAAGGACCTTCTCCATTCGCTATTATCCACCACTTTTCTTCACTCGAACTTCCCTAGCCTTGAGCTAGTGGTAAGAACTTAGATCCGTTCATTCTTTATGTTATTTTAGTGGTTAATAAGAGTTTCGTCGGTTGAAAATCACTAACATATAAGATCACCAACTAAAAGTTTACTAAAGTAATGAACAAGGTGGTTAATGGATGAATATGTGTGTAAATCATGTAGATCTTGTGTGATTATGATGATTGGGTGATTATCTGATGCTTTACTGAATGATATTAGTATATGATGTTTTTGTGGTCACTAAACTTGTTAAAGGAATCGATCGAACACGATTTAGAAGGTTAAACACAAAAGAATCAGAATCTGTCTAACTTTTACAGCCCACTTCTGTTGGCTGTAAACAGGTCTTAACCTCAACGAAAAATTGATATTTTGAATCTAAAATATGTTATTATGAAATACGGTTCTAATGGCACCGGAATCGTAATTTTTGGACCCCGTTTACTATTTTTAAAGTGTTAATTTGTAACAGAAACTTAAGCTGAATTTTGACAGCAATAAATGGGTGTCGTATTTTTAGTCATAACCTGAGTTTTGTGATGAATCGAACCATGAAATTTGTACAGTAAATGACAACCGATGTATTTGTAATTACCCCACTGGAATTTCGTAAATCGGACACTCGATGAATTTTTAATAAATTGTTTCGTGGACTGTGGTCAGAAGTACATAAATCTGAGTTCAGTCCCGAATATGAATTTTTATAAAATGTGGGTAATGAACCGGACCCCGATATTTTTACACAATAAAATATGGAATGTTTATGACATTCTATAAAAATTTGGGAATTTTTGGAATAATCTAACTATTTTATTTAAATGCCCGAAAACAGCCGGTTTTGAATATTAATGCTGAAATAACATAAGTTGTGATTTGCGCGTCTAAATGTCGAGTATGCTATCTGTGAATGATTTGACATGTTATATATGTTATGTGCATTATCGTATGTTTGATTTTGAGTGGGGAATGGACGGGAAACTTAGATGGGCATAAACCGTTACAGTGATGCATGTTGTGGGATAGATACGTGTAGGAACTTTGTGTTCTATTTGAAAGCCACTAAATGACTAACTGGTAAATCATACTAGGACGTGATTGACCGACCTTGACTGTTAGCTATATTGAGTATCTAACCGAGCAAACCGAGGTGAGTTCACACACTTTCTAAGGCATGGGATTCCCGGTGGTTTGGGAATGGGTTAAAGAATTAAAACTAAATCTACATATCCTCCTTGGGTAGGATATGTACGGCCATCCTCCATAGAGCGGATGCCATTATTAATCCTACGAATTCTCCTGGTGCAGAATACGTACGTTCGTCCTCCTGGTGCAGGACAACAACCTTAAAACTAGCTAGACAAAACTCTATCATGAAGTCCCTCAATTTATATCGACTTAATCGCCGAGGCCAATGGCGAGCGGGTCATTAGTTAATAGCGCTATTAGGTTTAACAAACCTCACACCGTGCCAGTCGGACGGGCGTGTACTAATGGACTATGGCAGATTGTCAGTGATGATAGACACTGATATAGGGCACAACTTATTTGCGTAGCAGTCAATATCATTCCGTCTAGTAGTTCAAACGGGGAAAACCCCCACTGATCATGGTTATGGATTGGGTAAAGAAAAAGGGAAATGGTTAAACATACTTTCAACTACGGGGTAACCCCACGGCAAATAAGCCAACGAAAGTCAAACCACGTTTTCAGAAACAACTTAAAACTAAACAACCAAACGTGAACTCACTCAACTTTGTTGTTGACTCGTTGTTACATGCCTTACAGGTCGCTAAATGCTTGGAGCTTGCACGAGGAAGGAGTCGTTGTGGTGTACGGACTGTTATGTTCCGTGCTTAATATTTAAATCCATATGAACTTACTAAACTTGCGTTTTGAAACTTTAACTTATGAACTATGGACTTATGCTTTTGAACTCACGTTTATGCTTCCGCTGTTTAAACTAAACATGGTTAACTAGCTTTGGTCACCAATCGTATTATGTTTGGTTTTATTTACTTAATTGAGTTGTTCAATATGATTGGTGGCTCGATCCTGGTCACGTCACGCCTCCAAGCGGTGATACTCCGCAAGGTGGATTTTGGGGGTGTGACAGATTGGTATCAGAGCCATTGGTTATAGTGAACTTGGTTTTAAAAAGGGAAATGTTTTTGATAAAACCAGACTATAACCGGTACAGTGCTTAACGATCCACAACGACGCTTCGCTCCACGTGCAAGGCTCAACACACTAGGTGGTATGATTTGAGTTTATATTATCTACTTGCTAGATTACTTTTGCATAATGTGATGTGATAGTATGCTTAATTAGGAAAGCAGCATGTTGTCTATTAGCCCTATTGTGTTCTTTATGACACACAATTGTTTACTTGAAATTTGACAAACGGTGGTCAAATTCTTTCTTGATTTCTTTTCACCCCGCTAAAACGACTGTTTATGCATTCTATCTACTCGCACGTTTACCTCGACATGACGTCGCCATCTGACCCTCCGTACAGCCGGTTCGTACGTCAACATCCGCGAAGACCAGACTTGGCTTGCACGAACTCGGGCTTAGGAGAACAAAACCCACGCATCCCGGTTGACGAACTTTATCACCTTCACCTGTCATCGTTGCCAGAAGTGAAGCAGACACAGTTACACGCGTTGGTCATTATGCAACACGAAACCTTGCCCTGTTTTGGACGAGTGATACACTCGCGCGACCGCGATGCAACGAACTTCCCTTTTGTGCCATGCTGCCCCGCACCACTACTAGAGGTTACTTCTAGACAACAGATTAGCTGGTCAAATCCTTCGGTCATTGTTGGACCCCTGTCTTCACTCGAATCTTCGCATGAACCTCATTAATTCCCTATCGCTTCGATTGACAACCGATTTAATGAAACACCAACAACCATACCACGATTTTCACCAATCACAAGACTACCTTATTACCCTGTTGAATGGTTTATTCTTATTCTACTTGATTAGCTCCCTCGTATACCCCACTTAACGAATGGATGCCTTTACTGATGGGATTGCCTTCAGGACATTCGAGGACGGAGTTACGGATCACATAACCTACAGGCGAACACGATGACCTATACGTCTACCCTACCCCTCCTACAATATAAGAGTCATATTTTAAATTCCATGATAGTCTTCTTTAATAGGCAGAATCCTTGCGCTAGCTTTTGCACCGACACACGATTGTTGATTAATGATATGTCCAGTTTCTACCATTGGCTTAGACCAAACCATCACTCTCTTACCACAGTAACATTACGTCCTCGCTTCTCCATGCTGAGGCACCGAAATGAACACCCGCTGGTTTAAGTTGGAAGGCTCGACTCCCGATCATTGGTGACCCCTCCTCGAAACCTTGAGAATGGTGATGTATTGATGATACGATCATAATCTCTTGAACACGTTTTCGAGTCTTATCTTTGGAACCTTATGACTACGCAGACGTATTTTGGATTCATTCGCACGACCTAAGGAAACTCCTCTAAATTTGGTTGCTTACCGACTCGATAAACTGCAAACTCATCTAAGTTCATCGATCAAGGTGAATTATTTCCCCTTCGCATGTGGGGAGCCCGACAACTTTGAGGGAATTTCAGTGAACCTTAACACTACAAACCTGTACGACGGTCATCCTCCTTCAGCTAGTTCTGGTTGTGCCAACCATATCGATGTAACACTCCTATCAGTGAACGAC
Source organism: Helianthus tuberosus (assembly GCA_030545235.1). Classification (NCBI taxonomy): domain Eukaryota; kingdom Viridiplantae; phylum Streptophyta; class Magnoliopsida; order Asterales; family Asteraceae; genus Helianthus; species Helianthus tuberosus. Next base: position 42,470,883 of record CM060445.1, on the reverse strand, counting down.
GTTGCGATTAGGATGGATTGGTCACCTCATCAGCAAGCGGAAATTCTTTGCAACGAAAAGATTGTCCGCATCCCTCGTTCTGGTAAAGAACCTCCCGTGATTCAAGACGACAAGAGTGGTGCGGTCGTGGGCATCATCTCTTTCCTTAAGGCCCATAAGTGTTTGCGAAAGGGCCACACTGCCATTTTAGCACTCGTTACTGACACATCCTCGGAAGAGAAGAGAATTGAAGACATCCCTATTGTGCGCGAATTTCCCGAGGTATTTCCTGAGGAATTACCTGGTCTTCCTCCTCATCGCCAAGTTGAGTTTCAAATCGAGCTAGCTCCTGGAGCAGCGCCAGTAGCTCGAGCACCATATCGTCTAGCCCCATCAGAACTCGAAGAACTGTCCACACAACTACAAGAACTCTTGGAAAAGGGTTTTATACGTCCTAGCTCTTCACCCTGGGGAGCTCCAGTCTTGTTCGTGAAGAAGAAAGACGGTACCTTCAGGATGTGTATTGACTATCGCGAACTTAACAAGGTGACTGTGAAGAATCGTTATCCTCTTCCACGTATTGACGACTTATTTGACCAATTGCAAGGGTCGAGCTATTACTCCAAGATTGATTTGGGATCGGGATACCATCAGCTGAGAGTCCGAGATGAGGACGTCTCCAAAACAGCATTCAGAACTCGTTACGGCCCTTACGAGTTTCTGGTTATGCCATTCGGGCTGACGAATGCACCGGCAGTCTTCATGGATCTCATGAACCGAGTGTGCAAGCCTTACCTGGATAAGTTCGTTATTGTGTTCATCGATGATATCCTGATCTATTCTAAGAGTCAGGAGGAACACGAGCAGCATCTACGACTTATGCTGGAACTTCTTCGAAAAGAACAGTTGTATGCCAAGTTTTCGAAATGTGATTTCTGGCTTCGCGAAGTCCACTTTCTAGGCCACGTGGTAAAAAAGGATGGAATTCATGTGGATCCATCTAAGGTTGAATCGATCAAGAACTGGCCCGCACCCCGCACACCAACAGAAATCCGCCAATTCTTGGGTTTGGCCGGATATTACAGAAGGTTTATAAAAGATTTCTCCAAGATTGCGCAACCTCTCACTTCACTGACTCAGAGGGGTGTCATCTATCGTTGGGGTGATGCACAGGAGTCCGCATTTCAACATCTAAAGGATAGACTTTGTAGCGCGCCTATCCTCTCATTGCCTGAAGGCACAGAAGATTTTGTGGTTTACTGCGATGCTTCCATCCAAGGACTTGGTTGCGTGTTGATGCAACGTGACAAGGTCATTGCCTACGCATCGCGCCAACTTAAAGTTCACGAAAGAAACTACACTACTCACGATCTGGAGCTGGGAGCAGTTGTATTCGCACTTAAGATATGGAGACATTACCTGTACGGTACAAAGTGCACCATTTACACCGACCACAGGAGTCTCGAGCATATCTTCAAGCAAAAAGAGTTAAACATGCGACAACGCCGATGGGTCGAACTCTTGAATGATTACGAATGCGCTATCGAGTATCATCCGGGCAAAACCAATGTTGTGGCTGACGCCCTCAGTCGAAAGGATACTTTACCTAAGCGTGTACGAGCATTACAGCTTACCATCCAGTCTAACCTTCCTGCTCAAATTCGAGATGCCCAGGTCGAAGCACTGAAAGCAGAGAACATCAGGGCTGAATCCTTACGAGGATCGAGGCAGCGGCTGGAACTAAAGGAAGACGGTGCCTACTATGTTAACGGACGCATCTGGGTTCCATTTTATGGCAACTTACACGAGCTTGTGATGGATGAAGCACATAAGTCTCGTTATTCTGTACACCCTGGTTCGGACAAGATGTACCACGACCTCAAGACTACGTGTTGGTGGCCTGGCATGAAAGCCCACATAGCAACCTACGTCAGCAAGTGCTTGACTTGTGCGAGGGTCAAGTCTGAATATCAGAAACCATCAGGCCTACTTCAACAACCGGAGATCCCGAAATGGAAATGGGAGCAAATCTCCATGGATTTTGTTACTGGCCTGCCCAGATCTCAACGCGGAAACGATACCATTTGGGTGATCGTAGATCGACTAACCAAGTCTGCACATTTTCTGGCTATCAAAGAAACGGACAAGTTCTCTACTCTTGCAGACATTTACCTAAAGGAAGTGGTATCAAGGCACGGAGTGCCAATCTCTATTATATCTGATCGTGACGCACGTTTTACTTCTGAACTATGGCAAGCAATGCACAAGTCCTTTGACTCACGATTAGATATGAGCACCGCTTATCACCCGCAGACGGATGGGCAATCTGAACGCACCATCCAAACCCTTGAAGACATGCTTAGGGCATGTGTAATCGATTTTGGTAATGGCTGGGAAAAGCACCTCCCGCTAGTGGAGTTCTCATATAACAACAGCTACCACACCAGCATCCAAGTCGCTCCGTTTGAGGCATTGTACGGACGTAAATGCCGATCACCTCTCTGTTGGGCAGAAGTTGGTGACAGCCAAATCACTGGCCCAGAACATGTGGTAGATACCACCGAGAAAATTGCTCAGATACGACAGCGAATGACGGCAGCTCGTGACCGTCAGAAAAGCTATGCTGATAAGGGAAGAAAACCACTCGAGCTCCAGGTTGGGGATCGAGTGCTACTCAAAGTCTCACCTTGGAAAGGTGTAGTCCGCTTTGGCAAACGAGGCAAACTCAATCCGCGTTATATCGGACCGTTCAAAGTCATTGAGAAAATTGGCCAAGTCGCCTACAGGTTGGATCTACCTGAAGAACTCAGCGGAGTTCACAACGTATTCCACGTATCAAATCTGAAGAAGTGTCTGTCAGATGAGACCTTCATAGTTCCTCTCAAGGAACTCACAATCGACGACCAGCTGCGATTCGTCGAGGAACCAGTAGAGATTACTGATCGAGATGTTAAGATTCTCAAGCACACAAGAATACCTCTCGTTCGAGTTCGTTGGAATGCTCGTCGTGGCCCAGAGTATACCTGGGAACGAGAAGACCAAATGAAACTCAAGCATCCCCAACTGTTTAAGAAAAACGCAACCACTACTGAGGCTGAAGCTACCGCAGAATTTCGGGACGAAATTCCAAATCAACGGGGGGATGATGTGACGCCCCAGGAAAATCTGGAAAACAACGCAACTTAACTAGCTTCCTCAGTAACCACGCGCTAAATTTCAGGACAAAATTCTCATAACAGGGGGAGAATGTGACAACCCTCATAATCCCATGTAACCGTACAGTTTATTAATAATAATTAATGTGCTTGACGACTGTGTGGCATCACTTAACTGCTTTCTGATATCTGTGTTATGCTTACACGTATTTGTTAATATACTAATAGTGTACAGATAAGTCATTAAATAGTCTGTTATGACTTACTCGGGTTTAAGTTGGTAAGGACCGGGAATGTATCGTCATGGCAAGTTCTAGAGTCGTAAGAACCAAGCGGCTATTCACACAAGAAACGAAAAATGAGCATTTAATTTAAAGATATGTATTTGTATGCTCAATAAAGGCTCAAAACTCACTTTTGTGGGAATGGGTTTTTATGTGATCAAGTATATATAATCAAATTTTAACTAAGTTTGCCATGCCTTTTCATAATTTTCTTATGTTGGTTCTTTTTATCACGACGCTATCGGATGTAAATTTGTAAAAATATAACCTTTTTTAGAATTTGAAATTCCCAAGTTAAACCTAGACAAGTAAAAAAAAATGAAAATTTTTGAAAAAAATTGGGGTGACTAGCGGTTCCAATATAGTTTTGTGTAAGGCTTGTATTTAGGACTTGCAAGATTCAAGGTTTAGCATCCCCCCACACTTAAATTACACATTGTCCTCAATGTGTCCCAAAAATAAGTTTTTAGGTTGATTGAATGTGTAAAAAGGGTGAAAAAGCAAAACTTTTGTGTTACTGGGCGCTGAACACGGCCCCGTGGTGTCCGGGCACGGCCCCGTGTTCAAGTGCCAGTAACAAAATTAAATCAAGAGAAACAGAAGCCTGGACACGGGGGCGTGTTGGGTGAGCACGGCCCGTGTCCAGTTTACCTGAACTAGGTTTTTTCTGCAGACTGTGCAGCACGGGGCCGTGTTGGGCGGACACGGCCCGTGCCGAACTTACTGTAAACGAAGAAATTTTGTCGGATGGTCCTGTTTTCCTGCATGGGGTGCTGGTTCAAGTTTCCCTTGTTTCCTTTGCCATCTCAAGTGTGTTTTATTCCTGAAAATTAAAACTAACTAGAAAACATAAAAATTAATCTAAACTAAACTAAGGATAGTTCCGCGGAATGCCTCCGTGGTGCGCCACGTTTATAAGGGTCCTTGGCTAGACCCAAAGCCTGGTTATATGTTACTCAAGTGGGATGTTTTGCATCCCATGTTACACCGTCGGAGAGCGTCATCCAAACTTGAGTCTATAACCTTCATGTAGTTGATCGGGTCTTCGTCTTCTACTCTCTTTCCAATTCCAAACTTCACTTCCTCATCACCAAACTTCAATGTTAGTGTTCCGTCTTTCATATCTATCACTGCTTGGGCGGTGACTAGAAATGGCCTCCCGAGGATGAGAGGGACTTCGGTGTCTTCTTCCATGTCTAGTATGACAAAGTCGGTCAAGAAGACGAAATTGTCCACTTTGACCAATAGATTTTCAGCGACACCTTGTGGAAATTTGACGAATCTGTCGGCAAGTTGTATGCTCATCTTTGTGGGGCTTGTTTTCCCCAGGCCGAGTCGTTTGAACATTGATGCGGGCATGAGGTTGATGCTAGCCCCAAGATCGGCTAGCGCATTGCGAATGGGGGATTCCCCAATCGAGCAAGGAATCGTGAAGCTCCCAGGATCAATCTTCTTTTATGGGAGTTTGTTGAGTACTAACGCGGAGCATTCCTCGCCTAAGTTAACTAATTGCAATGATTCAATTTTCCTTTTGTGAGTGAGGAAGTCCCTCATAAATTTTGAATATTTAGGCATTTGGGTTAGGACTTCTATAAAAGGAATATTAACATGCAATTGTTTTAGTAAATTTTTGAACCTTGCGAATTGCTCATCGGTCTTTTGACGAATTAACCGACCAGGGTACGGAACCGGAGGAACCTTAGTGGGCTCTTGAGTTGGTGGAGAAGCCGTTTCTGGTTGGGGACCGGGTGGAGTCGTGGTTTGGCTGGATTGGCCCTTCTCCGCTGGAAGTAATGGAGCCTCCTCGGGACCTACGGTTCGGTTTCTTAATGTGATGAGATGTACTTGGGCCTTTGGGTTGGTTTCGGTATTGCTTGGTAACGCGCCTTGTGGTCTCTCGGAGAAATTTTGAGCTACTTGATTTAATTGTTTTTCAATGTTTTGAATGCTAGCTTGTTGATTTCTAAAATTCGATTCCAATTGTTGAAACCCATCTGAGTTTTTCTTTTCGGTTTCGGAGATGAGGCGAGATACAGTATCTTCAAGCCTTTCTCTTCCACCTTGTTGTTGAGAAAAATTTTGTGTTTGTTGAAAGTTAGTTCGTTGGTTTTGTTGGTTACTACTATTGTCGGGATCTCTCCAACCAAGGTTAGGGTGGTTACGCCATCCTTGGTTGTAGGTACCCGTTGGTGGACCCGACGGCCTAGGTCTATTATCAATGTAGTTTACCGTTTCTGTTTGATCATCTACTTCTTTCATACAACTCCAATTTTCATGTGGTCCACCACACCCTTCACAAGCCATAACCGAGGCTGTTTTTGCCATTTCTAATTTTTTTATTTTTGAAGAAAGGGCCTCGATTTGGGCTTGTAAAGAAGTGCTTTCATCAACCTTATGGGCGCCCGGGGCTATAGATTTATTGCCTCGGGGAGTGTGCCACTGAAAATTGGTTTGCGCAATTTCCTCAATTTGATTATATATTTCATTTGGGTGACGATTACCTAGAAGTCCCCCGGAGCTAGAATCAAGTGTTTGTCTTGTGTGTGGCAACAACCCATTGTAGAAAGTGGATACTTGTTGCCACACTGCTAGACCGTGATGAGGACACTTTCTTAGTAGCTCCTTGAACCTTTCCCAAGTTTCATATAAGGATTCCCCATCCTCTTGTGAGTATGTATTCATTTCAGTCATTAATTTAGCCGTTTTAGCAGGAGGGAAATACTTATATAGAAACTTTTGGGCTAGTTCATCCCAGGTGTTTACCGAGCCAACTGGGAGGGTGTTAAGCCAAGCCTTAGCTCGGTCTTTCAGCGAAAATGGAAACATTCGAAGACGGATGGCGTCATTTGATGCTCCATTGATCCGAAAGGTATCACATATTTCTAAGAAATTAGTAATATGTAGATGGGGATCCTCGTCCGCAAGCCCATGGAAGGTTGCGGAGTTTTGAAGCATCTGTAAGAAATTAGTAATATGTAGATGGGGATCCTCGTCCGCAAGCCCATGGAAGGTTGCGGAGTTTTGAAGCATCTGTATCAAATGTGGTCGAAGTTCGAAGTTATTGGCTTCGACATTCGGTGCATTGATAGCGGCGCCGAGATTACCTACGGTGGGCCGTAGGTAATCCATGAGGGTACGTTGGTCCGCCATTGGAAGTGGGTCCCCCGAAACTTTCTCTTGATTTTTAGCTTTAAGTCTTTTTCTGAGAAAGCGTTCGGGTTCTTCTAGAGGTTCTTTTATGTCTCTACTAGAACTGGAGATCATGCTCTACGTAGGAAGTTCAAATGTGGCGCCTGGGTTCCAAATCCTGCAATAAAAACAGAAAAGAACGTTGGTCAGAAGGTTCACCACGGCCCCGTGCTCAGTGAACACGGCCCGTGGTCGGAGGTACAATGATTGTTTTCCGGATCCCTGTTACTGGGAGTTGGACACGGCCCCGTGTTGCACCGACACGGCCCCGTGCTCAGCTCTCTATAACTTGGAAAATAAAAACTGCCAGTGATAACGCTGGGCACGGCCCGTGTCCGACCAGGCACGACCCGTGCTAAGCTCTGCAGAAACTGAAAAACTAAGAAAAATCCTAAAGAAATGAAAAATAAAAAAAACGATTAGGCCGTTGATTCCTAACTTTCTTAAAATCCTTGCGTTCCCCGGCAACGGCGCCAAAAACTTGATGTGCGTGAAGTGTGTTATGGTTTTAATGTTTATTTTAAGCCCTTTTACATTTTTTAGCCAAGTTTTAAATTTATAAAACACGATATGTACTAACACTAAACACACATATGGGCAAGTGCACCCATCGTGAGCGTAGTATAGTGTTTGTAAGATACCGAGGTCGTCCAAGGACACAAGAGCTTTTAATACCGGTTTATCCTCAACGTCTAATCAAATCAAAAAGTTAGAAAAAAGTTTTAAACTAGAAAAATAAAAACTAACTAAAATGCTGAAAATAAAAATAAAACAGATAGACAAGATGAATCACTTGGTTCCGACTCGTGTTTAGTGTAACCTTTGATTATTTCCACACTTTTGCACTTTTTAAGAGATTATCTTAGTTATTGTAGTAGGCCCCTCTTTTGAAGGTGACGTTACCCTCAACCCAGTAGTTTGAGTCAGCGAGGATACAATCCTAAAGGGTTGGATTATTGAAAGATAATTAATTAAGTTATTAATGCGAATTATGGTAGGCCCCTCTTTTGAAGGTGACGTTACCCTCGGCTAAATGCAGGAAAAATAAATTGTTTTGGGGTTACAACCATCATTCAAATTTAAAAAAGTGGGCTTCGGCCTAGGCATCAACATCCATCATCGCCCACTTGAGTGCCCTCACACAGCGGCATCACCACCATCCTTCTCTATCTTCTCAGCTTCAGCACCCTGAACAGCATCCTCTCCAGCATCCTCTTCAGCATCCATCCCAGCATCCTTCTTTTCACCAGCCTTGTCCACCACCTCTGCTGAGCTAGAGGATTCACCAGCCTCAGCAGGATACGGCACAGCTTTGCCTCCAAGCTCCTGGTCAGCAACGGTAGTGTCAAGCTGCTTGATCCTGCCCTCTTGAAACTTGGCCATGCTGCAAGCATCGGTGTAGAGGTGAAGCAGATGCTGGAGACCCTGCAACTCAAAATTCAGGTATGAATCAAAATTCACTAACCAGGATATCCTGTCAGGATATTCTGTCAGGATATTCTATCAGGATATAGTACCAGGATATTACCTTGTTGAGGAAGGATGTCATCGGCTCCAAGGATTCAGTGAAGCTGAGTTCTTCTTAGGAGAACCCTTCAGAGCCTGGGGTGCTGACCTCGGAGCCTTTCCACTTCTTGGCGGTGGAAGCACGAGTTCTCGGGTTGGGCTTAGGAGCCGGGAGCGGTTTGGAGCTGGTAGTAGCATGAGTTTCTTTCTTGACGTTGACTGGAGTGGGGTAACTATCAAGCTCATCAAGGTCTAGGAGGATTGGAACTTTGCTAGAGTCTGCATACAGGGAGTAAAACTCTTTCCTAAACATATCAAATAAAAACATGTATGCAGGATATTGTGCAGGATCCTTACCAGACATGTATGAACTGGAGAGTGGACTTGGAGATGGTGGAAATGGATTGAAACTTCTTTCAGCCTCTAGAAGGAGTCTGACGGCGTCGATTCTCTTCTGTGAGTCGGCTAACGGAGGTGCAAGCTTTCTGAAGTCGGCTGTGTACAAGAAAATAGAAAAGTTAGTGCAAGATATGAAACAGGATATAAGACAGGATCATCCTAAAACCCTAAATCCTACCCTTTCTCAACCACTACACCGGATAATCCGTTCCACTAGGGATTGAGTCTCTTTTTACAAAGAAAAATTTGGATTTTCATTCCTCCTCATTCCTGGTGGCACGAAGTATCAGTGGATCGCCGGAGGTAGAATAAAACAAGAATCGACAAGAACCATGGCATCTAAGCCGATATGCTAAGGGGAGGTCATGAATGGAAAGATCAGGGATATGGTTGTTCTTGATTTGATCAAGAACAAGCAAGACTCGCCAGAGCATCGACATTGTTTGACTAAAACAGATTTTTGTGGTGTTAAAGAACTCGGTGATGAAATCTGGAAAAGGAAATTGCAACCCTAAGGTAAAGGGAAAAGCATTAAAACACAACCACTCGTCGGAAACCATGTCCGACAGGATTTCAAACGACCGGAACACCGTCCCTTTCGGGAAGATGCCGGAGGTTTTGAGAGCCGACAAGTGGGCACTATCGAAGGAGCATATTTCTTTCTCCGGATCTTGGAGAATATTCTGGTGGATAAATGTGGGAGCGGAGTCACCGGAGCTGGATCTGGTCTGCCTCGCCATATTGTTGCCGAAATTTTAAGCAGAATAGGAGGAAGAAGATGGAAACGAAAGAGAAAATTTTTACCTTATTTCTCTTCGGTAAGGGTTAAATGAGGATGAGGATGAGAAGTTATAGGGAGGTAATGAGTAATTATAGGCTGCACGGTTACAAGTAGTCACATCAAAGTCTTATCTTTTAATTGCCTCGTTATTCGTAAAAAATGTAACCGTTAGTATCAGGATACTTAACGGTAACATTTTTGGGGATAATTGTTATGGGTGAAATTCTGAGACCATATCCTCGATAATATCTTGAATTATATCTTGGCTATATGGTAAATGTTCATTCTCAGGATGCTGACTCAGGATATTGGTAACATCCTGGATAGTATCCTGAGGATCACTAATAGATTATGTGCAGGAGTACGAGTCCAAGCTTGCAACGTTCATGAGGACCTTTTCCCCGGAAGACTCGGTCCAAGTTGTTCGAAGAAAGACGTTGAAGCCGCTTTACTTGGTCTCCAATGTTAACTAAGGAATATTCGATGGCATCCCCCATTTGTAGGAGATTTTGTTTCATTTCTTAGCTATAAATAGACGGATATATCAGATCAAATAGGACACAACACTCACTGCTCTCAAACACTTCTACTCTCTCGCAACTCACACTTTCTGAAAAAACATTGTAACACTTAGCGATCTGATCAATATCCTGCAATGTATCCTGACGTTTGAAGTAATAAGAAGAACAAGGCAGTTGCGATTGTCAGCTCCCGAGGTTTTGTGCCGGCGATCTAGATTGATCAAGGGCTTTCCTCGTATATCTCGTGTCACCCTTTTACTTTCTTCTCATTGTTTGATTATAGATATAGCTCGATATCCTGAGCTATATCCTGAAACTGTTTTTGCAAACTAACAAGCCAACATATTTTTCACGAAGTATTACTAGCACACTACCTCACAAAACTAATTTGATCATTAATTGCTTTGGTAATTTTTGACCAAAACAATACTTAAACGCAAAAAAGTAATAAAGTTAGTGTTAGGGGTCAAAACTGTTGTAAAATGCAACCTCGTGGTCTGTTATATTAAAATATTCATTTTTGGACTGAGATGGTTAAACTGACTAAACCACATGAACCAAAACAGTAATTTACTATTATTTTATTTACTTTCTTTTACTTTCTATCATTCTTTTCTCTATAGTTTTTTTGTCACATGTTGTTATATCTGCTAATCTCAAATTTTATTAATGTATAATTTATTTTATTTAAAAATATAGCTTTTTTATATTTGTTTATTATATATTTTTTACTAACTTCAATTAGCATCCATGTGCCCCTAAAACTTGTAATTTCTACTTTGAGTCCTGTCCATCACACTTTGTAGTCAATCGAGTCCCCAACCCTAAGAGAATCAATTTTTTTGTTATCAAGTAAGTGAAAAGACCATGATACCCCTATGTTTTCTTTTCAATATGCGTGAAAGTGATTTGAAGGTTTTTTCCCTATATATTCTTTCCCTCCAAATTCAAATTGAATGTGGTATTCAATTAACGCAAAGAGCAAAGAACAATGTACAGATTCGATAAACAAAGGACGAGATTCAGTTAACCAAAACATTCAATTATTGTTATTTCAACCAAACAACAATTTGCAGATTCAGTTCACCAGAACCAGATACAATTCACCAAAACCACAACCAAACAACAACGTAGATATGCACTAAATTATATTGAGGTTCATAACTATCATGTGCCTCATAACTATGAATAAGAGCATATTAGAAACACATTAATAAGAGGTGCAGCTCTTAGCAGCAAAATATTCAAACTGGCAGCAACAACATTGACATAAACTTTACTAGTAGCAGAATACCAAACTATGTTTACTATCAAACTATCAAGCTATGAACTTTTAGCATCACATTGTTCTTAAGATGATTTACTGACATGAACTTGCATTTACTAAATAATCACAAACCACATTGTTCATTACAACCTAAACTATCAAGCTATGAACTTTAATAGCAGCACATTGTTCTTCAGATGCTTTACAAACCATGTTGTTCATTACATATAATTAGGCATCAATAAAGGTAAAATTGATCAACAAAAGGCCCTATCAAGGGATAAAAACAACAAACCCTTAAGAGTGATTAATAAAAACCCGAAAACAACAAACCCTTAAGAGTGATCAACAAGATCAACAAAAAACTCTGATGAATGGTTAGAAACATGCTTAGGTATTAATGGTACGTACAATATCTAATATCTCTAATAAACCTACTCCGTGCCTTGTTCAAACCTAGCTTGCAACTTCATGTTGTTCCAAAACTTGAACACCACCATAAAATGTAGCATGATGCGGCTCAGGTTGTCATTCACCCTCATTTTGCCTACAACTGTTTGACTTAAGGTTATCAATTTCGTATCAAGTTCAGCTTCGAAAATTTCAGGTTATACAAATTTAAGTTCAACAAATACGCCGTACTTTGAAAACATACATTTTCCATGCCACCTCTATTGAAATTGTAGTCACCAAGGTCACAAGGCCTCAGCTCGTCAGATGTTTTCACCGTGAATACTGCATGTCACCGGCGAGAGATAATCACAGGGAATCACATGGTCGTATGTGGTGTCGTTTGGGGAAAGTTAAGGACAATTTTGGTGATTTAGGGTACAACTTGGGGTGAAAAGACAAATTTTCCCCCAACGTTCACGTGTCTTACTCCTAGCAGTATATTCTCAAGGCGTTAGGGGCGAGGACTCAATTAGCTACAAAGTGTGATGGTCAAGGGTTCAAAGTATAAATTACAAGTTTGAGGGATCCAGTGAGCAATTTGGACTATAGCACATGGACGCAAACCGCATCTTACTCTATGAAGAAACAGTGATCCGAATGACCGGAATCAATCAGATCATGGCTTGAGTTTATGCATAAAAGGGGTTAATCCTCTCGCTGATTCAGGGGTTTGGCTGAATTTCTTCTCTGGTGATCACTGCAAAACAAAAAGTCGTTAGACTCGCCACGGGGAGAATGGGGGTTCTCTCCATGACCACCCTCCGGCGTGAGAATAAGTACAGTGGTCTCAATGAAGAAGAAGAAGAAGAAGTAAAAGTGAAGTGAGTGTAACTTGTGAGATCATACCTGCAGTGCCTTATTTATAGCCGGTTTTTGGCGGGAAACTGGTGCGACGGAGATAGTAACGGAAAGTGCTTTTCCGTTTGTTAGTTATTTTCCTTCCGTTAATCTTTGCACACAGATCGTGGGTCTTGATCAACGGTTGGAGAGTTGCCACGTGGAAAGTGGTTTTGGGTAGATCTTTCTCCAAGTCAGTGTCATCATTGTGATTTAGATGAACGTCTAGGATTGTGCCATGTCATCTTTGGTTGTAACCGAATGGCCATGCACGATGAGCATTTAAGGCTTTACAGAAGACCTACAGCTGTAAACCGTTAAGCCTTTGCAACGTGTCCATTCTGTTGTGACAGAAAAGATTCTTTTGTTCAAGTCCTGATTTCAGGCGCGCAGAGATGTTTAGGATTTTATCTTCAAGTCTAAATGTGCCCTTGCGCGAGCCCGCGCAAAGGTGTTAGTTGAATGTTTGTTTCTCCTTTTCTCTAGCGCATGGTTATTAAAGACTGTTTTCTTCCAAATCTTTGTTTAGAACCGCTGCGCAGCAGCGCTGGGTCTTGTTAAAGATGTTCTTGGAATAAGACTATGGTATGGTCATATGCGCCTGCGCAAGGTTTTCGGGACCATACTCCTTCATTATTGAACTGTTTCTTTCCAAATCATGTTTGGGACCGCTGCGCGGCCGTGCAGGGTCTTGTTCAGGATGTTTTTGGAATATGGTTGTGGTATGGTGATACGTGGTTGAAAATCGGTGTTCGTAATTGTGTAACTTAATGTTTTTAAATAAGTTTTAATCTTGAATAGCCTACTTTTAATTAGATTTGTGTTTTGCAGGTTTAATGAAGTTTAAGGTGCATTTTGGGAGCTTTACGAGCTACCGGGAGGAAAAACGGACAACCGGGACGCGTTATAGATCAAACGGAAGTGCAAAATGGAAAATTGGAGAAATGGAGCTGGAGAGGCTGTCGCTGACGGGCTCTAGGCCGTCCGGGACGGGCTCTAGAAAGTCCCGTCAGCCAAACAAGTCGTAACCAGTAAAATAGGCTGTCGCCCGCATTTCAGTTATTGAGAGGCCGTCGCCGACGGGGTCAGGGCCGTCGGCGACGGGCTGTATTTTTGTCAGACGCGAATTTTTGGGAAAATTGGGTTAAGAACAATTTCGATTGGCTTGGAGGGAATTAACTCGTAAGTTACACTCTAATTGAAGTTTGAATCTTCATCCTTGGAGCCATTACCATCAACCATTCACTTCCATTCCATCTCGAACATACAAGAGCACCCGAATCATCAAGAACATCATCATCATCATCATTCACAATCACCAATCCATCCATAAACCCTAATTATCCATACATCATTCCTTTTACCATTAACCTTCACCAAAACCCTCGACATCCACCATTTCTCCATTGTTCAAGATGGTCCAAGTCAAGTTCCAATCATCCGGTGATCAAGTTTCTTCAACCATGAGCGGCTAATCACCTTGGTTTCACCCCGGTGTAGGTAGTTGTTTAATTTAGGGTTTTGAATTGTTCTTGATTCAACTTTGTGACAATTTGTATTGATTTTTGAAACCATTGACAATAGTTTACATTTGTTTCGTATTCGTAAATTGTCGAACGATTATAAAGTTATGACTTTGCGAAATGGTTATGTGTAGTTATGCATTGTCTTGGTTAGGTTTTACTTGTGTTGATTACAAAGTGCATTCTTGTCCATTTTTCAAAACGTTGATAGTTATTGACACCTAAGTCACGGTACACTAAATCCGCTAATCGTATACAATTGAGTTGAATCTAAAACTTGTAGAAACCCTAGGTTGGCAATTACCGAAACCGGGTGTGAACCCTTTTTATCATTATTGTTTAGTAATCAAGTTTTCTTGCAATCGTTAATCATTAGTCTTTAATCAGTTAAACCAATTCACATCTTGTTCAATCGAATCCATTCGCAAACCACATACTCTTCGTGGTTCGACCCCTTACTACCACTAACACATAGTTAAGGGTAATTTGGGCTTATAAATATTATCTTTGACCGGAGCGCGACACTCCGATCATGGTCCTATGCGCCCGCGCAATATTTTTAGGACCATACCCCTTCACTCTATATTTTAAACTTTCTTGGTTTAGTCATTTACTTTTCTTGTTTATTATTTTTTTGGTATTTCAAACAAGTTAACAAATCTTTCTTGGAGTGTGAACTAGCCGAGCCCGAACTTGATTCACTTAACTGAATAGATCTCACGCTCGGCTCATCTCTTTCTATATATATATACACACACGCGTGCGAGCGTCAACACGTCACATCAATAATATCCCCTTGTTTTCATACTAAATGACCAAAAATATATTCTTGATTTTATGTTTTAGGATGAAAATTAAAGGAGGGTATATGTAGTCAACCACATGAGTTAATTACACGGATGATCCATATGATTTACATGTTTTGTATATTTGGTTTTTTGCTATCAAGAATTACATGCACGGATGGTCATCTCCGACAATAGAATTTGTTCACGTTGTCATACCCTGTGAATTATTTCATGAGTGAGCGAAAATTGTTTTAACAATCGTGTTAAACACGTGGCCTCGGCAAAAACACTAAAGGTTTTATCCAATCAATCTTAACAGCAAGTAGATCTTGTTGAAGGCGTTAATTTGAAGCTTTTTAATTCTGTTTTTAGATATTTATTTAATATTCACTATAATTTGTTTTATAAACGATTCTGTACTAAAGAATTTCTTATAAATAAAGAGAGTATATGTATATTATTGGGTTATTGGATTTTAATAATCCTAAGTTTCACCAGTTGGCCGATAACGATCCCTACTTTAAAAATTCCCTCCAATAATCCCAACTTGTAAAAGTTTGGCCGCCATTGATCCTTTTCAAACATATAAGAAATTGGTCTCCTTAATTTAGGGTTTTGAATTGTTCTTGATTCAACTTTGTGACAATTTGTATTGATTTTTGAAACCATTGACAATAGTTTACATTTGTTTTGTATTCGTAAATTGTCGAACGATTATAAAGTTATGACTTTGCGAAATGGTTATGTGTAGTTATGCATTGTCTTGGTTAGGTTTTACTTGTGTTGATTACAAAGTGCATTCTTGTCCGTTTTTCGAAATGTTGATAGTTATTGGCACCTAAGTCACAGTACACTAAATCCGCTAATCGTATACAATTTAGTTGAATCTAAAACTTGTAGAAACCTAGGTTGGCAATTACCGAAACCGGGTGTGAACCCTTTTTATCATTATTGTTTAGTAATCAAGTTTTCTTGCAATCGTTAATCATTAGTCTTTAATCAGTTAAACCAATTCACATCTTGTTCAACTAAATAAAAATAAAAAAAACATTATAGCAAGCTTCATAATTTGTGACTTTCATTTTAATTCAATCGAATCCATTCGCAAACCACATATTGTTCATGGTTCGACCCCTTACTACCACTAACACATAGTTAAGGGTAATTTGGGCTTATAAATATTATCTTTGACCGGAGCGCGACACTCCGATCAAATTTTGGCGCCGTTACCGGGGAGTGCGTGCGCTTTGTGTATGGATATTGTTTGAATTTGTGTGATTAACTGTTTAAATTGCATAATTTCTTTTCTTATACTTTGTCTTTTTCTTTATTACGTGGGGTGTGTTACTTGTGCAGGTTATAGGTAGTGCATGCATACGCGGAACTCCGGGAGGACTTCACCGTTAGTCTACGAACCGGAAATTGAAAGAGTTGCAAGAAGAAATTTAGCAAGCCGATTGGAAGCAACTCTTGTTTCTAACCAAACTACCCAAACACCACAGCTCACACCATCCATTGAAACTGATTCAATGGCGAACCAAAACTCGAACCAAAACCTTAACCAAAATCAAAATCCGAACCAATTCCAATACCGAAGCAATTTCAATCCCGCCCAAAATGTCCAACCTATACCTCAAGAGCAACCGTGTGGTAATAACAACTCTTGACCACCCACACCACCTTTCCGAAACCAAAATCCCAACAACACCCAAAGAACACCCCAACAACAAAACCTTCACCGACAAAATTCCTTACACATTCACCTTGATGACCGGAATGTTAATTTCGACCGTAGAGGTAATCGAGATCGTGGCAATCCCACGAACGAAGACCCGTTCTTCAATATAGATGATTTGAGACACGCTATCCCCGATGATGAGCCGTTTAGTGTTCCTGGTTACCAATCGCCGGAACATGTGAGTGTCCATACGGAGTATTCGGATGATGGAGGTAATTACGATGATTGGGTTGATGATGAAGATTGGGGGTATGTGAATCGGGACAACATTTACAATGCAAAAGGGTTTGATGATGAAGAGTTTGGTTATCAAAATGCCAATTTCGTGGGGAATGATAACTATGGGTACGGGAATGCGAGAAATGGCGGTTACGAAAACAACCGTCAACCACGAAACAACAACCAAAGGAACCAGAATGATGGGTTTTATAACAACAATAATAACAACAATGCTAACCCTAACCGGATTCCTCGTTTCATGGGAGGAGGTAATCAAAGAGGTAATCAAGGTGGGAACCGAAGAGGTGATAGGGGAGGTGATAGAAGGGATAATCGAAGGCCGGTGGATCAAGAAGTTAATGGTCCACATCGTCGTCAACAACCTCCACGGGGAGTAAATGACCGTTTTCGGCCGGTAGTCACCGACAATGACTCTCTAATAGTTTGTGAAAGAAGGATGTTCGATTGCAAACCCCACTACATCAATATACTTCCCCACTTCAATGGGAGGTCTAACGACGAACCATACACCCATCTGGCGGAATTTTCATCTATATGTAGCACAATTGGGGGCATAATTTTGCGTTGGAAGAAGTCAAGCTTCGGTTATTCCAGTTTTCGCTAAAAGATAAGGCGAAACAATGGTTTCTTACACTTCCGGCGAATAGTATTCGGACATGGGTGAGATGCAACAAGTTTTTCTTGATGAATACTATTCGATGGCGAAGACCGATGACGCTAGAGATGAAATTAGGTCTTTCCGCCAACTATCGAGTGAACCGTTGCATGAAGCATTCACAAGGTACAAGGAGTTGATTCGGAAGTGCCCACACCATCAAATCGAAAAGTGGGAGTTGGTTAAATTTTTTGTGAGAGGATTAGACGATGAGACATGGAATCGCCTCGAGACAACGAGCAACGAAACTTTATTGAGCAATCATGAAGATGATGATTGGTAATTTCTTGAGAGGATGAGTAAGTGGTCAAAGGAAAAGGAGTCGGCCGATAGAGCTAAAAAACATCCCATTTCCCGGTCACTTCCCGATCTTGACTCTAACTCTAAGGATCGGATTTCTACTCTAGAACGAGAGTTGGCTCGTATGAAGAAGAAGGAGGTGAATGCGGTTCAATTCGCGGTGTGTGAAGATTGTGGGGAGATTGGTCATCGGACCGATCAATGTCAAACTGAACCGGGTGACTACACCGAAGAGGTAAACCAAGTGTTCGATGATAGAAAGAACAATGATATGAATTCGAATACTTATCATCTCGGATTGAGAAACCATCCTAATTTCCGATATGGGAATGCCGCGAATCAAATGAACCCGAATTTTCAACCGGGTAATCAAAGCGGGTCATCGTATCAACATCGTCAAGGTAGTAATCAAGGGGGTTACCAACGTAATTACAACCAAGGGTACCAAGGTCGAGATAATAATTATCAAGGTGGGTATCAAAGGAATTACAACAACCAAGGCGGTAATGGAAGTGGGTCAAACAACCAAGGGGGTGGTAATGATTTGAATGCAAAGATGGATGCGATGCTTTCGATGATGCAGGAGTCCAAGAAAGAGAATGAGATTCGGGACAAAGCACATGAGGCATTGGCAAAATAAGTGGGCCAACTCGCGAAGGAAATGACTCAAATGAGAGGAAGCACGGGAAAGCTTCCAAGTGACACAACGGTGAACCCTAAGCATCAAGGGTCAAGCTCAAGGAACACACGTGAGGTACCAATTAATCAAATAACTTTACGTAGTGGTCGAGTGGTGGATAATGGTGTCAAAACACCACCACCCCAGTTTGTTGAAGGGGTGGTGGAAGATGCTAGTGAGGATGAACATGAGGATGGTCAAACAGGATAAAACAAAAATGATTTAAAAAAGAATAATAACATTCCCGTTGTGACCATCCACGTCCCTAAGGCTAAGGAAAAGGGTGTGGAGGCTAATACCGCCCCTTATCCCGAAGCATTGAAGGGACCCGTGAAGAAGGTTGTAAACAAAAGAGGTCCACAACAAGAAGAGTTGTTGGAAATTTTCAAACAAGTAAAAATTAATTTACCTCTTTTGGATGCAATCAAACAAGTACCGTCGTATGCTAAGTACTTGAAAGAATTGTGTACCCAGAAACAAACTCATAAATTTCCTAAAAAATTAGATTTAACCGAGAATGTGAGTTTGATTCTTTCAGGTGCACTTCCACCTAAGCTCCAAGATCCGGGTGTGCCTATCATTTCAATTCAAGTAGGCGATTTTAAAATCAACCGGGCACTTCTAGATCTTGGTGCTAGTGTGAGCATTCTACCGGGTAGTTTGTATGGCCAATACGAGTTTGGTCCACTTCAGTCGTCAAACACCACTGTGGTGTTAGCCGATTTGACACCTAAACTACCCCGTGGAATTGTCTTGGATATGTTAGTAAAAATTGAGGATTTTTACTATCCGGTGGACTTTTTGGTACTTGATTATGTGGCCAAGGACCCAACCAAGCAACCTACGGTGATTTTGGGTCGACCGTTCTTAGTAACCGCAAATTCTCAAATTGATTGCAAAACAGGAACGGTTGACATGACATTTGGAAACCGGAGGTTGAGGTTGCATGTTTTTTCCGGACTTATGAACCCTCCAGTTGATGATGAATGCTATATGGCGGACATTGTTGACACGTGTATACCTCTTTGCGACACAGTCGTGGATGGGGCAAACACAATGAAGGATTGTTATATGTTTGATAGGTCACAGGTG
Organism: Helianthus tuberosus; assembly: GCA_030545235.1. Taxonomy (NCBI): domain Eukaryota; kingdom Viridiplantae; phylum Streptophyta; class Magnoliopsida; order Asterales; family Asteraceae; genus Helianthus; species Helianthus tuberosus. The sequence goes on along the minus strand of CM060445.1, from coordinate 42,451,497 downwards.
GAGATGAATAAGAGCATAGACGAGGAGGCGAAGAGTTTGGAGGTGCTTGCGGTTAAAGAAGGAAAACCGACATGGACGCACCAAGTTGAGAGTTTACCGGAGAGCATTGACACCAAATTGAAGCCGTCATTAGTGGAGCCTCCGGAGGTTGAATTGAAGACATTGCCTAAGCATCTCAAGTATGCTTATGTTGGTGAAGGCAATACACTCCCGGTTATCATTGCATCAAACTTAACCGAGGAGCAAGAGGAAAAATTGATGGGTGTTTTGGTCACCAATCGGGCGGCGATTGGATGGACCATTGCTGATTTGAAGGGTATTAGTCCCTCGGTGGTGATGCATAAAATCATCACGGAAGAAAGTGTGACTCCCGTTCGAGATGCACAACGGAGATTGAATCCGAATATGCGGACGGTGGTGAAAAAGGAAGTGTTGAAATGGCTTGATGCGGGTATTATTTATCCGATCTCGGATAACCAATGGGTGGGCCCAACGCAGATGGTTCCAAAGAAAGCGGGTATACAAGTCGTCAAAAATTACGCAGGTGAAGAGGTAGCCACTCGGCCGGTAACCGGGTGGCGAATTTGTATTGATTATAGGAAGTTGAATACCGCAACTTCCAAAGATCATTTTACTTTACCATTTATTGATCAAATTGTTGAGAAATTATCGGGGAAACAATTTTATTGCTTCTTAGATGGCTATTCTGGTTATAATCAAATTGCCATCCATCCAGAAGATCAAGCAAAGACAACGTTTACTTGTCCCTACGGCACATTCGCATTTAGGCGAATGCCGTTTGGGTTATGTAATGCCCCCGCCACATTCCAAAGGTGCATGATGAGTATCTTCTCAGATATGGTGGGGAAGTCTTTGGAAATCTTCATGGATGATTTCTCAATTTTTGGGTCGTCATTCGAGGCTTTTTTGGACCAATTAGACAAGGTACTAAAAAGATGTGTAGAAACTAGTTTGGTCCTAAGTTGGGAAAAGAGCCATTTTATGGTTCAAGAGGGAATCGTGTTGGGACACGTGGTGTCGAGTCGTGGGATAGAGGTCGATCGTGCAAAGGTACAAGTTATATCCACTTTGCCGTATCCCACGAGTGTTAAAGGTGTTAGGTCATTCTTTGGTCATGCGGGTTTTTATCGACGGTTTATTAAGGGTTTTAGTGACATAACCAAACCTTTGTATAACTTGTTGTTAAAAGATCAACCGTTTGATTTTAATGAAAATTGTCAAAACGCGTTTAACAAGTTTAAAGAAAAGTTAGTTGAGGCCCCAATCTTGCAATCGCCAAATTGGTCTTTACCCTTTGAAATTATGTGCGATGCAAGTGATTATGTGGTGGAGGCCATGTTGGGACAACGGGTTGATAAGAAACCCGTTGCCATATACTACGCGAGTAAGACTCTTTCGGATGCACAATTGAATTACACTACCACCGAAAAAGAGCTACTCGCGGTGGTATATGCATTGGATAAATTTCGGTCATATATATGGGGTAGTGTCACACCCCGATATTTCCATGTATTACTGGTGGGCCCGGTGGGGAGTATCGTGACGTAGTTGGTAACATTACAGTCAAACAACACAATATTTAAAATGCACAGCGGAAGAAAAAGATAGATATATTTCAACCGAATATAATTGTAATATCAAGTATCACAAACAGTTGAAAATAATCCACAGGTGGATCAAAAATAAATAGGAAACATTGTTCAACAGTCTTGACATCCAAGCTTGCGAGACTTATTGTGGACGCTAGGAGAAAGCCAGCCTAGTTCGCGTAGTACCTGCACTTAACCTTTTTTGGGAAAATACGTCAGTTTACACTGGTAAATACATTCAACCGACTCATTTTGAAAAGTTTAATAAAATTGATTTGAATGCACGTGGCAGAAACTTTTTATAACTTGGGATAATTATTTGAATATAATACTTGTAAAAGAATTACATGTTCCTTATGCGTTCAGTAGCCCAATCCGTAGACCGGGTTAAAGATCAATAGACACACCACATTATTTATTTATGCACTGACGAGTGTACGCCTACACCCCGTGCTCAGGTCGTGGCCATCTCGTAAGATGATGCCAAGGATATCCGGGACATGGTCATTAACCCCCCAAAGGCTTTAAGCAAACAAACATTTCAAAACGGAGCATATCAATGATTTAACCTCTATTCGATTAAACATTCAATGCCCGACCAAGCGGTATTTTATCTACCATACCCCAAGCCCGTATAGGGAAAATAAGTTAAAAGTCTTTACCTTTGCAAGTATCAATCACAAATAGCAAGTGCGTGTAGCTTTTACCGGGTCTCCTATTCTAGAACGAAGGTTTATAATAACCTATTAGAATCCTAACGGGTCTTTAATTAAGCATAAACTTAGACCGGTTAGTTTTAATGAAAGATACGGTTCGAACGCGTGATTAAGTGAAGACCGGAATAGAATGTGGTTTAGACCCGACAATTTTGAAGACTTGTATAATATGGGTAAACTGAACACATTCTGGATTTTGAGATAAAAACGATAAGGTTTGACCCGTTTCGGCTAATTTATGCAAACTAGTTACATAAACCGAACCGAACGCGCAAGAGGCGTAACGGGTATCCATAAGGGTCATATACAGGTTTCCAAAGTTAATATGTCTTAAATATGTTGGGATATCAGTAGGATACCTTCCATTATGCCCAAAACGAGTTTAATCTAAATATAAGCCCCGTAGGGGTATTTTGGTCATTTTAAAGATTATAAAAGAGATTAAATGAGATTCTGAGATTCGGGTCTGAATAAATCAGTAAAACAACTTAATTTATCAGGTTATATCAGTTGGTGATAAGTCTTATATGACAAAATGGTTTTAAACCCATACTAGGTGTTTAATACGCTTAAAAAGCCGTTTTAAGCGATTTCCGGGTTATACAGGAAATCTGAGTTTTCTGATCAGGTTATAAAGTTCAAAATACTTTATTTATTATATAAAATCAGTAGCAAATGGATTGGTGTCAAAATATTATGTAGAACTCATTTTATGACCGAAAAGGGTATAATCGGTATTTACCGAATCAAGGCCATAACCTTAGGTTATGAGCAGGTTAAAAATAATTAAAAGTCTTTAAAAATCTCAAAATATTATATTATATCAGTGGGTAAAAGGTTTGGTGTCAAAAATTGGGTTTAGATAGGCTTTATGCTAATGACGTCGTTTAATTACTAAAAAGCGTTATAATTACGTCATTGAGCATAACTCCTAATCTAGACCTCAAACTGATGTGAAAATTTAGGGACATGTTTATAAATCAGTAATAAAGATTATTGTCTTTTCATATTTCCAAAATTCTCGTTTTATGGACAAAAGGGCATTATGGTCAACATTAAGCAATTAACGGAAACGTGTAAACGAATGGGGCAATCAACGAACCAATCACAGAGGGTTATACCAACATGTAACCTGGTCCTAAGGAAGTCCTAAGGCATTTCTAAACTCTACTAAAACGGGTCAGAACTGAAGTCAAAGCAAAAGTCAAAGTTTTGCGACTTTCGGTTCCGAACCGGGTCTAAACAGAAAATTGTCGGATCAAACAAGCTTAGACCAGTTCTTATACATATTACCAAGTTATATGAGTGATAAAATAGGTCACATGCCTTCCACATTGTTAATTACATGTTAATCCGCAAATTAAGTTTATGTTGACTTTTTATAAACAACTTTGACCCGACATTTGATCTAGTTAGAGCGGGAATCAGAGGGTGCCCTTTTAAGGGTTTAATGCCCACATAATTACCAACTTATAACTACCTTCAATTCGACTAATCACTGGACCATTAATGATTAATTGCTAAGTCAAACATTAATTACGACGGTTTGACTTTTAAGCTAATAACTAAGTAAAACTCAATTAAGGAAGGTCAAGGGTACTTACCAAAGTCTAATGCACGACCAGGGATGCTTAGAGAAGGCTTTTGAGCTCCAGAGATGATCAGAAGATGAGTTGTGGGTGAATGATCAAAGTTGCAACCAATGGGTCCTTATATAGTGTTTGTGATTGCACAAGATCTTGCTAAAACATGCTACCATTGATCCCTAATCATCAACAAGTGTCCCTAATATCTAAAAGCAAGCCTAGGCAACCCTTGGTGTTGAGCAAAGGCAGAGTAAGTCGGTTACAATGGATATAGCAGACATCTACCAAGTTTTTCGGCATCAGAGGACCCCTCACGGCACGCGTAGGTCCCCTAGGGGTCCCTCGCGTCGCGCGACGCCCCCTCTGATCCAAATCCAATTTTTAGATTTTTGCTGTTTTGGTCCTTGGTCCATATAAAGTTGTTTCGACATTATTTCTTGCATTATGAGCCCTCCAAATTGACTTATAAGGGCTTCAAGACTTATACCCACTTTGTTAAGTCCTTGGTTAACTTTGTTATCACCCGAAAAGTCATAAACTTCATCGTTGACGCTTTTAACCCCTCGTATACGAATCTTATCATAACTTTCTCATACGATAACGAAACTTGGTGAAATTTTTATCATGTATTCTAGTGAGCATAATTAATCGTTACAAAGCTTCGGGTTTGCTAAAAGGTCACTCAGAGGTATAACTTAAACATGTTGACACATTTGACCCCGGTAGTTTGTATTCTCTCACTTTCTTTCACAGTTAGCTTCGTATGATCCATGATTCATTCGTTTAAGGGTATAAACATCATGAAGGGTTATTGTAAAGTATATATATCCATTGTTGACATTTTGAACCCTTACATTCACATACTTTCTCTGTTTGTCAACTTTAGTCCTTCTAGAACATTCTTTCACACGTTCAAAACTTATGACACGTGTCAATACATTATAGGACGTGAATTTTCAAGGTGTCACAGGTAGTAAAGTGATTATTTTTTCTGATTACACTGCTGTTAGGTACCTCATGGAGAAAAAAGATGCCAAACCGAGATTGATCCGATGGGTGTTGTTACTCCAAGAGTTTGATTTGGAGATCCGGGACAAAAAGGGTACCGAGAATGTGGTGGCTGACCACTTGTCCCGATTGAAGGTCAAGGAGGATCCTAAAGCTTTAGAGATCAATGAGTCATTTCCTGATGAGCATATTATGAAATTAGATAAGTTACCGTGGTATGCTAACATTGTGAATTACCTTGTTACAGGTGACTTACCGCCACATTGGGATAGACGGAGGAGGCAGCATTTCATGTCTCAAATCAAGTATTATCGGTTGGAGGAACCGCACTTGTGGAAAGAGTGTGCGGACCAAGTGATTAGAAGATGCATAGATGATGAGGAAATTCCAAGCGTGTTAAAGCATCTACATTCATTTGCATGTGGTGGCCATTTTAGTGGTCACAAAACGGGTCACAAAGTGTTGAATAGTGGTCTTTATTGGCCAACTATCTTTAAAGATGCATTTGAGTTTTCCAAGAACTGTGTAGAGTGCCAAAAGTTAGGGGGTATTTCAAAGGATAAGATGCCCATGCAACCAATCCTCGTAGTCGACATTTTCGATGTGTGGGGTATTGATTTCATGGGCCCATTCCCCAATTCGTATGGCAATTTGTATATCTTGGTGGCCGTTGACTACGTGTCAAAGTGGGTCGAAGCAATAGCCACCAAGACGAACGACCATTCCGTAGTTTGTAATTTTGTTCAAACCAATATTTTCTCAAGGTTTGGGATTCCTCGTGTCATCATAAGTGATGGAGGATCTCATTTTAAAAAATTTCGGTTTGGGAAACTCTTAAAATGGTTTGGTGTTGACCATAGAATTGCTACCCCCTATCACCCGCAAACAAGCGGGCAAGTAGAGGTGTCAAATCGGAAAATCAAAGAGATTTTGCAAAAGACCATGCGGGCGGACCGTAAGGATTGGTCAATCAAGTTGAACGATGCTTTATGGGCCTACCGTACGGCACATAAGACACCCATTGGCACTACACCTTACCGATTGTTTATGGTAAAGATTGTCATTTACCGGTTGAACTTGTGCATAAATCATTATGGGCTATTAAAGAAGTCAATGTTAAATATGATGATGTGGGTAAGGAAAGGAAGCTTAAGCTATGCGAGTTGGAGGAGCTAAGGGAAATGGCATATGAATGCGCGTCCAAGTACAAGGATGGGATGAAGAAGGCGCATGATGCCAAGTTGAGGAAGAAAGAGTTCGAGATTGGGCAAAAGGTATGGCTTTACAACTCGAAGCTCAAGTTTTTTCCCGGAAAGCTCTGAAGCAAATGGATGGGACCCTATGTGATCACCCGGGTCGAACAATTGGGTAATTTTACAATCGAGGACCCGAAGGATGGGTCACGGTAAACGCTCAATGGCCATTGGTTAAAACCGTTTCTCGATGGTAATGAAAAGTTGGATGACAACAAGGAATCGGTAAGCTTCGTGGTAAGCATTCCGGTTTATGAGGTCGACTAAAAAGGACCGGTAACATTTTGTGTAAAGTTATGTATAATTCATTTAATTGTTTGAGTAATTTGGATATAATCGTTTTAGTTTCATACTAACCCCTTTGATTGTGTGAAGTCCGGATATTCCGAACGGGTCATGAAGACGCAAGGTATGTTTTTAGACTTTGTTATGTGCATTGAGGACAATACACGATTTTTCGGGGGGTTGTAGGGACGTTAACGGTTTTCGCGTTTTCAAAATTTAACTTATAAAAAATCACAAAAATATTTTTAATAAATTTTAGGATTTTTTTATGTATATAGTCCCTTTACAAAAAGTATATATTTTTCTCCCTATTTTTCATAAAAAAAACGGTGAAGGAGACCCCGTCGGCGACGGGTATAGGCCGTCCGGGACGGGTTCGGGATAACCCCGTCGGGTAACAAAACCTGTATACAGACGTTTAGGCTGTCGGCCAATTTTTGGAAAAATCAAGCCCGTTGGCGACGGGCTCTAAATCTCTTTGCGGCGCTGTTTCGTTCTTTTCACAATAAACTCGAACCAAACACTCTCTAAACCTCCTAAAACATAACCAAACTCGACATAGACCACATAATTCGCCACATAACATCCACACATCATTCAACTTCTCAAAAACCCCTGCTCTCTCTCTCCTAATTCACCCTTTTTCACTTCATCTTCTCCATATCATCATCAAGAACCCTAGAACTTCAAGCTTTCATAACTTCATCAAATCTCCACCAAATCTCCTGATTTTTGAGTCCATCTTGTGTAATTTTTCGAGAGGAACAAAACCCCTATCACGGTTTTCATCAATTCTTGCTCGTTTGCAAGATTTCTGGGCGTGAAATTTCAGGTTTTTGAAGGGTGTTCATCAAGCTTCTTGCTTTACATCTTTTCTTAGTTTTTCTTGTTTATCTACATCAAAGGTATGGATTTCACTTAAATTTATGCATGATTATCATATGTTAGTTGTTTTTCTTCCGAAATTTTAAACTTTTTAGTTTAAGAGTAAGTTGTTTAGACAATGTATGTTGTTCTAGCATAATTTTTAGTACCATTGGGTGTTTTGGATAGGATTTGAACATGTGATGACCATCCTCAAGTGATTACACTCGTTAGTTACATGTTTGAACATGAGCATGATGTTGAAACTTTGTTGAACTCATAAGAAATTGTGAATAAACAAGTAAAAACTGATAGGTAGACGATAAAATGAGCGCCTTTAGAAGTTTAAAAAGGCGATTTTGCATCTATTTGTTAATTAAAACTTCAACATCACACATCATGTTCCAAGTTTGAGAGTTTAGTAAAGGTTAGGGTTTATATTGATGTTTTGTTTGTTTTGTGCTTGTAGTTATGGCCGGAGGTAGAAAAAAGCAGAAAACTACAGGGCAAGGCTCATCATCTGGAGTGGGATCTTCTTCCAGTTTAATACCGAAGAAGTGGGAGTAACTAAGCTCCGTAGAAGAGGGTGATGCTAGACTATACAGGCAAGATTAGGCGTGGGAGAAATTCAGGGATAGTAGAAGCGCTCAAGTATGGGATGAGGAGAAAAACAAACCTCTATCGGCTTACAAGGAAAGGAAGTTGGAAGCCAAACTGTGGAAGTGGAAGATGGTCAATGGTGTGACCACTTTAGTACCGGAAAAGGTGGTGTGTGAAAGGGTTGTGAATGTGGAAGAGTTTAGACAAATTGGGATCGTTTAAATGTTTGAGCGTCAAGGATGGGAGAGAGTTCTTGATTGGTGTGAAGACAACACCTCTCGGGTGTATTTGGTGGAGGTGTGTGAATGGTTGGCGACGTTGAGGTTCATGAACAAGGACGGTCCTCCCGCCCAGTGGAGATTGGTTGGTTAGACAAGCTGAGGGGAGATGGCGATGTCTTTCGAAACGATTAATTGCATTGCAAGCTTTGACTCTTTGGGGGTGCAAGCATATGATTATCCAACCATTGAACAATTTTTGGATAATCATATGAACGGTGATGATCCGGAACAAATGACAGCGGCTATCTTACTATATAATGACGGGGGAGCGGCCCAAAGAACTCAAATGGCGATTGAGGGAAAGATTCTTCAAGGAATTTCCCTAGAGAATGTTTTGGTGAGATTTGGTGATAGAGGAGGAGTGAGAGCAAGTGATTATAGGGTTGTTCATTCCTTGTTGTACGGGATACCTACTTTGTCATGGAGGCATATCATCATGATGAACACATGGTTCACCCGGGAGTCATCTCAAAGGCGTTTTATTCCATATATACGCCTCATCAGCGCCATGATCCTCCAATAGAATTGTCTTCCCCCAGAATCGCTTTGGGTATCCAAGCCTTTGGAAGAATTCAACAAGCAACAATGAAGAAAAATTAGAAGATAGATGTGAAGCTTTCGGGAAGCAAATATGTGGTGACCGACAAATTGGGTCACAGGTATGAGTTTGTTGATCCAGATGCACAGCAAGGAGCTGGGGGAGATGAGTAAATGGTTGATGAAGAAGACGAAACTGAGCCTCTTGGTCCACGGGGACCAAAACAGAGGTATATGAAGCCACACAGGGAATTGAATGCCGATGTGGCAAGCTTTGTGAACTTCCGACGGGTACCTTCGTACAAGGAGTTCAACCGGGGCCAACAGGAAGTGTTTGACAACATCTCTGCATGTATAGGAGAGGGCAGAGAGTATGATAAGAGGAGACGGAATTGGGAGGAAACATATGGATCCCAAATGCAGGAGCAGTGGGCTTTTCAAACGGCCTATCGGGAGAGGATGGAGAAGCATATGGAAGAGCAGCAGCTACAACAAGCGCTCCAAAGATCCCAAATGGAGCGTTTGATAAAGATGCAGGAGGATGAGACAGTCCGAAGACAGGCATGGGAGGCAGACGCGGAGAGGCGTCAAAACGAGCGCAATGAATTAGATCGACGCCGGTGGAGCGCTTTATATGTCTCTAACCAAATGGCTATTGAAAACGCCAAAATCCTCCACGATCAGGAGAGACATCAAAGAGACTATGAAGCCGGCCTTCCTTATGTCGAACACTCGGGGTGGACCGACTACCCCAACCTCCCCGTTCCACGTGGCCCATCAGATCTATCCCTTCACTGGCCCGAGGCAGTTGGGTCTAACTTCATTCCGATACCCTATCAGCCACCACCTCAAGGAGAGTAGGGTCCACTCGATAACTACAGGGAGATCTCACTGGTTATTCATACCAGCCAAACCCGCCAGTTAACCCCAATGAGAGATATCAGCGGTGAAGGCAGGGTATGTTTTGTGTTGTTGTTGTATATTTTAGTTTTCTTTATTTCTATTTTGTTATTATTTCTTTTTGCCTAGTTAAATGAACGTTGTGGGTGTGTTCCCTATATAACCCTCACGAGACCTACTTGTCCTCCCAAGCTATTGGGGGGGTTTAAAAGGGCTTGTTGCATACGCTAAATGCAACCGTGATTCCTACGAAAGTGAGTTAGGTTTGTTATTGTTGTACATTATTTTTTCCACAAAAATCAAGGTAATTTAACGCATGATTTGGTAACACTTTCATAAAAATGGTAGAACTAAGCACCTAACAAATTTCAATGGTTGTGAGAAGCATGCTTCTACACAAGGGTTAAGATTTGTAGGTACAACATGTTCGCGGGACAACCGTTTTTATGAAGAGAAGAAGAAGATATGGGCATCAAGCGACAAAAATCAGGTGCATGTGTTTCCTTTTTACCTTAATTCTTATATTAGTAATAAGTGGATTGTAATTGTATGTTATTTTTCCGGGGTGGAATTTTTGGGAAGTTAGCCGTGTCGCATCCCTTGTGCGTTTTAAAACTCTAGTTCTTACACATTGAGGACAATGTTTACCTCAAGTGTGGGAATGGGGGAGTAGTAAAATTTTTCGATTTTGACCAGTTCATTTAAACACTACACATTGAGGACAATGCTTACCTCAAGTGTGGGGATGGGCGAAAATTTCAAAAAAAATTCAAAAATTTCTTGTTTCAAAAGCGATCTTAAAAGCACAAGTAACTAAGTCAACGAGGGATGGCACAACCCATTTGGTCTTTTGTCATGGTCAAGTTCAAATTAATAGCATGACGGGTATTTAGCGGGTGGTTATTTGGGAATAATTCGCCTAAGGAACTTGTATTTTATGCATATCACATACCATACCCTTATACGTGTGGTTTTGAGCCACTTTTATATCATAGATTTACATATACATGTTTCTTTGTTTGAGTGGACCATTAGTCGCGTATTGTAGAACTTGCAACTTTTGATACGTTCGAGACCATAGACCGAATACAAGCACGAGAATGATTAAGGCATTAGGTAAACCTTTTCCTTTTACACCATTTTTATATCCTTACCTAAAAATTATCCCTAGTAGCCAATTTTGAGCCTAATCCTTTCGTTTGACCACCCTTTGGCCCATAACCGTTCAACCTTTTCTTTTAAACCCAAGTGATGAAAATTCGATTATAGGAGTCAAATTGTACAGTTGTGATTTGTTTGTTTGCATATATAAAAAAAAGAGAAAAATCAGAAAATGTTATGAAAAAGATAGAAAATTGTTGAGAAAAGAACAAAAATATATGTTCTTAGTTTGAGAAATAAAAGGCTAAAGTTGTTGCCTTGTAGTTGATGTTTATAGTTTAGTTTTGTTTAGAGTAGTCTTTCGTAATAAAAATCGAATTTTCATCACCTTAGCCACTTTAAAATATCCTATTTCCTACCCTTAGCCTAGCCCCATTAGAACCCTTACAAAGACCTTATGACTTGTGCTTAGTATTCGTGATCGGTGGTGGAGAATGACTGAGTTGCAAGCCTATGCGGGTACGTGTTCTAATCGGTTTTGAGCGATTATTCTTTGAAGTGCTAATACATTATGAACATTAGCCAATTTTTAAACCGAGTGGAGAGAACATTGTGAGGGATGTGCATGAAATGTTGGCTTCGCGGGCGGGTTAATCTTGGATAACCATTATTATATGTGATTATTCACTTGACCGTTAAATATGTTGAAAACTGTAAAAATGTTTGAACTTGGGCATGACAATTAACCTTAACCTTCGTCTCGGGAATAGGGAGTGTATTCGTTGTTCGACCCACGTGAAAGTGAAAAACATGATTTGCTTGAGGGCAAGCAAAAGACAAGTGTGGGGATGTGATACGTGGTTGAAAACCGGTGTTCGTAATTGTGTACTTTTAAGTTTTAATTAGATTTGTGTTTTGCAGGTTTAATGAAGTTTAAGGTGCATTTTGGGAGCTTTACGAGCTACCGGGAGGAAAAATGGACAACCGGGACGCGTTACGGATCAAACGGAAGTGCAAAATGGAAAATTGGAGAAGTGGAGTTGGAGAGGCCGTCGCCGACGGGCTCTAGGCCGTCCGGGACGGGCTCTAGAAAGTCCCGTCAGCCAAACAAGCCGTAACCAGTAAAATAGGCCATCGCCCGCGTTTCAGTTATTGAGAGGTCGTCGCCGACGGGGTCAGGGCCGTCGGCGACAGGCTGTATTTTTGTCAGACGCGAATTTTTGAGAAAATTGGGTTAAGAACGATTTCGATTGGCTTGGAGGGCATTAACTCGTAAGTTACACTCTAATTGAAGTTTGAATCTTCATCCTTGGAGCCATTACCATCAACCATTCACTTCCATTCCATCTCGAACATATAAGAGCACCCGAATCATCAAGAACATCATCATCATCATCATTCACAATCACCAATCCATCCATAAACCCTAATCATCCATACATCATTCCTTTTACCATCATCCTTCACCAAAACCCTCGACATCCACCATTTCTCCATTGTTCAAGCTTCAAGATGGTCCAAGTCAAGTTCCAATCATCCGGTGATCAAGTTTCTTCAACCATGAGCGGCTAATCACATTGGTTTCACACCGGTGTAGGTAGTTGTTTAATTTAGGGTTTTGAATTGTTCTTGATTCAACTTTGTGACAATTTGTATTGATTTTTGAAACCATTGACAATAGTTTACATTTGTTTCGTATTCGTAAATTGTCGAACGATTATAAAGTTATGACTTTGCGAAATGGTTATGTGTAGTTATGCATTGTCTTGGTTAGGTTTTACTTGTGTTGATTACAAAGTGCATTCTTGTCTATTTTTCAAAACGTTGATAGTTATTGGCACCTAAGTCATGGTACACTAAATCCGCTAATCGTATACAATTGAGTTGAATCTAAAACTTGTAGAAACCCTAGGTTGGCAATTACCGAAACCGGGTGTGAACCCTTTTTATCATTATTGTTTAGTAATCAAGTGTTCTTGCAATCATTAATCATTAGTATTTAATCAGTTAAACCAATTCACATCTTGTTCAACTAAATAAAAAAAAACATTATAGCAAGCTTCATAATTTGTGACTTTCATTTTAATTCAATCGAATCCATTCGCAAACCACATACTCTTCGTGGTTCGACCCCTTACTACCACTAACACATAGTTAAGGGTAATTTGGGCTTATAAATATTATCTTTGACCGGAGCGCGATACTCCGATCATGGTCCTATGCGCCCGCGCAATATTTTTAGGACCATACCCCTTCACTCTATATTTTAAACTTTCTTGGTTTAGTCATTTACTTTTCTTGTTTATTATTTTTTGGTATTTCAAACAAGTTAACAAATCTTTCTTGGAGTGTGAACTAGCCGAGCCCGAACTTGATTCACTTAACTGAATAGATCTCACGCTCGGCTCATCTCTTTCTATATATATATACACACACGCGTGCGAGCGTCAACACGTCACATCAATAATATCCCCTTGTTTTCATACTGAATGACCAAAAATATATTCTTGATTTTATGTTTTAGGATGAAAATTAAGGGAGGGTATATGTAGTCAACCACATGAGTTAATTACACGGATTATCCATATGATTTACATGTTTTGTATATTTGGTTTTTTGCTATCAAGAATTACATGCACGGATGGTCATCTCCGACAATACAATTTGTTCACGTTGTCATACCCTGTGAATTATTTCATAAGTGAGCGAAAATTGTCTTAACAATCGTGTTAAACACGTGGCCTCGGCAAAAACACTAAAGGTTTTATCCAGTCAATCTTAACAGCAAGAAGATCTTGTTGAAGGCGTTAATTTGAAGCTTTTTAATTCTGTTTTTAGATATTTATTTAATATTCACTATAATTTGTTTTATAAATGATTTTGTACTAAAGAATTTCTTATAAATAAAGAGAGTATATGTATATTATTGGGTTATTGTATTTTAATAATCCTAAGTTTCACCAGTTGGCCGATAATGATCCCAACTTTAAAAATTCCCTCCAATAATCCCAACTTGTAAAAGTTTGGCCGCCATTGATCCTTTTTCAAACATATAAGAATTTGGTCTCCTCAATAGATTCAATTACACCTAGAGACTCCTTAATTGATTTAAGTGCACCTATGTTAGAAAAGGATCAATGGCGGCCAAACTTTTACAAGTTGGGATTATTGGAGAGAATTTTTAAAGTTGGGATTATTATCGGTTAAATGGTGAAACTTAGGATTATTAAAATCCAATAACCCTATATTATTTTAGTCGGAAAATAACCAATATTCCATTATAACCGGTTACACTACTTTTATTAGACCATGGTCAATGCAAAACATTTAGCTTGCATTTTACTTATGTGGATTTAGCATTTAAGGGAAGATGCATTGGAGGGGTTTGCATTTGAATGGGATGTTTTTGGGGAAGAATGGTTCATTTGATGGGATGGTGGGACCCTATGTTTGTTTTGTATCTATTTTATTCTTTTCTTGTTTTAATTTATTTTGATATGCATAAATAAGTTGTATACTATAAGCTTTAGTGACCTGTATATCATTTTTTTATTTCAAATATAGTAATTGGACAAAATAACAAAAAATGTAATGTTTTTATTTTAAAACATAAGTTTATTAATGTTACTTTAATAAAAAAATAATATAAAAGTTTAAGATACGCTATTAATGTTCCTGTTTAGAAGTTTAATGTTTTCTTTTTATAACTTTCGATATAGATAATGCGAAAATAAAAAAAAATGTTAGTGATAGAAATAACTTAATTATTACAAATAAATGTAAAAGTGGTGATGATGTGAAAATATAATTTGTTAAAGATGTTTGTAGGATTGGAGAGAAAATGTGTATTTTTATTGTATTTGTGAGAATCTGATGTGGCAGCTGACTACTCACGTTTGTAAATGCATTTATCACCTTGCGTTGATAATGGTCTTAGAACTATGATCTCTAATTTAAACGTTTATAATGTTTTGAAAACCTGACCGTAACCCTATATTGGACTCAGGGGCGTACCCACCCTAAGCTCAGGGTGGGCGGGCGCACCCCATGAAAAAATATTTTTTAGTGTTATTTTTCGCTGGAAATCCCGACCGCACCCCTTGGAATTTTTCACCCGCACCCCATGAAAATTTTCAACCGCCCCAGTTAGAAAAAAAATAATTATTAACTACTTATTCACTTAATTATTTAATCCAATCAAAGCCCAATCTGCAATCAATTTTTATTAACACAAGCCCAACCCCAACCTAAAGAAATTTGAACTAAATAAAATAACCTAAACCCATCCACCCATTCCATTTCCAAATCCCGCCCCCAAAAAAACTCCCAGCGACTTCACGCCACTGCTCACGACCTGGTGGCTTTTTTTACCGGAAAAACCAAAATTCCGGTTTGACCGATCCATATACGTCAGAATTCCAATATAGAACTAGTATGGTTTATTTATTTATTTTGTTTTATGTGATGATTAGGATAAAATATAGATGCGTAAGGGTTTAATATTTTTATATTTTTTTGTTGTTCTAGACTTGTAGTTAAATGATTTTGTTGTTTTATTTATAGCTTTGTTTGTTTAAATGATTAGTTACAAGTAATCAACATTTAATATTAGGGCTTGAATGTTTAAAAATATAATTGAAAGTTATGGGCTATGGTTGAACATGATTGTTTATTTTGTTTAAAGTGTTTAGTGTTGTTTTATGAACTTATGGAGCAAATTATATGTGTTAGGAACAATGAGTAAGAATGTAACGAACTTATGGCGTGTTTAGTATCTTTAGATGATATTTTGGATATATTTCAAAAAAGAAAAGAAAACATGTAGGACACAATTTTAAATACGCTTGTAATTTGTAATGATGTTTGACGTTTTTTGATGATTTATAAATTTTAGTTTGATGTTTTTTTGTCTTACATGATCCGACCCGACCCGCTATGAATCGATATTTTTATACAGCTAGGGGCCTAAAATCTTTGAAAATATTCCGCACCCCCAGGAAAAAATTCCTAGGTCCGCCACTGATTGGACTGGCATATCAATGGTTTATGGTTGATTCTTCCAACCTAAAAATGTTTCAGTGGTCTTCGTTTATTCGTAACACTTGACTAGTTTCTTTGTGATAACAAAAGGAAGAAGGCAATTTTCAATGGTCTTAGTTTATTCGTAACATTTATCAGTTTCTTTGTGATGTTTGGTCATGTTTTTAGAAATATTGATAAGAAAAAGAATGACATTTCTGTATGTAAATTGCTTTCTAGAAAAGGAAAACTTTGCTCCACGAGACCGACTTTTTATCTACTACTTATTTCATCAATGAAAAAAACAATCCAACCTTTCCGGTTAATAGTTGTAAAATTCTATTTCTATTGTTCAATGAAAACAAATCAATAAATTTATAATTTATAATTTTTTTACAAAATATTTATGACATTATAATTCGTTTCTATTTTTCGTACTTAGTGGTGCATTAACTATTTAATTAGTAGGGTGGAGATACAATAGGAAGTTTATTTGGCTAGGAAGTGATCTTAACCATCCATTTAGTTAATCAATGGCTAAGATTAAATGAATGAAATTGAAGCAAAAAAAAAAGAGGCGCGTGAGTTTGTTAAGGGGCATTCTAGTCAATTCAGCACAATAGTTTCTCTCTCCTCCAATTCCCCCCACCCCCAATTTTTTAAACGTTAATAATTTTTTCATACGACATTATTTTTTTATAAAAATTGCACCAAAAAAACGAGCGTTTTTTTATCTTTAAAACGAGTATACTATTGCTATATTTTCGATTTTTTTTTTTGAAAACCCAGTTGCGTAAAACGCAATGGAGAAAACCCAGTCGCGTAAAACGCAATGAAAAAAAAAACGTAAAAAATGACTTTTTCTAAAACACAACGCACCAAAAACACAAAGAAATGTCTTATTTCTAAAACGCAATAACCAGAAAACACAAATAAATGTCTTATTTCTAAAACACAATGGACTGAATGTGTTTTACCTAAAACGCAATGCACCTAAAACACTTAAAAATGTCTTATTTCTAAAACGCAATGGCCAGAATGTGACAACTGGCACCAAACCGGTAATTTCCGTACTTTAATCATTATTTAATGACTGCAATTATGTGCTTAATTGTCAGCAATGTCTGAACACATACGAAACAAGTGAATTCATGCACGTTGTATACTACAAAATATTGCTTTATGCATAAACGAGAGCGTTGCGTCAAAAATACTAAGTAAACTCACCGGTAAGACACTATGTGTCAACAGAACTGCAGAAAGCAGTCAGTCAATAAAATTGGAGCCTAGGTGTAGGTCCAACAACAAGAATACATTAAAACCCAAGAGTACATACAAGGGTTTAATATATATACTCTCCGGAAGCAAAAATAAGCACAAAAAAACACCTGAAACGCACTTTAAGTGGAGAATTTTATGTAATTCAGCTCAATTCAGCATTTAAACATATGAATATTATGCAGAAATGTCGTTTTATTATCCAGAATATTTCCTTAAGTGTTGGGAATTGAAAGGGTACAAGAAAGATACTTAAAAGACACTAAAAAGTGTAATTTAGCACTTTAACGAATCGGTGTCTAACCGAACAACCGGTTGATACCCGGAACACCAAAATAATGCTAGACGCGTTGTTTTTATTTTTCTAAGCTAGTTAGGGTCCCCGAATACCCTAACACCCGCTATAATTACTACACACATAATACTCTAATTTAAATACCTAATTAACCAAATATAACTTAACTATTAGTTGGAAACTAACCATGTAACCCCACCCCCTTATAACCGAAATCGTTCCATGGGGGACACACCCCACCTATTTTTGAATATTTTATGCATGGATGTCTAATATCATCAAGACATTATATACAAGGGGTAATAGAAGTTGGTGAATTATAATAAGGCATGAAGGTTAATCCTTTCATTCTCTCAAACACTTAAAAAAAAAAAAAAAAAAAAAAAAAAAAACATCTCTCCCTCTTGCCAAACCTCTCGGCCGAACACCACTAGCACCACCTCACCACTTTCCAATTTCAACTTTGTCATTTTACATAATTACTAGTGTGTTAGAGCTCATACGAGGAGACCCGGTGCTTACGGATTGCCAAGGACCTCACCACAACGCTATTAACCACCCGTTTTTCGTCTAGTTTCTTCCCTAGCCACGAGCTAGTAGTAAGTGACTCTAAACACCCTATTGATCTTGTCTAAAGTGGTTAATAAGAGTTTTGTCGGATAAAAGTCATGAACATATAAGATCAAAGTTTAAAGTCTACTAAAAATGATGAACAAAGTGGTTAATAAGTAAATATTAGTGTAAAACTTTTGGAACTTGTTTTGTTATGGTTATTTATTGTTGTTTGATGCTAGTAGTAGTTCGGATCGTGGTCGGAATGGACTGGCTATCCAAGAACAAAGTGGTTAATAAGTAAATATTAGCTTCGATGTAGTGGTCGGAATGGACTGGCTATCCAAGAACAAAGCTGAAGTTGTATGTCATGAGAAAATCATTCGCATCCCTCTGGCGAATGATGAAACTCTCATCGTGCATGGAGAAAAACGAGACGCACCTCTCCGGATCATCAGTTGTATGAAGGCACAAAAGTGCTTAAGGAAAGGATGTGTTGCCTTCCTAGCACATGTGGTAGACAAGAAGGCTGAGGAGCCGAAACTCGAAGACATTCCTGTGGTGAAGGAATTCCCTGATGTTTTTCCCGAAGATCTGCCAGGACTACCTCCGCAACGACAAGTCGAATTCCATATAAACTTGGTTCCAGGAGCCGCTCCTGTAGCCAAGGCTCCCTATCGACTTGCACCATCCAAAATGCAAGAATTATCTGCACAACTCCAGGAGTTGTTGGATAAAGGATTTATAAGGCCAAGCTTCTCACCCTGGGGAGATCCAGTATTATTCGTGAAGAAGAAGGATGGAACGCTGCGGATGTGTATCGATTACAGGGAACTGAACAAGCTCACTATCAAGAATCGGTACCCGCTACCGAGGATTGATGACTTATTTGATCAACTGCAAGGATCAAGCTACTATTCCAAGATCGACCTTCGATCTGGATACCATCAGCTGAGAATCCAAGAGGAAAGCGTACCAAAGATTGCATTCAGAACACGCTATGGGCACTACGAATTTCTTGGGATGCCATTCGGGCTGACGAATGCACCAGCGGTCTTTATGGACCTGATGAACCGCGTATGCAAACCATATCTCGATAAATTCATGATTGTATTTATCGATGATATCTTGATTTATTCGCGAACGAAAGAAGAACACGAGCAACATCTCAGAACCATCTTGGAACTACTGAAGAAAGAGAAGCTTTATGCAAAGTTCTCCAAATGCGAATTCTGGATTCGCGAAGTACAATTTCTTGGTCACGTTGTGAATGAGAAGGGCATTCATGTAGACCCGTCCAAGATAGAAGCAATAAAGAATTGGGAAGCTCCCAAAACACCAACTGAAGTTCGTCAATTTTTGGGCTTAGCGGGCTATTATCGACGGTTTATTGAGAACTTCTCAAAAATAGCTCAACCGCTAACGACCCTTACACAGAAAGACAAGAAATACGACTGGGGTCACAAACAAGAAGAAGCCTTCCAGTTGCTTAAAAACAAGCTCTGCGATGCACCAATACTATCATTACCCGAAGGCACTGAAGACTTCGTGGTATACTGCGACGCCTCACGACAAGGCTTGGGTTGCGTGCTCATGCAACGCCAAAAAGTCATCGCTTACGCTTCAAGACAATTGAAGGTACATGAAAGAAACTATACCACTCACGACCTGGAGCTGGGCGCAGTGGTATTCGCCTTGAAGATCTGGCGACATTATTTATATGGTACTCAATGTACAATTTTCACAGATCACAAAAGCTTACAACACATATTTGATCAGAAGGAATTGAATATGCGCCAGCGGCGATGGGTCGAGCTGCTAAATGATTACGACTGTGAGATCAAGTACCATCCTGGAAAGGCAAACGTTGTAGCGGACACGTTGAGCCGAAAAGAAAGGGGTAAGACCCTAAGGGTTCGAGCATTGGAGATGACCATTCGAACGAACCTCACTGTACGCATTCGTGATGCACAACAAGAAGCTCTTAAAGGAGAGAACCGTAAAGCTGAATACCTCCGGGGTATGTTGAAATACATGGTGCCAAACGAAGAGGGAGCCTTATACTTTAAGAAGCGTATCTGGGTTCCACTCTATGGTGGCATACGAGAAGTCATCCTTGATGAAGCGCATAAATCGAGATACTCGATCCATCCAGGATCGGACAAGATGTATCAAGACTTGAAAGAGTACTATTGGTGGCCGAGACTCAAAAGCGACGTTGCCGTTTATGTTGGAAAATGCCTAACCTGTGCCAAGGTTAAGGCAGAATATCAGAAACCGTCTGGCCTACTACAACAACCAGAGATTCCCGTGTGGAAGTGGGAACAAATCTCGATGGACTTCATAACGAAATTACCCAGGACCCCGAGAGGTCACGATATGATATGGGTGATAGTTGATCTATTGACGAAATCTGCGCATTTCCTACCAATCCGAGAGAAGGATAGCACTGGAAAGCTTGCAGAGATATACTTAAGGGAAATTGTGGCACGTCATGGAGTGCCAATCTCAATCATTTCAGACAAAGATGGACGTTTTGTCTCAAGAATCTGGCAATCATTTCAGGAAGCCTTTGGATCTCAGTTAGATCTGAGCACGACATTCCATCCACAAACAGACGGCCAGAGCGAACGGACTATACAAACGTTAGAAGATATGCTTCGCGCATGTGTCATGGATCTAGGCAGCAGCTGGGATACTCATCTACCTTTAGTTGAGTTTTCCTACAATAACAGTTATCATACGAGCATAAAAGCCGCGCCGTTCGAAGCTCTGTATGGCCGCAAATGCCGATCTCCCTTATGTTGGGCAGACGCTGGAGATAAACGTATGGTTGGTCCTGAACTTATACAAGAGACAACCGACAAGATTGCGCAGATCCGAGAGCGCATTAAGGCGGCTCGAGATCGACAAAAGAACTACGCTGACCCGAAAAGAAAATCGGTAGAATTCGAGGTGGGAGACAAAGTGTTGTTAAAAGTCTCACCTTGGAAGGGCGTAGTCAGATTTGGAAAGCGTGGAAAGCTGAATCCACGATACATCGGACCATTCAGAATATTGAAAAGAATTGGTACCGTGGCATACAAGTTGGAGTTACCGGAAGAACTTAATGGAGTACATGATACGTTTCATGTATCCAACCTGAAGAAGAGTCCAACACAAGAAAACATGATCATCCCGGTGGATGAAGTGCATATTGATGAAGCCCTCCGATTTACAGAACAACCCGTTGAGGTTACCGACTGGAAAGTCAACAAGACCAGGAGGAGCAGTGTGAAACTTGTCAAAGTACGTTGAAACTCTAAGCACGGACCCGAGTACACATGGGAACGCTAAGACCAGTTCAAAGAAAAGTATCCCCACCTATTCAAGAAGACTCCTGCGAGAGTTGGTTCAGCCTGAATTTCGGGACGAAATTCTTTTAACGGGGGGAGACTGTGACAACTGGCACCAAACCGGTAATTTCCGTACACTTTAATCATTATTTAATGACTGCAATTATGTGCTTAATTGTCAGCAATGTCTGAACACACACGAAACAAGTGAATTCATGCACGTTGTATACTACAAAATATTGCTTTATGCATAAACGAGAGCGTTGCGTCAAAAATACTAAGTAAATTCACCGGTAAGACACTATGTGTCAACAGAACTGCAGAAAGCAGTCAGTCAATAAAATTGGAGCCTAGGTGTAGGTCCAACAACAAGAATACATTAAAACCCAAGAGTACATACAAGGGTTTAATATATATACTATTCGGAAGCAAAAATAAGCACTAAAAAGCACCCGAAACGCACTTTAAGTGCAGAATTTTCTGTAATTCAGCTTAATTCAGCATTTAAACATATGAATATTATGCAGAAATATCGTTTTATTATCCAGAATATTTCCTTAAGTGTTGGGAATTGAAAGGGTACAAGAAAGATACTTAAAAGACACTAAAAAGTGTAATTTAGCACTTTAACGAATCGGTGTCTAACCGAACAACCGGTTGATACCCGGAACACCAAAATAATGCTAGACGCATTGTTTTTATTTTTCTAAGCTAGTTAGGGTCCCCGAATACCCTAACACCCGCTATAATTACTACACACATAATACTCTAATTTAAATACCTAATTAACTAAATATAACTTAACTATTAGTTGGAAACTAACCATGTAACCCCACCCCCTTATAACCGAAATCGTTCCATGGTGGACACACCCCACCTATTTTTGAATATTTTATGCATGGATGTCTAATATCATCAAGACATTATATACAAGGGGTAATAGAAGTTGGTGAATTATAAGAAGGCATGAAGGTTGATCCTTTCATTCTCTCAAACACTTAAAAAAAAACATCTCT
Source organism: Helianthus tuberosus (assembly GCA_030545235.1). Taxonomy (NCBI): domain Eukaryota; kingdom Viridiplantae; phylum Streptophyta; class Magnoliopsida; order Asterales; family Asteraceae; genus Helianthus; species Helianthus tuberosus. The sequence continues at coordinate 42,429,261 of CM060445.1, read as the reverse complement.
CCCTCTTGCCAAACCTCTCGGCCGAACACCACTAGCACCACCTCACCACTTTCCAATTTCAACTTTGTCATTTTACATAATTACTAGTGTGTTAGAGCTCATACGAGGAGACCCGGTGCTTACGGATTGCCAAGGACCTCACTACAACGCTATTAACCACCCATTTTCCGTCTAGTTTCTTCCCTAGCCACGAGCTAGTAGTAAGTGACTCTAAACACCCTATTGATCTTGTCTAAAGTGGTTATAAGAGTTTTGTCGGATAAAAGTCATGAACATATAAGATCAAAGTTTAAAGTCTACTAAAAATGATGAACAAAGTGGTTAATGAGTAAATATTAGTGTAAAACTTTTGGAACTTGTTTTGTTATGGTTATTTATTGTTGTTTGATGCTAGTAGTAGTTCAGATCGTCATCGTCATGTTCATGGAACATGAACTAGTGTATGTTTAAGTGTGAAAATGATTAGATGACGAACACTACTACATATTAACATGAACTTGTGTAAAAAGAGTTTTTCTTATAAAATAGAGTCCAAAACTAGTAGATCTAAAGATCTACAAGTGGTATTTTCGAAGGACCAAGTAAAATATATACAAGTCTTATTTTAAGTCGGATCTTTCATGAACTAGAGGCGTTTTTGTGAACAAACAAGTGTGTGGACACTTGTGTAACAAAAGTTTTAACAAAGAAATAATTTTCGTAAAAACCGACTAGTAGTTGTAAAACTTCATGTTCTTTAAAAATAAGATTTCCAATAAACCGACTTTATTTTTAGAAATGGAAAAACCTACTAAATGTGTTGAAGAGTTACTACACATTTTTACACAACTTGCAAGTTCATGTGATTGCGATATATGTTTATGTTGGACTAGTTTGATGATGATTGGGAATTGATTGGTTGAATTTTTAAAAGAAAATGATACGCTAGTAAGCGTGGCCACCTCCAGTTACAGAGGAAACTCTGGCGAAATTTTTCCAGAAAATAACACTTAGAATATTTTTGGTGACAAGTGTTATGAATATATTTTGACTTGTTTTCCAAACAAACTTCGCCATGACTTTTATTGCAAAATTTCCAAATACCGGAGGTGGATTTTCATAAATAAAACTTGTTAAATATATATTTAGAATATATATTTATCGCTCGTATGATTATGTGATTATTTTGTGAACTAGGTATATATTATTTTTAGAGTAAAAATAATATGACTTGGAGATACTCGTAACGAGTAAAAATACAAAAATACACATACAACATACAAGATACATAATTCGGGTGCAAAGTGCAAAATACAAAAAGCTTATATTTATTTTTGAGAAAATAATATAAGTAAGACATTTAGTTAAAACTATAAAATATTTTTAACACAAGAAAATATACACAAAAGAGAGTGACTGTACTTGTGCGACGCAAGTCTAGTGACTAACGTTAAGAAAACGCGTATAGGTTACGACGTTAATTAAGCAAATCCGGTGAAGTTTACGACGCACAGGAACGCAAAGTTGTGAGTTCATGCTCCCCCTTTTCTTTTAACTGCTTTCAGTTTTATAACTTCGGGGGTGAAATACATGTACAAATATTATAATGTTTATAAATGGTATGATAAGAAGAAACGCACTTGGTGAGGACGAGAACCAAGTAGGATGCGTTATGAGGAATGATAACAAGAAACGCACTTGGTGAGGACGAGCACCAAGTAGGATGCGTTATGAGAAATGATACGAGAAATCGTGTCACGAATAGGGTATATAAGCACCATTAATCAACAATATACCTAGACCGCAGAACAAAAGGTTAGATCTAACGGGTGCAGGGCAGCCACACTCTCGGTGAGGGCGAGTATCGAGTAGTGCTTTTGTGTCTCAGAATATACCAATTAAATGCCTAAGGTTTGGTGACTTCCTATGTCGTGTCACATGTTAATGGCTTTGCAACCCATTAACAATCCTGATACATACAGGAATACTTTATTTACATAAAATTCATACCATACTAAAACTTGTTTAATACTTGAAGTACGTGGGGTACTCAAGAAAAACTTGATTTATAACTTGAAGTACGTGGGGTACTCAAGAAAACGCGAATTATACTTGAGTACGTGGGGTACTCAAGAAAAACCTGAATTATACATAAGTACGTGGTGTACACATGAATACTTGATTTATATATGAAAACTTGATTTATACACAAACTATGTTTTCATACGAAGTATACAAACGTGAAATACAAAAGCTGCATGAATTCACACCAACATTATGTTGACGTTTTTCCAAAACTCACATGTATTTCAGGTAACTAGGATGGATGTGCGCGTGGTCTTACTCATGCTCGTGGATGTCGCTTGTGTTTATCTTTAAATAAAGTTGTAAACTTTTAAGACAATGTTTTATGCTGTCTAGCGATGTAAACGCTATCTTATGTTTCAAATTATGGTATTTGAAGTTATTTTCATGAGCATGTAGTATGTTTACCTTTCGTATGCAATGAGAACCTTTCATGATCACACCTCGTGCTTCCGCCGCAGAAAGGGGTGTGATACAGAAAACACTTAAAAATGTCTTATTTCTAAAACGCAATGGCCAGAAAACACTTAAAAATGTTTTATTTCTAAAACGCAATGGCCAGAAAATACTTAAAAATGTCTTATTTCTAAAACGCAATGCCTAGAAAACACATAAAAATGTCTTATTTCTAAAACACAATGACCTAAAAACACAAAAGAAACTGTTCTCTCTAAAACGCAATGAACTGAATACACATAAAAATGTGTTTACCTAAAACGCAATGAGTAAAAACACTTCAAAAATGTTTTATTTCTAAAACGCAATGACCAGAAACTGTTGTTCACAGAACCAGAATCTAACTAAAACGCAATGACCAGAACCTGTTGTTTACAGAACCAGAAACACTGTCTACAAATGCAGTTTTTCAGAGGCAATTTACAGAAAATTAATTTTTCTGATGCATTTTTATTACAGCAATTTAATCGGAAAAAAAATTTCTGAGCTGACCTAACCCCAGCCAGGGGCTCTGCCCCTGGGACCCCGCTACCAGGGGCGCTGCCCCCGGACCCCCGCCAAGATCGTAAAACGCAATGACTAAATCAAAAACCCATATCGTAAAAATGAAATTAAAGAATTTGTTACATGGATCGAAGTGATTTCTTCAACAATTGACGAAGTTTGAATGATAGAAACACTTATCAGCGCTCGAATCGAACAAATTGAGTGATTATCTCCAAAATCACCGGAAAAACACACAAGATTTTTTATGAAATTAAACTGGGTTTTCTTCAAAAAAGCTGAAGAACACGTTGATCGGGTGTTTGAATCATTGATTTGTGATGAAAATCGCACTATAATGTAGTGATTATTGAGATAGAAAGTGAAGAAATGGTTGAAGATGGTGGGTTTTGAAAATGGTGGGTTTTGAAGTTACTGAGTTTTGAAAAGGAAGAAGAAAGGGTTGGATTGACTAAAATATCCTTCCTCTTTATTTTAAATGTTGCCACATGTCCTAATCCTATTGCTTCCTACACTTCCTAGCCAAAATAAACTTCCTATTTGATCTTTTCCCTTGATTAGTAATCAAATGTTTCTTGTCATATTACACGTCAGTTCAATATTATATATATTCTTTTGTAGAAGATGAGTTGTAGCATTTCTGCATCCCTTGGTATCGTTTATGAATTAAAATTTTATATAATATAACGTTTTACCTACACCATTCAACGTATACAAAAATCATGGCCGCCAATAGTTCTTTCATGGGATTGGTTAAGTTGGGCGGCCACATGCCACCCACATTGTATTTTTTTTTTTTTTGCCAAATTACGATTTTGCCCCGTTTTTATTTATAGTCATGCATGGCACTCCCCTATTGGTCCAACAAATTTATGATTTTTCCCGTTTTAAAATTACGATTTTACCATCAGTTCAAAATTATGCTTTTACCCTCACTTAAAAATAAATTTATGTTTTTGCTCTCAGCTAAAAATTTTCAATTTTGCCCTCTGTTCACCATTACGATTTTGCCCCGTTTAAATTTACAGTTTTTCCATTAGGTTTTTTCCTTACAAGAACGATTTTGCCATCTGTTCAAAATTATGTTTTTACCCTCATTTAAAAATAAATTTACGTTTTTACTCCCAGCTAAAAATTTCAATTTTTCACTCGGTTCAAAATTACGATTTTGCCCCGTTTAAATTTACAGTTTTGCCATTATTTTTTTTCTCACACAGCCAAGTTACGATTTTGCCCTCAACCCCGTTGGTCCATTTAATTTACGATTTTATCCATGAAACAAAATTATGATTTCCCCCTCATTTCAAAGTTACGTTTTCCCCATCGTTTTAATTTTTCTAGCAAAACTATAAAAGTTTTTTTGTTTTAATTGGTTGACTCGATTTCATTTTTTTTCCGTCTAAAGGAGTTGCCTAACACTCGCTCATTAGTCCTGAAAATTTACAGTTTTACCCTGAGCCCAAAATTACGGTCTTATCATCGTTTTAGTTTTTTTTCCTAGCAAAATTTTGTCCCCCCCCCCCCCCCCGGCTCAAAATTACGAATTTGCACCAATTTATTATTTTTTACGTACTTTACGGTTTTGCCCACAGTTTAAAATTACGTATTTGCCCCCAGTTCAAAATAAATTTATGCTTTTGCCCCCAGCTAAAATTTACGAATTTACCCTCGGTTCAAAATTGCGATATCACCCCCAATTCGAAATTACGTTTTTGCCCCCTGTGCAAAATAAAAATATGGTTTTCCCCTAGCTAAAAATTAGGATTTTACCCTCGGGAAAAAAATTGATTTTTTCCCCAAGTAAAAATAAAAATATGACTTTGCACCCAGCTAAAAATCGTGTCAAAGAGCTGCCTAACACTCTTTTTACTTTTTATTTCTAGCAAAACTATAGTACTGTTTTTTAATTGTTTGGGAATTATTCGGCCATCGCCCCGCAACGCGGGCGGGGCATCGCCTAGTTAGGTAACATGTATCTGATTTTTTTTATTTTTTTTTAGATTTTAACGCATTATTTGTTATAGTCTTTAAAATATTTATATTTTGATGTAACTGTACATAAAATAGTTGCATTAAAATAATTATATTTATATTCTTGCCGTTAAGATATCGTATTTGATCTTCTTTACATATTAGCAATATTCTTGTAGAAATAATGGAAAACATAATGGATTATAGAATGAACAAATTTACATACATAGTCACTGTGATAATGTCAATTGCCGTTTTGGCGGTTTTTTTTTTTTTTTGTTTGAACCGCAAATTGTGATAATGTCAATTGCCATTAAGAAACGATATAATACTTAACTATTCAGAGGCAAATGTTTGACCAATTCAGATTAGAGGTCTTAACCATTCAGACTCAGTATAATGCTTAACCATTCAGATGCAAATGTATGAACCATTCAGACATTTGCTCGCGAAACAAACAGTCTGAAGTCTGAACCATTAAGTGTTGAACCAGTAAAATGTCTGAACCATTAAGAGTCTCATTAAAAGGTAAACAACCAGCCCCTTAATTTATTTGTAACATTGACCAGTTTCTTTGTGATGTTTGGTCATGCTTTTAGAAATATTGATAAGGAAAAGAATGACATTTCTGTATGTAAATTGCTTTCTAGAAACGGAAAACTTTGCTCCACGAGACCGACTTTTTATCTACTACTTCTTTCATCAATGAAAGACTTTTTATCTACCACTTATTTCATCAATGAAAAAAACAATCCAACCTTTCCGGTTAAACAATAAGATAGTGGTGGAGTGATTGGGGAAAAATTTGGTGGTTTTTGTGACCCAGGTTCGATTCTCACTCTCCCTATTATTTTCTACGGCATCCAGGTGAAGGGCAAATACGGGTGGCGCCGGTTCGTCTTGGATGGGAGGCGAGGTTTTACCGATTATTCCACTGTCGTGCCTTCGGACGGGTGAAGGTCGGGTTTCCACACATTTGGGAGAGCCAATGGGCTGGCGACGGTCAAGTAGTCAAGCTTGGTCACAGCGTCCGGTGTCACGATGATTAGCACGTCATTCCTTGCCGTTAAAAAAATAGTTGTAAAATTCAATTTCTATTGTTCTAGAAAAACAAATCAATAAATTATAAATTTTTACAAAATATTTATGACATATATATAACTAGGTGTTGTCCCGCCCGCGTTGCGGGGCGATGACCGAATAATGAGCGAGTGTTAGTTAGCTCATTGACACGAAAAACAATTAAATCGAGTCAACCAATTAAAACAAAACACTTTTATAGTTTTGATAACAAAAACTAAAACAATGACAATATTGTAATTTTTAACTGAGGGAAAGTTGTATTTTTTGACTGGGGTAAAATCGTAATTTGCCAAAAGCTAAAGTAATGGCAGTACTGTAAATTTGAACCAGGGGCAAAATTGTAAATTTTCACAGGGGAAAATTCGTAATTTTGAACTTGGGTAACAACGTAATATAAATTTGAACTAAGGGCACAGGCGTAATTTTAAGCTGGAGGCAAAAACACAATTTTATTTTGAACCTAGGGCAAAATCGTAATTTTGAATTCGGGGCAAAAACATAATTTTATTTTGAACTGGGGAAAAAACGTAATTTTGAAATGAGGGAGAAATCACATTTTTTTAAACGGGGAAAAATCAGATTTTTGAACAGATGGCAAAATCGTAATTTTTAGTTGTGGCCAAAAACAAAATTTTATTTTGAACCGGGGGCGAAAAGGTAATTTTGAGCTGAGGGCAAAACCATAATTTTATTTTGAATGGAGGGAAAAATCGTAATTTTGAGCTGGAGACAAAAGCGTAATTTTATTTTGAGCTGGGGACAAAACCGTAATTTTAAAGAGGGAGAAAAACGTGATTTTAGAATGGATATAAAATAATAAATTGGTTGGTCCAATGGGAGAGTACCAGGCAAAGTCGTAATTTTGAATTGAGGGCAAGATCGTAATTTTGAGATGGGGACAAAAAGCGTAATTTTATTTTGAGCTGGGGGCTAAAACGTAATTTTAAAATGGATATAAAACAATAAACGTGTTGGTCCAATAGGGGAGTGTCAGGCAAGCTGCCTGACACTATTCATTTTAACTTGTGAATGTATATGTAGGTAATATGTTGGATAATTCGTTTCTATTTTTCGTACTTAGTGGTCCATTAACTATTATTATTACTATATATTCAAATTACTATATATTACTATTACAATTGAAATGAACAGTTGTTTTAATATATTATATTAACATATCATTTCAATTGTATTTTTAATATTATAGTAATAATAATTATTTTTTTTGTTTTCTCAGTTGGATAAGCTTGATGTCAATTAATACTGATATTGAAAATACATGTACGATCTAGTTCATTATCGGTGCATGAAGGTAAAAATCGGCACCAGCCTGATACAGAAAACGCCAAAAGTCGGTACCGGATTGAATTTGAAAATCTTTTATTTCGGGAAATTCGGTACTGCTACATGATACTATTTGCTCATCCCTGATCAAGGGTGCCATACAAACAATGGTATCGTACAACTTTTTCTTGTTGATTTTCTTCAACTTTTAATGATTTCTTTTTTTTAGTTTTAGGGGTAAGGATGAGCTCCGTGGCAACCGATACTGAAAATACCGGTTATGGTACCGGCATATGAAGGTAAAAATCGGTAGCGAACCAGTACTAGGAACGTCAAAAGTCGGTACCGAATTGGTACTTAGGATCCTTCGGTTTGAGAAATTCGGTACCGGTACCCAGTATTATTTGCTCATCTCTGACCACGGGTTTCATACGAATAACATCATTAACATATAACTTTTTTTGTTGATTTTCTTTCGATTATTTTTTACTGTTTTTTACATTTTCTTTTTAACCGCGTGCAACGCGCTCGTAGTGATTTCAAAACACATTCAAACACAGACTAAATAACAAAAGAAATTCGTCGTAACGCGACTGTGGTGACAAACCTAGTTTTAATTAATAATCAAATGTTTCTTGTCATATTACATGTCAGTTCAATATTATATATAGAGTGAATTGCAAGTTTTGTCCTTTATCTTTAGGCCATTTTGCAAGTTTTGTCCTTTATGTTTAAAGTTGACGAGTTTTGTCCTTTATGTTTGAAAATCAAGCACGTTTTGCCCTTTGGGGCAAAACGTGCCTGATTTTTAAGGACAAAACGTGCTTGATTCTTTAAACATAAAGGACAAAACGTGCTTGATTTTTAAACATAAAGGACAAAACGTGCTTGATTTTCAAGGCCCAAAGGGTAAAACGTGCTTGATTTCAAACATAAAGGACAAAACTCGTCAACTTTAAACATAAAGGACAAAACTTGCAAAATGGCCTAAAGATAAAGGACAAAACTTGCAATTCACTCTTATATATATATATATATATATATATTATTTTGTAGAAGATGAGTTGTAGCATTTTTGCATCCCTTGGTATCGTTTATGAATTAAAATTTTATACAACGTTTTACCTACACCATTAGGTAACATGTATCTGATTTTTTTTTAGATTTTAACGCATTATTTGTTATACTATTTAAAATATTTATATTTTGTGTAACTGTACATAAAATAGTTGCATTAAAATAATTATATTTATATTCTTGCCATTAAGATATCATATTTGATCTTCTTTACATATTAGCAATATTCTTGTAGAAATAATGGAAAACATAATGGATTATAGAATGAACAAATTTACATACATAGTCATTGTGAATTGTGATACTGTCAATTACCGTTTTGGCGAGTTTTTTTTTTTTTTTTTTAACGGCAAATTTGGATCATTAACGAACCACTGGAGTATCATCGTGCCACTAGCGGAATCACCGATCATATCTATCTCCATTAAGCATAATGTCTATATACCTACCTATTCAGGAGGAAACTCAATAAATATGGAAAAAAAAAAAAACCTTTATTGTGGGAATTGAACCCAGGACATACTGGTCCCAAAGCCTTATCCCACCTCGTTTTGACGTTTTTTAGTCCAAGTTTCCATCTGCAATAAAATTTCAAAAAGCTTAAGCAAAACCATCTAATTAACACAAGTATCTATCTTTTGCCAAACTCATTTAATACAATACTTATCCTGTTTTTATAACATATAATGGGATGATGTTACATGTGGATCACATGAAGGACAAGACCCACATGCTCACCAACCTTCTGACTCATTGCAAATTAAATATTTATAATAAGCTCCCCAAAATGACTTGCATTTAAAATTTTGTGGTCCGTGAGATGTAAAGACTTGTCAAGAAAATGATATATATGTTGTAACTTTCAATTGCAATGAGTGTTGTTGCACCCACAAAATTAGTAAATATACTAATGACATATGCCATGACATTATCTTTACATTATAAAACATATATTATAACTTTAACTTCCGTTGTCCATTCCATATTGAATGGTTATATTCGTTATCACAAATTCAGTTAATTTGCTACATCACATCATCGTATTGTCAACGATCTAATTGTACAAGAAAGGGTTTGGTCAAGTAAAAATGACGTCTATTGTTTTAATAGTAATTCATGTGAAGTTTTATCTCAATGAGTCGTATAATATAAGAGGTGTTTAACAACACTTATTAAAATTGGTTATTAATTTTTAAAAAGATTATATATGTGAAGATTTGGTCAAAAATATATTATATGTCACATGTATTGTTGAAAATTCACATCCTTGCTCGAACACACAAACATGAGATTGAACAATCTCATTCGACTCTTTTATTATAATAGATCAAGATAGATCAAATTACACCATTTACAATAGCCCTAACCATTTATTTATATTAAACTCATTTTAATCCTAACCCAATTCAAACCAACAATTTTCTCTAATTTAGATATTAAATATAAAAGGCTCAATAAATGCCAATGAATCCTAGATCAATTTGGTTGGGGAGAAGGTACCCCATGGCCTTCCAACGTGGAGGTCATGGGTTGAGTCCCACTTGATGCAATATATTCCAGGAGTTTTATCACAGTGGGCCTTCGGGTTATCTGTGTTCGTAGGGCATGGGTGGCCTTTTGGGTTTGCCCGGGTAGCGATGCTTTTATAGCATTCGTTAGCCATTCAAAACGAGCTCAATAAATAATTCACCAAAAAATATTTATAGCCAATCTTATTTTTTCTCTCCTTAATCTTATCTTCAAACATGTCTGAACACAAGTGTATTAAAACCTTTAAGAAGGCAATAGTACCATGAGAAGGCATATGAATTAACATGTAGACATCATGTTTTAGACTTAGGCCTGATGTTTTAAGTTGTTTTGACAAGAAAAACACCAAAAATAATAATTTACAACACAATGCAACCTATTATGAACGTGAAATTTTAAAAAACAACTAAAACTCGCTGCTTAACACTTAAAACACACGACTTAACGTTCCTAACATGGTGCTCTAAGTTTTAAGCCTAGAATTCATTGCATTGTGTCTTAAATTGTTATGTTTGGTATTTTTCTTGCCAAAACAACCTAAAACGTTATGCCTAAGTCTAAAACATGATAGCTACATGTCAATTCTTATTACTTCTCATACTTCTCACGAAAAATGTAATGTTTTTCAGTATCCTAAGACATGGTACCATTGTATATTTGTATCAAGTTATCAATTAAGTAACAATTTAATAAACACCTGTCTTCAATATCTAGCTTATTGTTACGACAAATACACATGTATAAACTACTTATGTACCCATATAGGCAAAGTGGGGACAGATCTATGTGTGAAAAACATGACAATTGGGCAATTTTCTAACATGATTCGCATGATTTTAATTTTAACAGACTAGAATACTCAAAAACACAACAAACAAACAAACTAAAAACTATTGTAACAGACAAAAATATGTCGCATCAAAACCAGATTTCTTCCTCAAATGTGGAGCTGTGTGAAAAGACATTTTGACCCTCATATCACCACATAACTTCAGACCAAATGACATTAGGTGCATTTACACATCCTAGCTTTCCTTTCTTTCTGTGTACAATAAGCAATCAACACTACTATTCATTTTCTAGTATTCATACCATCTTCTCTTCAAACTTCAAATCATCACTACTGACTAAAGTAAATGTTCATCAAGTATCTTGAAGGATTAAACCCACTTAAGATCACTGCAAAACAACGCATAATTTTTACTTTTATTCGTTTAATGCATCTACATTGACAGAAAATTGAGGAAATGGGCCGAGAAAGATGAATGCAACGCTTACAAATGGGCGTAAATATGATCACAATGCCGATTGGGTATAAGAAGAAAGCAGTTTTCTCTAAAAATGGAAGCACTGCAATACACACGGAGCTAATATTGATTAAACTGCAATACAATTGCTGTAACAATCTAAAAGTTGAAAACATCAAAGCATCACATTTACCGTTTAAAAAAATAATAATATGAAATTTACCTACTTCATAAAAAATTAAAAAAAAAAAACACTAACTATTTTTTGAAAAGCAATTTTTTACACCTAACCTAGCACTTGCCAAAATGTGTAGAAATATTTGCACTATTTTTCAACTTCATATTGACCAAAATGTGTAGAAATGTTAGGATAGAATGCTTATAACAAAGAAACCTAAAGAGATTAATGTCAAAACTCTGATTTTGAGTACACGTGATTTGAATATCTAAAAGCAAAAGATGTGTTGATTTTGGGGTCTAAGGGAACAGTAAAAGAAGGAAGTGGCCTAGTGGGGGTTTATAGTAGGTAAGATCTCAACATATTAGACCTTTTCAGATTAAAAAACGTGTGTAAAAGTAAGATATCCAGATAAATTATTTCAAAGTTTTGTAAAGACCGTTACAAAGCCATTAGTTTACAAACATCAAAACCGATTTGTGTTCACTTTGACAATAAAAGATTCAAAGTGGTACAAAAAAGGATGGGAAAGAAAGCAACAGGCTTTGCATAAAAATTCATTCAATTAAAAAAATCTACCAACTACGGGTTGAAACTTGAACATACCATTTGTAAAAAATCAGTAATAAAATGTAACTTGGTTACTAAAACTGTTAGAAAAAGAGCAAATTGGTGTCTATATTATCATTTTATGCCAAATTTCAAGTTAGCTGCAAAAAATGGAAAAAGGTGCGAAGTGTATTTCTATTTCGTGCGGTTTGCCTTTTTTAATATTAGATGACCGAAGCCAAAGAATTTACTTACCGTCATAACCCAAAAAGTTGAGGTAGTGATAGTACGATGCGGCAACCATAAAAATCAGATTTGACAGCAGAAGGGGAACAAAACCGTGTGCCACCAGAAGAGGTGATATGAAAAAATGTATCACTGTCACAAAACCAAAACAAAATTGTGATTATATAAATTTCCCAATTTAAATACCTTTTTTTTGGGTGGGGGATGTATTAACTCTAAATTTATTAGCAAGAAGCGTATAATGCACTGTACATACCATATAGCACAATAAACAACGGGAAAAAGGAGTTGCAGTGCACATCAAATGCATATAACCTGCACAACAAACAATATTAGAATTTTGATAAACTAATAAATGTGATTTAAATTATTTAAGAGGTATATAGGATTTAATGAACTTGCCATTCAACCCGTTGCTCAACCACGTGACTGTTTGAGGTTTCTTCCCGAAGATACGTATTTGTCAAAAACCTTTTTGAAAGAAAAAATAAGGTCAATGAATTACGTTGTATCTTCACACAGTGGAAAAAGGATTAATGTCATATATATCCTTCCGCAAGTTCAAAATTTTCATATAGTCATATTTACCCTTTCAGCAACAACAACAACAACCGTACCCAGTAAATCCGACAAATATGAAATGGGTAACTATGATAGTTTTAGTGTTGTAAATGGGTGAATATGGTATTATGAAATTAGAAAGATATAGATGAAATTTAGAATTTGATATAACTAATGACGATGCTTACCAGCAAATAGTAGCCAAAACCGCTCCCATTAAAAGAAAATGAACACATGTCACTGATAAAACCACATAAACAGCATGCCCAACGCTATGATCATACCTAAAACCATAAGTCATAACAATATACTAAGTAAACCATAGTTATAATGATAAATGCATAAGTGACTCAAAGCAGCAGTCATTTACCACAAGAAAATAGAACATTAAAACAATTGTTCAGACAAAAATAACTCTATGGGGAGATGTTTAATGCAGATCATTGACATCTTATTATTGTGATTGGATGATACAAGAAAAAGCACAAAAGACATTAACTTTACAATTTATAAATAGGGCAAACAGCAGGAAATATGAAAGAACATTTTCCCGTTTTATAAACAAATTTCAGATTAAGTGTTAAATAAAAATCACCTTACAATTTATTACTGATTTTAGCAACCAGCTTCAGTTTAACTAACTTCAAGTGTAAAATTGGTGACGGTGACACCAGTTGATGCCATGTCTACCGCCGCATATGCAAAAAGAATGCAAATAAAAAAAAGAATAAGACTGAGCAGGCTTACAATTTTGAAATACTTTAAAATTTATAACTAAAATTACTCTATATACTAAAACACATGGTCGGTGACCATTTCGTCTAATTACGATATTGCCCCTTCTTTTATTTTGTCTTCTTCGCTAGATATTGAGCCCATTTCATCTAATTACGATATTGGCCCTTATTTTTATGTGTTATTAATTTAAGACTAAATATTTATTAATAATTTTTTAAATGTTTCTAACGAACCGAACAAGCTTCAATACCATATTTTTTATTCCTTTTCGTTATGAGAATCACCTTCGAATAAGCACAAATACAAGGCTATGGCTGTTTAAGATAAAGAGAAAAATGCCCGGATAGTCCCTGTAGTTTGCCCATATTTCACCTATAGTCCCTACATTTTTTAAATTACAGATATAGTCCCCAAGTTTTGCAAATTCGTTCTAGGATACTCCCTAGCGTGGATGGGGTTAGTTTGTCCAGTTAAGTGGGTGTGAAATGACTAAAAGGCCCTTTCCCTCCCCTTTCTCTCTATCTCCTTGTCTGCACACCTCCACACCTCACACCACCATAACACCACCCCCAAATCCAAACCACCACAACCAAATCCCGCCGTCGCCGGATTGATTGAACAATAGATTCCGACTTAGGCTCCGGCGACTGAATTGATTGAACAATAGATTCAGATTTCATCACGGGAGACTGAGAGAAGATTTACATCAACTGCTACTGCCCGGCTTGTCAAAGACTGAACAACTGATATGATATGACTGGTTTGGCGGGCCAGATAACACCAGAAGAAGGTGCAAATACAGCCATATGGCTTTCTCTGCTTTCAGATATGTGTATAAGTGGCAATTCTTTGCTGAGAGGCGCGAGATTCATTTTTACTGCAGATTATATGGAAGAATAACTTTGATTTGTGATCTGCTAACTAATAATGTAGATTATATTGTAACCCATAGAAGTCTCAATCTTTTTGTCGTAAACTAGAAATTGTTTTGTATGCAATACAACATGTAACCCTTAACTATACCAACAGAACACAAAAGATACATCTTGATTTGATTATATTGCTTTAAACTTGCTTATAAATGGAATCCGTTATTAAATCGAATCAGTCTCCAATGACGGCAGGATTTGGTTGTGGTGGTTTGGATTTGGGGGTGGTGTTATGGTGGTGTGAGGTATGGAGGTGTGCAGACAAGGAGATAGAGAGAAAGGGGAGGGAAATGGCATTTTAGTCATTTCACACTCACTTAACTGGCCAAACTAACCCCCATCCACGCTAGGGACTATCCGAGAACAAATTTGCAAAACTTGGGGACTATAGCTGTAATTTTAAAAATGCAAAGACTATAGGTGAAATCTGGGCAAACCACAGGGACTATTCGGAACTTTTCTCTAAAATAAATTATGGTTTTGATCAACATAAAATACGTACAATATCCCTTTGGGTATATCATGACTTTATTTTTGGTATTTCTTCTTCGGTTGCTATAGCGAATGTCGATACCTTGACAAACTGAATCGATACCGATTAAGTTCCTGCGCGCGTAGCGCGGGGTAATCCCACCTGTAGACACTTAAAAACCATGGTTGGTGTCTCGATGAACCATGGTCTTAAGTTTTCTTTTTTACCCTTAAGTTTATAGATTTTACACATTCAACCCCAATCTTTTGGTAAATGACACATTGACCTCTAACTTTTGGTATTTAACAACTTTGACCCCCTATGTATTCCTACTTAATAACTTCACACCTCATCTTCTCCAACACTTCAATTCTTTAGTTTAAATTACTTTTATTTACGACTTTACATCGCAACGTGAGAGACATCATACTCTTTTTATCTATGCCTAACTACGTTAATGCCACTAACATATCGTATGTAACAAAGTCAAAAACTCGTCACGTCATGTGTGGGCACCGCACGTTAGTATTATCATCTTAACGCGTGTAACGAAGTCACAAACGTGACGTTGCCGCCGCAACACGCGGCACGGGTAAAATCTAGTTAACTACTAAATTTCATCATATATACAAATAAGATGACAAAACACAAGTTGGTATATATTTTTCCGCCTAATTTAAAATTCTAAAATATAAAAAAAATTCCAATTTCCGTTTTTGTGTAGTATGTCCATGTATTGATGTGAGTAACAATGATACATGGCTTAGCATCTGGTATGTGTTTGTGAGTATAAAATAGAGTGAATTGCAAGTTTTGTCCTTTATCAATATACTAGATTTCAGGCGGTGTCCTTTGTCTATAAAATTGACGAGTTTTGTACTTATTGTTTCAAAATCTCGCACGGTATATCCTTTGAGCCTAACCCAGTTAATCTCAACTGTTAAGTGAAGGGTGATTTGGTCCTTTTACTTATTTATAACCATTTTAAAATTAAAGAAAAATAAATTATATATATATTATATATATTATATCTACACACTGCAACCACCTACTCCCACCCTCACACCACCTACAATCACCCTATGCAAATCCACCAAAATTCATCTTATCCAACAAAAATCCAATGATTCCAAATGAGAAAAACAACTCCAACCGTTCATCAAACAATATCCAATGATCAATCTCAACCCCAACTGAGAAAAACACCACCGCCATCCATCGAAAGGGTTGAAGTTTGGGGTGCAACAATGGTGGTGCGCTACCTGTTCAAGAACTTTGGAGTTTAAATTGATCTTCGTGAAGAGGATCAATTGAGGCAACTCAAGGTGTATAAGCACTTGGATTTAAATTTCGAAGTGTAGTAGGTACCATAAAAATTGTGGCATTAGATAGCGTCGGATTCCATGGTTCACCTTGTATCATGGATTCGTGCACCTCGTCTTCTGTTGCCATAGCAGATCCTTGGATGGAGATAAGATCCATGTTTAAGGTAGGTCCCCTGGAAAGCTTATATAATGAGTTCATATTTCCCCCTCCCCCATTGGTATAAAAAAAACAAATGTCTATTTAATTTGGCTAGGATGGATGTATATTAAAAAGTTATCCCTGAGACTTTCACATTGATAGTTAATGGTAGCAAACCATCTGTTTTTAAGCTGCTAATTGCAAATCCCAAAAAAATCTAGGAGTTGCAAACAATCCGGTTCTTTTTCTCCAAAAAGAGCTTATTTGAAAACAATATTTACTAAATGGGTTGTTTGAAAATTATCAAAAGAGTGAATCAGAGTTGAACACCACCACCGGCCATCAGAAAGGGTTGAAGTTTGGGGTGTGAGTGGTGTGCTACTTGTTCAAGAATTTTGGGGGTGGTGCAACAGTGGTGGTGTGGGGGTGGTTAGGTGGTGGTGTGGGGGTGGGAGTGGGTGGCAGCAGGTGGTGGTGCTGGTGGCGGCAGGTGGTGGTGGGGGTTTGCCCTAGAGAGAGAGAGAGAGAGTGTGTGTGTGTTTTAGAGAAAGAGAGATGTGTGGGTATATATAATATATATATTTCATTTTTGCTTTAATTATTAAAATTATCAAAATAGTTTTCTAGATAAATAAGTAAAAAGACCAAATTACCCTTTACTTAACTGTTAAAATTAACTGGGTTAGGCTCAAAGGACATACCATGCAAGATTTTGAAACAATAAGTACAAAGCTCGCCAATTTAAAGACAAAGGACACCGCCTGAAATCTGGTATATAGATAAAGGACAAAACTTGCAAGTCACTCGTATAAAATATGAGCATGTAAGTGATTCACTAAATGCATAAAAAGATAAGCATGTTAAAATTGTATATATTTCTCCATTATAACAAAAATTTAAATAACTTACGCAGCAGAATATGCAACAGCTGAAACCGCCAAAAGAAGAATGCAAATTACAACAAAAGCAGGATCATCACGTGCCCACTGATTTTTGGTTTCTGTAGATAGAAAAAAGTACAATTAAAATTCAAAAAACCTTTTCTCATGACATGTATTTATATAATGATAGAAAATGGGGTTTCCTGTGATTTAAAAGGGTAAACAGTACAAGATAGAAAATAAACTTGTATAATTTTCTCAAATTAGACATAGTATAGATAAACTTACAATTTATTACCGGTTTTACCAACCAACCTCATTTGACTCATTTTACCTGTAACTTGTGTATGTGGCACTGGTTGAGACCATGCCAGCCTCCACATCAGGATGCCGCATACACAAAAATGCAAAATTGACCGACCCTATTTCATTTGATCTGCTCTTTTTTTGAAATTCATCAAGTATGTGGTAAACACGTCATATCCGCACAGAATATTCTTTTTATAACTATTATAGATTAAAAAAAATTAACTAGAACATAATGAAAATGTTGGCTTACGCTTATGGTACTTGGTGTGCTGATAGCTGCATCCAATTCAGAATTCCACATGCCAAAAACATTGAATTGTTATCACTAGGAAGTTGCACAAATCATATATCCATTTTACTTTGCATCATTCAACAGACGTAGACATGAGTAGGTGGTAGTTTGATTTAATATAGTAATTTTCATCCTGTTTAATAGAAAACTTTTAAGTTTAAAAATCAAAACCTAGATTTTAGCAAAGAGATTGGCATGATTTTTCAAGGAATTAAAAATTTGGTGAGCTTTGCTGCCCATGATTTGGTGAATTTCCAACGTGTGCTATTACTATATTAAGATGATTTAGTTAATACCAGCCTTAACCGTATGCCTGTCAAAGATTCAGCTTGTAGGCTAGCATTACAACAAAATTCGAAACTATGGTACCAGTACAGCTCAGATGTGGCCTTTTTACACACAAACATGCATAGATGACACCAGATTGTGTTCCATTTTATTCATTGCACTTTGTAATGCATTCAATCCCTAACTTAGACATGCTATTATGCTAAAACCTTTAGAATTGTTGACTGGGGATTAAATGTGTTACAAAGTGCAAACCACAAGGACCATCCATGTACTTTTGACAAGCTAGTGATCAAATCCAAAATTTTGGTAAACCACAGGGACCATCCGTCTACTTTACTCTGAATAATATGAATATCTCCGCACAAAAAGCCTAATTTCTTAACGAATAAAATATGGCAGACTTATTTTCTTAAATCAAGACGTGAAAATACGTTTCAATTTAAAAAGGAATTGTAAACATTATGTAACTTTGTTGAAACAAAGACATGGAACATGTATTTTATTTTGCAACTGGTTGAGCATAGAGTTTTTAGAGTAACACTGGTTAGATACCTTTGCTTTTGTTTTCTATCCTTTATTTAATTCCTTCTAGTTCTCCTATTCGTAATTTAAAGCCACTTTTGTAATTTCCTAGATCATGAATATGTTTTTTAACATCAAGAATTAACTTCTTTTAATGTTATTGCATACATGTTTTCTATGTGATATAATAAAAAAACAGCCAAAACTGTCATAAAGAAGCAAGGGGAAGAAAAATGCAGGAAAGTATTCATAAGGGAACTTACACGACTTTTGGGGAGGTGCATAAATGAAGCATTTGCCAGAAAGTGTATTCAATGTCCATTTGTTGCCACTACAACGAACCAGGGTGAAATAAAAAACATAAAAGGTGTTATTGTGTTAAACAAAGAAAAAACAACAAACCATTTCAGATAAGCATCAAATGACTGCAACTCGTCTAATACGTTTTACTACCAAGTTTCATTGAAAAAACATTTATATACATATAATATGAATTGAAGCAAGATGAAAACTTCATACCTAAAGCAATCATAAGAATCTTATCATTGTAGGCTAACCACTGTCCAATAATAGGTTCATACAGGATCCTTAGTTCAACATCCTAGCCAAAGATTGTTACTACTTACCTATGAAGCCATTGTCGCATGCAAAAACTTCACGTTTAAATTATCAAAAAATAAATTGTGAATTTGCGATTATTGATTTACAAATATAACACACACACACACACACTTTAGAGCTATAGTAAATTTTTAACATGCAGCTGTAGGTCCATAGGGTTAATAAGCCTTGCCAGGCCATGAATTTTACCTTGGAGGTTAACCTATTTGACTTCCAACCTATGTTGTCAAAGACGCAAGGCGCAGGCGAGGCGCATCGGCCTCGCCCGGAGCCTAGGCGCAAGGTGCAACAAAAGCGTGGGTTTTTTGAAAAAAAGCGCACATAGAGAAAAAAATATAAAAAATATGTTATGCTTTGAAAATAAATAAGATTCCAAATATAAAAAAAAAACTATTATATATGTCATTTAAGATCATGTAGCTAGGGCGGGCCTAAGATAAGCAAGACGCATAAATAGTAAAAATAAAAAATATATATATATATATATATATATAATAGACGTAAAAAAAATAATAATATAAGTTTTAATAATAAACACCTCATAATCTAAACATAAACAATTTTAAAAACTAAATATTACTTAACAATTTAGATGGATTCTGCACTTCTAGACTTCTTGGTTCACTTTTAGGGTCAAACTCTACATTGTCAGTAACTCTCATCAGTCAGGTCATGTTTCACTGTTCACTGTTTATAAACACTGCTAAATCACGTTTCATCTCAATTAAATACAAAAGCAAGCATCTTTCTTTTAACCTCTTCTCTTTTCTACCCTTCTTCTCTCTTCATGTATCTGAAACAATTCCGGCGAGTTCAGGCTTACTTTTGGCCGGAATTTGGCTGGAAGGTAGCCGGAAACCCTTTTTGGCCAAAATTTTGCCAGAAGAGCGCCTGGAGCCGCCTGCGCCTAACACCAAGCGCGCGCCTGGATGCCGTTTTTTTGAAAAAAAAACAGTTTTGCGCCTAGCCTACCACCAGGCGCTCTTGGTGCGCCTCGCTGCGCCCGAGCGCCTAGGCGCGCGCTTTTTGCGCTTTTGACAACATAGCTTCCAACATGAGTGCGAAACTTAACCAAAAAAGTTAACCAGAATATTCCTTTTTGTTGTCCTTTAAAAAGGGTTATTTTGTACCTTTTTATAATGATACAGCATCCATGTCCTTCATACCACACAAAGCGACGCTACTAATCTATCTCTTTCAACGATTAACCAAAATTATTGTTTGACCATTCACTGTTACACATTTTTCATACAATGGCTAACAGACACAGATACCACTGGTCATATAATAGTTGACACAAATCCACAACCACAACAACATGCCCGGTAGAATCCCACACATAGCAAAGCTATCAGTGGGTTCAGGTCTGGGGAGGGTGGGATGTAGGCAGGCCTTACCTCTACCCCAAGGGGCAGAGAGACTGCTTCCGGTAAGGCCCCTAACTCCAAAGTCATAACCAGACATAGAAAGCTAAAAAAGATGTACATATCATAGAGATACACAACAAGCAATAACATGCAAAGACCCCACAAAACACTTAGAAACTAAGCGCGTAAGCTAGGAGCCTAGGTAGACATTTACGAAAACATATAATATGGTCAAATACTGCATCATATAGACAGACAACAAGCGATAACATGCAAAGAGCCCAAAGAACACCAAGAACTAAGTGCGTAAGCAAGCGAGCAAAAAAAAACCTGTACACTCCACCCAAAAGTCTTTAACCTTAATTCTACGCCTCCACGAACTCCTATCATGGACCATGTCCTCAGAGAGATGCAATTGTTTGGTTTAAAAAAGCGCGAAGCGCACAAAAGCGACAAGGTCTAAAATCAAATCGCAAAAGCGTAAAGCTTTTCATATGCGAGGCGCAAGGTGCTTGTATATTTTTCTTGAAATGTCCTATAGGTTTTTAGCATCCCTTACCCAAAATATAGTTATAAATAAGGTGTAATATGATTTAATGTATAAATCACTTAAATTTACAACAATTTTAGCTACATGTATAACAATAGTTTAAAGCACAAAAACACCTTCTGTACAAGAAGTGCGCGCCTCAATGGGATTTTCTTTCCAAAAAAGCTCGCTTTTTGTGCGCTTTTTGTACAGAGCCCGCCTTATGTCACACAAGGTGCAGCTCTTTGCGCCTAGGGTCGCTTTGCGCTTAAGGCGCGCTTTTTAAACCAAGTGCAATTGTAAGAAATCCTGCCTAATTTGCTCTTCCCAAGTCAGTTTTGGTCTATCACTACTCCTCCCTTCCACAGTAAGAGTTCCCATGGTTCTAACCATGGTGTCCCCTGTTTCCTCCTAACCTGCCCATACCATCTCAACTTTCCTTTTCTTATCTTATCCCATATACTAACCAACCCCAATCTATCCCTAACGACCTCATTTCTTATCCTATCCAACCTAGTGTGCCCACACATCCACCTTAGCATCCTCATATATGTTACTTCTCGCTTATGAGCTTGTGTCTTCTTAATGGCCCAACAATCCTATTTTGTATAACATAGCAGGTCTAACTGCAACTCAATAAAACATTCCCTTTAACTTAGCCGGAAACCTCTTGTCGCACAATACCCTGGTGACACATATCCAAGCTACCTTAAAAAAACATTCTGAAAGCATGTATCACTACATATAATAATAATAATACTTTGTTGTAGATTTATACTTTAGTTTCATGATAAATGGAACTTTTACTAAACATGAATAGCATGTGAAAGGCAATACATACACAAAATGCTACTTACTTGTTCCAAAACTTAACTATAGATTTCTGTGGATACCCAAAATGAAGGGGTATATGTGAATTGCTAGTTATAGTTAGGCTATGCTTACAGGCAGAAGCAGATAATCATCTTAGTGAGAAGTGAGAACATCTTATTTCACCCTGAGGGTAAACTTGTAATTTTGAATGCAGCAAAAAGATGTTTAGGCAGACCAAACAAGCATGGAAGCATAGGCAGATTTCTTCTCCAAAACATTCAAAAAGTTACTGTATGTAAAAACAGCATAAGCAAATAACAAATTCAGTAAAGTAATCCTTATGACAACCATGTATACACACATATTGCTACTCTCATTGATCCCAACTCTAGAAGCTAATAGAAATTTATTTCGCTTAGTCGCTTACCAAGCATCTCGAAAAAAAAAAAAAAAAAAACACTAGCAAATAATCGCTATAACAAATCTACAAGTACAACCTAAATCTCCATTTCTGATTCTTAATTGTTTCTAGAATCAGCCTATGTCAAGTCTAGGTTTATCTGAAAAATGACTTCAAAGGACCAGAATGCATTATAAATATCCCCAAACAAATAATTAGAGAAAAGTAAATAACTTAATTTTACTCCTCTGTTTCAGCCAATAACTAATTCATCAATTTTGATGCTCCATTTAGCAATATTAATATGCAAAAACCCCAGTTGTAAGATAGAAATATTGCGTAATTAGATGAGATCTAGATACATGAATGTAGAAAATTGAAAAGAGAAATATTGGAACCTTGATTATTCTACGGAGGTACTGAGGGAAAATGGGGTTGGTGCGAGTGGGCATTCGCCCTTTCGATGAAGTCGGCAACATCCTATCCTATCTTCAGTAAAGAACCGGTGACGCCCAGTTGTGACCGACTAATTCCGATCACTGTTTCTTCAACCTCCCAGTCCCAGGTCCTTCCTTCCTTCCTTCCTTCTACTTCAGAATCTAGATCCCCCTTCATATATAACCAAGCCCAGGCCCAACCAAATAAATTACAATTTTTATTGGGTTTAACTTCACCGGTTTTAAGTTTCTTTGACCGAAGCCGACCTGGTTTTAACCTGAAGCAGTTTGGGCCCAGAACCCGATTTGTGCACCTCGGCTCTGCCTACAAGTAAGGGAGCACAATTTTAGGTTCGATTTGCTCACAAAAATCAAAATCCAGCTAAACATTTAATTTTGTGGGTTTAAATTATGTTTAATATCGGTTTATTTGGTTTTGGACAAGGTTCGGTTTGGTTTGGATTGGCATCAGTGTATTTAACGATCGTTAAACCTAATGGTTGAGTTTCGTTATTGTTAGTCCTTAAGACAAACGTTTGTCATACACTAGCTAGTCTTTGTTATTTAATGTTGACCGCGTATAAAACCATGTCACTTAGAGAAGGTGATCCATAATGTACCTTGAAAACATGTTGCACCTCACTATTTCTATGGGTAAATTGAGTGTTCTTCTCTAAGACCATCATGCAAGTCGTTGACTGTAACACCCCGAAAACGGGATTGGTAATTAAACCACGTTAATAATAATGAACGGGTAAATACCGTTAGTGGTAAAATTAACCCGGTGTATATTAGGATTTAAACAAATAATCCTAATGTTGATTAAAAGGGGAATAAATACTTTGAGAAAAACAAAGTTTATAAGTAGCCCGAGTTAACGGAACTTAAAATAAAACGGGTTATAACTCCCCAAACCCATTAAATTAACTAGGAAAAAAATTAACCTAGTTAGTAATGTGTAATTAAGTGATAAACTATGAGTTATAGCTTCATTTGATCAAAATAAAACATGAGGGACTAATATGGCTAAGTGGGCAAACTTATTATATTAAAAATAAAATATAAAACACAACACACACACTAAGTGTGTGTGTGTGTGATCGAAGCAGGAACAAGGGTGCAAACCCTAATTCAACAAAATCTTCAAATTGAAGGGCCAATTGAAGACCAAATTCGGGTTTGAATATATATTAACGATCACATAGTCATGGGGATCACAAGGTATGTCAAATTTTGCAATTCGGTGATATCTTGAATTTTATGATGAACACTCATAATCGAAATTCGGGAATGAATGTTGAATGTATGAGTGATATTGTGTTGAATTCATGTCTAGAAACAAACCCTAGTTGAAAACTTGATGAATTAGTGTTAAAAACTAGGGATTTGATGATTACCCATACGTGTGCTAAGTAGGTTTTTTATATCAATGTGATGAACATATGATTATGTATGCTAAATTGTGAAAAATTGATGTTATGATGCAAAATTTGATATTGTTCATGAATGCTAGACATAAGGGTTTGATTTAATGATTGAAACCGGGTTAAAAAGATTAGCCATAAACTAGATAGAAGAAGTATAGAAATCATGCTCGCAAGGTGTTTGTTAAAATGCCTAAACGAATGTTGATATGTTGAAATTATAAAGAAACACGTAATTGGCTAATTTGACTAATTACGTGTGATATGAAATAGTACAGGTTCTAAACATGATGTTGATTTAAACTTAATTGTGCATATCATATGATCAAAGGTAGTTGACTTTTGAAAGTCAAACTAACCAATGATGAAGTCGAATAGTAGTTTCGACATAAAATCCGTAAGATGGAATAGTCGTAAGTAGGGATGGCTAATCTAACCGTCTTATAAAATATGATGATAGTTTGACGCTTGACAAACTAGGTGGAGGCTTGGGAAAGAACTGGGTCAAACGGATCAAGTACACGGAAAAAAATGCATAATCGGATACAAGGTAAGTAAAGCTTACACCCTATTTGTAAGATATGTATTTATTTATAGGTTATAAATACGGTTATGTTTGAAATATGATTCCAACACGAAACGATACAGGTCGGAACATATCAAAAAATGAAAAAACATGTTTAATGGTAAAAATGGGCGAAATGGTAATTTAGTCATGAAATGACATAAATAAAAATGAGTTTTCGAACGGCTTCTTTATAAGTAATCCTACACGAATAAAAAGGGAAAATGGTGATTTAGTCACATATAAATGGATAAAAGTTGAAGTTTAAAACGACACCAAGTGGCATAAGTCATGTTGGGTTAAACGCTAAGAAAAAAGTTTAAGAGACATAGCTAAAGGGTGAGAATTCCGAAATGAGTTACTTAATGAAATGGTAAATAAATACCATTCAAATATAAGCGCAAAACGTTTGGTCGTTTAGACCAAACGGGTCAAATGGTAATGTGGATACCATTTGACAAATAACGACTAATAAGTGCTTGTCGAGTCTTATGCTCACAGGATAAAACGGCTTATGAATTAGCGATGCTATGAATTAGCAAATTATTGAAGCAAGGTATTAAAACGGGTCAATATGTTGACCCAAGCCAGGTATGCATAAATAAGATTATAGTTAAACGTGCGATTTTGGTCAAATATTTAGTTGAAAGTCCTTCGTAGTAAAATGAGGGACTAAAGTTGACCAAAACGCCCTTGATGGGTAAATCGGGCAAACAACCTTTTATGGGTTGTTTAGGAACTTGTATTATGATCATGTAATCCTTAGATAAGTATAAAAGTTATAGGCATAAACTTCCGTGGGTCAAATGCCTATAAATGGATCTTTTCCGTAAAACGACTAACCGAAGAGTAAAATTCGAAATAACTGGTCAATTATACTAAATCCACCACGATAATAGTTGTGGTAGAATGTAATTAGATAATTTAAATGTGGGAAAGTGATGTGTGAAAAGAACGAGCGAAATTTAAACTTAAGGGTTTAAATTCTCTAAACAGGTCAAAATGAATTACGCGCATAATTTGGGTATCGGCTGCGTAATTTCACAAAAGTTATGAATCCGAGATAAAGATTTTGAGTTAAATATATTGGTGTATGAATTATGATTAACTAGAAACAAGTTTGTGATTTTTAAACATGAACGGGTCAAATGTGTTGAAATTAAATATAAAGCTGAGGGTTTAAAATCTAGAAAATTGTTTATTCCGATGTCGGATTTTAACTCCATGTGATGGAGAATCAAATTACGATCACATAGGAAAAAGAATCGTGTAAAACGGATCAATAACGAATAAGTTATGGTCATTTCCGTAAAAACTAGTATTGCAGGGAAAATGCAGGTCTGCAAACGAACCTGCTGGAAAAAGGTAACCCTCGCGCCACACGACACAAGGGATCAATATGGTACCGGCCGACACGCGACAGCGACCTGTTTCGGCGAAAATTGTTTGTTTAATCAATTTTGTCTCGCGACCTCGTTTAAACACGTTTTAAACTACGTATGACTAATTCAATTCATGTTTTATGAATTGTAGGTATAATTTACAGTACCGGAGGACGATCAAGCTCAACGAAGAACCGAACACGATCAAGATACAAGCTTCCACACATTGTTTCATCGTCATTTTAAATGATGAACTCATACATATTATGTTGTATTGTTTTTATTGAGAAAAAAGTTTTAATAAACCCGTATTTTCATAAGTATGTGTAATCGGAAATACACATTAATAGTCGAAAACTATACCAAATCTGTTAAATAATAGTAAGGGTCTTACATTGACTATCATTGCATGCCGCCATCAACTACCATGAACAATTAATCAAAGGATCATCATAAATCATTATACATGCATACATCTACCCGAAACACCAACCCTTTTTGAAAGCATTACCATTAAACTTGAACCACTAAACCCACCTAAAAACCGTCAACAATTTGCCCTTCCATGTGGTCCATCACCACAAACCACATGGTTTCCCTTTCTTTTCCATGTATGTGTTGTCCGTCTCTCTTCCACGTATGCGTTGTATGTCTCTCTCTACTTCCTCTTACTCTTTTCCAAATCTGAGTTCATTGTGGTCGACTGCCCAATGCTAATGCTCTGAGGAGTCAAAACCCAAAAGTTTGTTTTTCCTTAAGATGACATTAATCTAGATACCAATCACCAATCCACTAAGTTATTAATCTTTCATTATTGGTTTTTCAAAGAAGATAAAAGCTTAATAATAAGAATTTTCACTCGTCAGCCACATGTTAAAGCTTAAATAAGAGATCTATAGGTCGTATATAGATAGATCCATGGATAAATCCAACGATTGTCATAATTTTGAGTAGTGGATTTATTGTGTACAACTTACTTCTATAACATGTTGTGTGATGACTAATCATTCCGCCTCATTTATAATCATTATCCAGAGTTAACCTCAATTCTCAACAAGTGGGTGCAAAGTGCAAGCACTTCTCACGCCTATCTTTTTTTAATAACTAATATACACCCTGAATTTAAACATGACTCGAAGTAAACTTAAACTTGATACTCTTAATATTTAGCTTTCTATAAACATAATAACTTTTTAAAAAGTGGTTGATAAGCACTCCTCAAAGAAAGAGAGTGTCATACCACATCCACCGTTAGTACTGCTTCACATCAGCAACCATCCCGCACCAATGCCCCGCTTTCAACATTTCTTTCTTTATCTTTAGCATGTTTATCCCGCACCAAGTCACCAACACCCGTTTCACGGTATTGTATCCACTCCCCATGTGCTAATAAAGCCAACGACCTTTGAACTACTGAATACGATTCCAAATATCTTAAAGCATCAACATCGCTATTCTTTGAAACCAAAAACCTCACCCCACCACGGACCTTACATGTGTTGTGAGGTTGGTTCGGTTCCCAAGTCCTTGTATGCGGAACTTAAGTGGATCAAGGGCGAGGGCCCCATCTGCACTATGGATGCTAGCCTTAATATCTCCAACAAGGTGGTCTGCTCATCAAACCACAACAAAAGCAGACTGCCTTATTGGAGGAGGTGGCTCAGCGGGTGTTGGTCCGCTTGAGCGGACGAGCATGGTTTGCAATTGTGGAGACCACCGACCGACAAACCTTTATTTTTTGTTTTTTAGTATAAAAAGTGGGGTGTAATGTGATGTGAAAGTTTGAAACGATTTATTTTTACGAGAAAAAGCGAGGTTTGGAATGATGGTAACTAGGCTTACATTGGTCTATAACCTACTAGTAGTTTTTTTTTGAACGGCCGACGAATCCTCCAAATGGGCCACTGGCGAAATTCACCACATCGGGATACACTCACCTTCGAACCGGGGAAAACCCTCACCTAGGGCCGAAGCCCGTGAACGCTCGCCCGAAGGCACGACAGAGCGGTGAGGTAAAACCCGCTCAATTTAAGGATCGAACTAGCGATCTCCACCTATTCGCCTAGTCTTCCATCATCACCAGATGCCGCAAAAAAATTGGGGATGACAGGAATCAAACTTAGGGTGGAGGGTATAATCCTCGGGGAGTTGTGCGGTGACTCAAGTCACCGAATCGGTGACTATACCCTCCCTTCAAACGCATTCGGTGACCATGAGAGAGAGTCTCAAAATCGGTGACTATACACCGATGTGATTGATGTTGATTGATGAGTATTTTTGACTGTTCGACATTTAATATTTTGACCGTTAATTTTTTTGAACGTTTTTTTATTACCGTTTGACACACAATTTTTATATAAACTCAAATTTTCAATCCTTTTAACACACAATTCTTACAAAAAATTTATCTTTCTAGACCCACAAACACCATGGATAAACAAAACAAAGGTGAACCCAAGAATAAAGGTTCTGCTAGCCGAGGATCGGATTCAAGAAAAAAGGTTTCGCAAACGAGACAAGGTGATTGTAGAGGTCCAAGTGCACCGGTTCAAACCTCCTACGGATATTCACCAACCACTCAACCTCAATTTTATTACCCTCAAACTCAACCATCTTTTTTCACCCAACCTACTTTTCCACCACAAATATTTTCACACCCAAGCTTCACAAACGAGTTCGATCCATTTGGATTTAGGACCCCGCCAATTCAATCACCAAGAGAGAATGTCGAGCGCCCACTTCCTATCTACGATGATGTAGAGGTTGTCCCCGAAACACAATATTTGGATGTAGATAGTGGCGAGGACGAAGAAGAATACGTGGATGAAGACGATGATATTGGTGAAGCAAGTGACCCGAAACAAAAGGGAGTCAAGGCGGAGCGTCAAACTTGAGCGAAAACACATGAAGAAGCCTTAGCCAAGGCATGGGTTCATTATTCCTTAAACAAGAAAAAAGGAAATGCACAAAAAGGGGATAGTTTTTGGAAAAAAATTCTCGTCCATTACAACGAAACGGTCGGCGGAAGTACTCGAACAGTTCATCAAGGACGTTCAAAATGGATCCCTATGTTGAGTAAGATCAATCACTTCAACGGTCTTTGACAACAAGCGGTAATTTTCCATAACATTTAAAAAATAATTTCCATTAAATTGTTTATGTTTAATTTTTTTTTACTTTATATTTGTTATCTATGTAGGATCGTATTCGTGGTAGTGGTGTTAGCGACCTCGACGTCATGAATAGGGCTTTAAGTGATTTCAAAAAAAAAATATCCAAGTGGTTTTCAACATATTGAGGCATGAGAGGTCGTTCGTAAACATGACAAATGGGCAACGGTACCATTGTTGGGTGAAGATAGTGAAAGTTCGGGACAAAAAAGAAAGTCGCCCGATGCGGGTACACCGGGAACTGAGTCACCGATCGATATACCGGACATAAACGTAGACCCGTCACCAACAAGACAAAAAAGGAAAGACAAGAGGCCCGCATCATCATCAAACGATAGCCAAGAGGCCCTCACCGAGAAGCTCGCCCAATACACTCTTTTGAAAGAACAAGAAAAAGCACGGGCGATAGAGTTGACGAATATACGAAAGAAACGCGAGGAAGACACCATAGCGTTAGTGGCGGAACAACGCGAGGCGGTGAAACAACTCATGTATGATCGGGATTTGAAGACATTTACTGAGTCACACGACCATGCTCCACCCGAGATGTTGCCATTTATTCTCGCGAGGAAACGAGATATCGCATAAAATATAATTGGTCATGCAATTTCTAAATATTAGTTTATTTTATGGTTTAATTTTTTAATTTTAAATGTAATGTGTTTTTTTTAATTTTAAATGTAATGTGTTTTTTTTTAAGTTTTAAATGTAATATGTTTTTTTATTTAGTTTAAAAAATGTTTTAATTATTTATGCATAGTTTATAATTTTTAAATAAAAAATATATAACTCAAACACCCTAGGGTGTTTGACTATACCCTCTGATTGAGTGCAAAATGGGGAGTGGAATGGAGAGTTAACATGACATAATATTATTGGCTAGGATTTCACTCAAACACCTTAAGGTGTTTGACTATACCCTCCACCCTTAGACTATCTACTATGGTGAACAATTTCCACAACCGGTTGCCACATGGATAATAGGACAAAAAAATTAAGCAATTTTTTTAATAAAAAAATCACAATGGGAAACGAACGGGTTGTTTCACCAACCAAGGTTTGCAACCAAACTTTACAATATTTAATTGCTTTTCTAATATTTTTAATATTCTAATATTTTTTTGTATAATAAACAATAATTATAAATCATATTTATATAATAAAATATTAGTTTGAGTTAATTACACAAATGGGTCCTGTGGTTTATAGTTAATTTCGTCTTTGGGTACTAACTTTTTTTTTTAACATGTTTAGGTCTCATGGTTTCAGTTTTGTAACACCTTTGGGTACTAACACCAAAATTAGTTAATTAATGACCAAAATGCCCTTGCATTTTTTTAAGTTTATCAATGTAACACATTTGGGTACTAACACCTAATTTTATTTAGGTTTAAATCAATTTTATAAAATCTATTTATTTTCTTCTTTTTATTATATTTCTTTATTAACATAAAGTCTATTTATTTTTTTATTTTCATATTTTTATTAAATTTCTTATTTAACATAAAATCTATTAGTTACACCAGTAAAATCTACTAGCTATATAGTTTTATGTAAATTAAATATCTTACTCGTTTTAAATAATCGAAACCTTACTCGTTTTCAATTTTGAATAGATAATAATAAATATAGAAACTGTATAAGTTCTAAAATAGTAAAATGTAAATGAACAAAAAAGCAAGTTAAAAAAAGGTTTAATTATATGAAAGATATTAATTATTATCAATTATATATATCCAAAATTTATTATTATCAAAAATATTTATTATCAATTATTTTGGATAGTAATAAATAATAAATATCTTTGATAATAATAAATTTTGGATAGATATGATTGATAATAATAAATATCTTTCATGAAAAAAAAATTAAGCCTTTATGTAATTAAGCCTTTACAAAATTAAGCCTTTATGTAACAACACGTTACAAAAAAACGAGTTAA
The DNA here is from genome assembly GCA_030545235.1 of Helianthus tuberosus. Taxonomy (NCBI): domain Eukaryota; kingdom Viridiplantae; phylum Streptophyta; class Magnoliopsida; order Asterales; family Asteraceae; genus Helianthus; species Helianthus tuberosus. Next base: position 42,397,963 of record CM060445.1, on the reverse strand, counting down.
AAAAAGGTTTAATTATTTTCATGAAAGATATTTATTATTATCAATTATATCTATCCAAAATTTATTATTATCAGAAATTTAATAAAAAGAAATTTAATAAAAATATGAAAATAAAAAAATAAATAGACTTTATGTTAATAAAGAAATATAATAAAAAGAAGAAAATAAATAGATTTTATAAAATTGATTTAAACCTAAATAAAATTAGGTGTTAGTACCCAAATGTGTTACATTGATAAACTTAAAAAAATGCAAGGGCATTTTGGTCATTAATTAACTAATTTTGGTGTTAGTACCCAAAGATGTTACAAAACTGAAACCATGAGACCTAAACATGTTAAAAAAAAAAAGTTAGTACCCAAAGGCGAAATTAACTATAAACCACAAGACCCATTTGTGTAATTAACTCTATTAGTTTAGGTTGAGTTGTGAATGTGGGTGAAAAATTGGATTGGGTTGGGTTGTGTAGGTGGAAGAGAGAGAAATTAGTATTTTATTGAAAGATTGGGTTGGGTTGGGTTGTGATAGTGGATAGTCTTAGGTCCTTTAAAACACCAAGACTCTCCCTTACCACTCCACCATAGTAGTTTCTCATTTCCTCCAAAACAATTTACAAACCCACCCCTCCAGAATTTTTCTTTTTTCATCTTCTTCCTCCGATCTATCTCTATTCCCCCTGATATCATCTGTCCGTTCATTCGTCAGCAAGCCTACTTGCCATGGGAGATTATGGTCGGATTTCTGTTCATGACGCTCTTGGAGGCGGCGCAGGTCTCTCTCTCTTTCTTTTGCACATTTGATCTCATCACACACAGTTTTTCCTTTTTTATCGTAATCGATTTAGATTTCAGAAACAATTCATTCCGTTATAATACTGTTGCTTTCCTTGATCAATTATATATCTGTATGCACATTCTGATACGATTCGATTGGGATCAATTATATTCATTTGTGCAGTTGCTGATATATTGTTATGGAGGAATGTGTACGGAGGAGGAGTTGTTCTAATCGTTTCCACAATCTTCTGGTTTCTGTTTGAAAGAGGAGGTTATAACATCATGGCATTCGTCGCTAACAATCTGCTGCTTTTGGTTGTTATACTCTTTTTCTGGGCTAAATCTGCAACCCTTCTCAATAGGTTTGTTTGTTTTTTTACATTTGGTTATGGAGACTGATTACAGTTGTGTTAGGTTTTTGAATAACAAGTTATTATTATAGCCAAAATAGTGTAAGGAAGGAAAGGAGTCTGCAGGCACAAATTAATAGTTACTGATTCCAGTATTGGACCACACTTGGCATTGATGAATCTGTTAATGGGGTCCTCTTTGTTAAATTTTACATAGATGCACTAACAGATTCAACAAAGTGGCATATGAGGGTGTTTGTTTGAAATTGCTTTATATAACAACTTATATGATTCTTGAGGTTTTTAAAAGTAGATAATCACTTTTGAGAGTTTGGATGAAGAAAAGGGCTCTTTGTTATAGGGTGAGAAAAGCTGTTTAGTAGGCAGATTGAGATTCATTATTTCAAACTGATTATTGTGCGTGAGTGTGGTTCAAAGTTATAAGCTTACCCTTCGGTAAGCTGTTTATCTGTTTCTGTTTGTAACTGTAAACATAGGTTGTTTAAATAATCACTCCCAAATATACTCTGTAAGCTTCGAATGCAAGCCAAAAGCCAATACTACTTCTACTCTGGCTTATAATTTATTCGTAGAAGCAAATCAGCAATATTGTTTGTGCAGGTCCTTTCTATGGTTGATGAGTTTTATAACTTTAAATAGTTGTGATTCTATAGAAATGTGTGTAGTTATTAACTTTATGTTTGGTTGTTTTGATGTAGAATATGCTATATGTGCTTGGCTTTTGTTTGTTTAACTACATCGTAGAATTTATTTGGTGGTGTTGGGGATTGATTATTAAAACTGATAAACTCCGTATTGCTTTTTGAAATAAGCACTACAAATTGGTTATTCAATACAACTTATATATCTAAAAATAATCAGTAAACAGTTAGGATAAACAAACCCAAATACCCTCAAAACAGCTTATTGCTAGCATCAAAATACAACAAGCAGTTTTAATAAGCAATCCCAAACATCCCCTTAGAAGTAGATAACAAATGACTAATATGTGTACCTGAATGTAGACCTCTGCCTCCAATTCCTGAATTGGATATATCAGAGGAATCAGTTCTTATTGCTGCCGATGAGATGCAAGTGTGGATAGATCATGCCTTTTCAGTTGCTCATGACATTGCAATTTCTGGAAACTTGAAAACTTTGATTGCGGTACCATTTCATCATTATTCGTATTGCTTTCTTAAGTTTATTGTTTTGAGCAAAGTGAACAACACTTTCTGTCTGATTTTAGCAACAAATCTCTTTTGAACTGATTTCACTTTTTTGAAGTTCTGATGTGTGGCACTCAACGCCATTGCTTGCCCCCAAGTCAAATGTCACACAGAAATTTCTTATACGAAAATCAACTATTTACAAGTTTGATAATAGGACATGTTTTTTCAAATATATTTTTAAATGTAGTTATTTTACGTCATATTCATATTAGATACATAGTTGTAAAAAGCGATCGCTACGGCTGCTATAGCGAATAGCGTGGCGAAGCTGGAGCTTCCCGCTATAAGGTGTTTAGCGCCTAAAAAGCGATGAAATAACGATAAATAGGTTTTTTCTTTTTAATAAATACAAGTATATACCGAAAAAATAAACTTATGATTGAAATAAGAAGCGTATATTTTTCCATATAAACCGGAACTTTTTTCATAAAAGATACATATAAAATATTTTTTTAAATTTTCTTCTAGTGTATCAGTATTTATAAAATAGCGCTCGCGCAGCATATAGGTAGCTTGTCGCTATTTACCGCTATTCACTATTAACAACTATGATTAGATGCCACGTGGCACATATATCACATTAACATAAAATATAAGATGCCACATTAGTAATTCTGAAGGCTGAGCAACAAGCAATGACGAGCAGCCACAACTGGCTGAAGAGGTCATTCGTTACTATAACCGGAAATAGAATGTTAATTAGTTGGTAACACCGTTACTAATAAACAGTTGGTTTCTGTTTTGCGCCTGGTTAAACTTCAAAGAGGGTTTTTATTTCGTGTAGTTTGCCCTTTTGTTTTTCACTTACTTGCAAACGCTGGATTATACAACAATATAATTTCTGATTGATTCTTCAGGTTGTCTCTAGCTTGTGGCTGATTTCTTATGTTGGTAGCTTTTTTAACTTCCTTACGCTGATCTATATCGGTGAGCTAGTTCTTGTGCTTTTCTTTTCTAGATCATTTCATATACGTCCTTCCAAAAATTCAGACTTATATATATTGCCTCTTAAGTGTTGTGATATCATATTTACCGATTTCATAGTAGATAAAATAAACATTTTGTTTAACTGGATTAGCAAAGAGAACATCATGGCTGAGAAAAACATAATTGTTTTCCTATTTGTTTATCCAGTGAAACAAACTATTATATGTAATTGATTTTACTTTATTTACTATGAAATGGGTAACTAATATATTTTTCTAGTGATTTAAAAGGGTAAATACGATATTATGAAATATAGGACACACACACACATATATAGAGGCCGGTTAACGTACAAAAGGCTCTTAACGTGCGATGGTACGCGACCACCAATATAGCGTGCGTAATTATGCGAATGACGTGCGTAATTAGGGTTAACCTAACCCATGCGTAAGCGTAATTAGGGTTTAACCCAACCCATGCGTAATTATGCAAATAACGTGCGTAATTATGTATTATAACATGTGTAATTATGCAAAGTTAATTACTATTGTGCCACCGTGTTCAATTGACGACCTAGATTAAATCAGATGTGCGGTTGAGATGCTCGCGTCTCTCTCTCTCTCTCTCTCTATATATATATATATATATATATATGTATGTACGTATTGCACTCATTTTTCTTTTATTTATTGCTTGCCTAGTGAAAACTTCTTATGACATGGTATGACTCTTGATTTCATCTCAGGGATACTTCTGAGTTTATCAATGCCTTTTTTATACGACAAGTTCCAAGCGCAAGTTGATGAGAAGTTAGTTATAGTGCGTAAAATCACCAATTTTATCTTCAGGAAAGCAGACATCATCTTACAAATGATCCCATTAACACACAACAAGCAAAAAACTCAGTAGCCGATATGTACATAAAAAGAAGGTAAGATTCTTCTGTTTTATCCACACTGACATGTTTCATTCTAAACATTATGTGCCAAAAAGTTTTGATAGGGATTTCGGTAAATATTACCGGTGCTTGTGTTCCTCTAATACTAAAAGAACAAATTAGTTACTAAAATATAAGCATTGAGGACCTTGTAAGTTGTAATCGGTGTGTAATTCAACGTACAGTTCATATTAGATGTTTAGTACAAATGTAATGTTTATAACACTAAATTTCCTTTTGAAAGTCAAATCAACTACGTTCCAAATCCAAAACTAATGAGAACCTATTTACACTAAATAAGTTTTCTCTATTTGCAGTTCTTTTTCGTATAATTAAGTAACACTGCTTTTTTATATCATATGTTTCGATGAATTCATATATTACGTAGTCGAAAAGTAGCCATGTCATTCTCGGGGGCATTTGGATTTGCTTATTTAAAACATTAATTTACTTATCACATCTGTTATACATGTACTTTTGGGTGTTTGGAAGAAGCAGAGTGTTATATATACGTAGTTTAAATTAAATAAATTGTTTTTGATAGGCACTTTGTGATATTTTTCTTTTCCAATTGATTAGTTATTGTAGATTCCAAATTACTAGTTTACCCTTGGGGTGAAAATAAGCTGTTTTCATTTAACTACTGATTATCCAAGTTGAAACATAAGCTGTTTAGATAAGCACTCCCAAACCCCCTAAATTCAACGTACCCATTTTTTATATTTTCTGTGAATTATTATGTTCTTGTTCTTTAGGATAATGGTAGGTTGAGTTGGCAAAACGGGTGGGTTGGGTCTGGTAACGGGTCAAGTGGGTTTGGGTTAAAACATGTAACTTTTTGTGCAAATTCAGGACCCGTAAACACTTTTTGGTCCATTTCTTTTAGATTTTGTAAATATTTAAAGCATTGAATATGAATACCCTACTATATTATTACAATAACAGATTCTATTAGAATAAACAATTTAAGACATTGTAAATACATATTATCTTTAGTGATTTTTGCCCCATTTGATACATTGAGTCTCACATATAGCTAAGTTTTTAAATCAACCCTTTTGACCCGTTACCAATTAAATACAACATTTTTCCTTATCAACAGGTCAGGCTGGCCCGTCAAGACTTTTTGGTCCATTTATTTAGATTTTGTAGACAGTTAACGCATTGAGATCACAAAACTCTATTATTACATTATTTTCTTTTAGAGATATAGGACTTTACTTGTAAGCATTTCAATACATACTTTATTACTGATTTTGACAGGGCGACCCATTTGACACTTTTAGCTTTTAGCCAACTTTAAAATCTAACCCGTTTGACCGGTTTCTATATCAATGGATGAAATTGCAACAGCTAATGACAGGAAGTTGATATATCATATATGATTAGGGGCGTGAATTTCTAACACGACCCGAAAACCTGGTCGGGTTAGCGGGTTGACCCGTTTAACACATTTATACTAAATTATATTTTTTTACAATATATTTTATGTTATAAATTAAATGGGGTGCGTATTTTATGCAATGATTACAACTTAAAAAGTGAAATTAACATAGATTTTATAATTTAAATATGATATTATTATATACATTTGTATTTTTTAGTGTAAATTTTAATTTTAATATATTAATTTCAGAAAAAAATAAAAAAAATTCGGGTTGAACGGGTCGTGTTCGGGTCAACCCATGAAACTTCGGGTCGTGTTCGGGTTCTTATGTAGGATACGATTTTCGGGTTCGGGTCGGGTTCGGGTTTGTGTAAAATTTTCGGGTTCGGGTCGGGTTGAACCCGCCAACCCGCGAACACGACCCGTTTAGCACCCCTTAATATGATACAAATCTAGTGAGGACCTGTTTACGTTTTATATAAAATGTTTTCAGTTCTTTCTAGTATAATATAATATAACTGTTTTTTATATAAAATGCTTTGATAAATTCATATATTATTAGTCCAAAAGTAGTCATATAAGCTAGCGCTTCCGCTTATTAAGAATAACCTTAAGGTTTAATTTTATTTGTTTATTTATTTATTTTTTTCTCGAAAGGCAAAGAAACATCTTTAATACATGTTTGTACCAAACACCCCCATATTTAACAAAAGCTGTAACACAACACATTTGCAGGTTTCTTGCTAGGGCTGCTTGAGATCTATGCCTAATATCATGGTAACACATCTAGCAAAAGTGCTTCTAACTTGGGTGTGTGAAACTCAATTTCTTGGTATTTTTCGGTCAGTGCAATCTTTCGGCTTGCGGTATGTAGTGATGGTAGTTTTTTCTAGGCTGTGAAAATTGTGAATGCAAGATGTATTTATGATTATTTTGGGGTGATGGTTGCCTTTTCAATTGTCTACTTGTATGGTCAATTTCATTTCGTTAACTAATTATGTTTTGGAATAAGTTTTCATGTTAAGATTATTTATTTGTTTAATATAAGCTTTACATAGTTTTTGGCAATTATTGTTTTGATGTTGTTGGAACCATATTAAAGTTATTTAAAACTATCTAGAGTAGTAGACATGGTTAGGCTGGTTTTGAGAGAGAAAAAGAGCAAAAACGTCAATTGCGGTTTTGGAAAATGACAACACACTGGCTGGGTGTAATTCCTGTGATATTTATCTTTAGACTCTGTTAACAGCAGACAGGGCCGTCCTCGAGAGCTCGAGGGTCCTCGGGTGCTCTATGCAAATAGAAACAATGGACCCTTGTGTTTTCAAGTAATTACGTGTTAACCCTAATAATAAATGATAAGAACTAACATAAACAAACGATCAAAAAATTTAATACAAACAAAAAATTAACTTAAATAAACATTTAAATAAAAATAAAATAATTAAAAGTAATAAAAACAAATCAAATAAAAAGAAACTAACAAATGAATATGAATGCCTCTATGTATTAGGCTACAAACTCTATTTTAAGAACTTTTTTTTGCCCTAAAATATTTTGGGCCCTATTTGATGGTACACCATACACACCTTCTAAGGACCATGACAAGAAAATATAACATTTATTGGAATTACTTACTATATATTACTATATATTATTACTATATATTATTACTATTACTATATATTAATAAATTATTATTATTACTATATTACTATATATTACTAAACGAATTGAAATGAATAGTGATTTTAATATTATAATAATATATAGTTTTTTTAATACTTTTTTTTATTTTAATACTATAATAATAATTAATTTTCTTTACTTTTTAACTTTAATCTTTTTTCTAATATCAGGGGTTGGGATAAGCTTGGTGTCAACCGGTATCGAACCAGTACTGGTATCGAAAATACCGGTACGGTCCTGTTCGGTATCAGTACATGAAGGTAAAAACCGGCACTAATACAGAAAACACCAAAAGTTGGTGCCGAATTGATATTGGAAATCTTTTGGTTCGGGAAATTCATTGCTGCTACCCTGTACCATTTGCTCATCCCTGATCACGGTTACCGTACGAACAACGGTATCGTACAACTTTTTTTTGTTGATTTTCTTCAACTTTTAATTTTTTTTTCTTTTTTTAGTTTCAGGGGTAGGGATGAGCTCGGTGCCAACCGATACAGAATCGGTACTGATACCGAAAATACTGGTAAAAAACGGTAGTGAACCGGTACCAGGAACGCCAAAAGTCGGTACCGAATTGGTACTTAAGATTTTTCGGCTCGGCAAATTTGGTACCGGTACCCAGAACAATTTGCTCATCTTTGACCACGGGTTTCATACGAACAACATCGTTACCATACAACTTTTTTGGTTGATTTTCTTTTGGTTATCTTTTAGTGTTTTTTTGTACATTTTCTTTTTATTCTTGTCAGCAGTTCCGTTCGCAACACGCTCGTAGTGAATTCAAAACACATGTAAACATAGACTAAATAACAAAAGAAATTCGCCGCAACGCGACGAACTTCTTTAAACCTAGTTTAAATGAAAGAAACACAATAGAGTATACACCTGCATATAAATTCTATTTGTAAGTTATAATATAATTTTCATAATTACAAATATATTGATATACTTATAATAGTTACATTATAACATAATAATAGATTAACTAAAAAGGACATTGACTCATGAATGAAAATGTATTAAGAAGAAAAAAAAGATAATAATCTAAAAGCCTAGTCGTCTCCATCCCTTCCTCGCACAATAGAAGCTACCCGGATCTCGTAGGCCCGTGACATCCGGTGGTGGCTAAGTACTGGTTTTTTTTTTACTATTCAGTGTCCCATGTGAGAAGAATTTTAGACTTTTATCTCACTTTAACAAGACATATTTAGTTTATTCATTTGTATATCAATTGTGCGAGTGAATTTTGTTAGGGTGCCCCCTCCTCATCTTGTGAGGTTAGTAAGTTTGATCCGTTTGGTAAATTTTCAACAATCAAAATACATAGATAAAATAAGAATAATAATTAACCAAAATAAACAATTCCAAATATGATCGGAAAACAACATTTATCAAGTCCAAGTAAGTTTATTTTATCGAGATACCATAACAGTTATTAACTTTATTTTTTTACCATTATTTTTCCCAAATAAGTCCTTAAATACTCATCTCTACATATCACATGTACGGACTTTATAAATTAAAATGTGGCATCTTTTAGGTCCAAAGCAAATGAGACATATAATGTAGCTTAATAATAAGACAAAATAGAGATTAAACAACAAAATTGAGACATAACTGGTTGTCACTTACTAGTTAATATATCCAATTGCTTGATTTGATTTTAGATGGCTCTACTTTACATTTGAAATTAAACGGTCGCATTATTTCTTTCAGCTTTAACAAATTAGTTTTAACATAAATGATAAAATAAATATAATACATAAAAGAAAATAAATACAGTGTAAAAGGGTCTAGATGAATATTGTGAAAAAATAAATAAATTCCCATTGCAATTTTATAGCCGTATATTCTTGTTGCTTTCCCATATTTGTGGATAGAATTACATGCATAAATGTTTGTTAAGATGTATCATAGTTGTGTACTATATGTGATCTAAATATAACCTTGCATTGTAACCAGGAGGTAGAATCAAATTCCAATCATATTGACAGTTCTGAGTACAACTTAATATGATATCATGTAAAATACATACGATATCAACAAGTTCTTAACTTCTTATACCTTAATAATGTTATATAAATTTATAATTTATTCTGAATTAAATATATGAACGGATCTTATGGACTATATAAACTAAACTAAAAACTACCATTGGGTTTGGTGGTCCAAGTCTCACAAGTAGCAAGAAGTTTGCTGAAAACTGATTTATGTAAGGGGTAAATAATTGTAACAAGGTTATCAGTTTTGTTTCGGTTTGGCGCATAGGGTTTCCTAAAATTTCGGAATGGCACAGGATCAAGATTCGACGATGAGGAATGGTATGATGTCTCTGTCAAGAATGATAGGAATAGGAAGAGCGGTCAGAGGTCGAAAGTAAACGTGGTGCTTACAAAGTTTTTTTGTATCGAATCTTCCGGGGAATTGCTCATCACAAGATCTGGTTCGGGTTTTGAAGGAGTATGGACAGATTGAGTCTACGTATATTGCTCGGAAACTAAACAGGTTGGGAAAACGGTTTGGTTTTGTCTCTTTCCGGAATGTAACAGATCCGAAAAGACTAGAGGGTGATATGGGTGATGTTTGGATGGGATCATACAAGCTATTCATTGTTATTGCAAGATTTGTTGATGGCGAGAAGGTAAAGGAAGACAAAAAAAGAGCCGAAGAAGATGTATGTGGAGAAGAAGATTGTTGATGGCAAGCCGGTGCCAGTCAAGAAGGTAGGTGCGGTTTCGTATTGTGATATACTTACTAATAAGAAGCAAGGTGTAGATCGTATATCAATTAAGATTGATGGAAACGTAAGGGGATTTGTGAAGTGGTATGAGTTTGCTTTGGTGGGTAGGGTGACAGCTTTTAAGATTTTGACCTCGCTAAGAAAGTTATTGAAGGAGAATGGTTATAACCGGGTGGAGAATAAGTATCTGGGTGGTTTTCGTATTATGTTGGGTTTCGATGATGGGGAACTTCTCAAGTATTTTAGAGATACGGATGAAGCATGGGAAGGATGGTTTGAACATCTTGTTAAATGGGAAGGACAATCGTTTGATTATGAGCATGGTTGAAGATTCATGGAGTGCCGATTCACTTGTTTACGGACCCGGTGTTTAATGTGATTGGTTCCAAGTTTGGGAAGGTTATTCAAGATGCTCAAATTGATGATGAGGTAGGGGATTTTTCATATACATGTATAGGTATTTTATGTGACAAGCCGACTAGGCTGAATGGAACCGTGGATCTTGCGTGGAATGATCTATCGTATAAAGTGTGGGTTGAGGAGGAAACGGGAGAATGGATACCGGATTGTCTCACGATGTTTGACGAGGTGTTTTCTACTTCCGGTTCGGAGCGCGGTAATGAAGATGTGATTGCTACACATATGGAGGATCTAGATGGTGTAAAAGGGAGAGAGTCTAGGGAGGGTGAAGAAGGAGAAAATGAATTTTCTTTGGATAATGATGATATACCAATGTTGGACAGGAACGTTATTATTGATATTAATAAGTTTGGTGATATTGGAAATGATGATAGAAAAAAGAATAGGAGGAAAGAATTTAAGAAGAAACGAGGTGGCAGGAAAGGTGGTAGGAATGTATCCGTTTCTCCGCAAGGTCAAGAGAGGCCTCGTAAGAGATCTAGACGTGAGGAGGACCCTTTCGACATTGATAGGTTTATTGGGATTGTATCTTCTAGGATAGTCATGGAGGGTTCTAATGAAGTGGAGGTGAAAACTCAATCGAATTTTTGTACTCCAGATTTGAATACGAGGTTGGGTTAGGAGGGTGGAAACCGGGAGGATAGCGAAAATTGAAAGGATAATAGTGCCTCCTCTGATACACGTGTGGAAAACGGGCGAAAACAGACTAACGCCGAGGATATTGAGAAGGAAGCGGAATTGACGGTTCAGTTGGGGGAGGCTCTTGGAGCCGCGGATATCTCAAAATTTGGTCCACAGGCTAGCATCTTAGTAGGTGATGAAGGCTTTCAAGGGGTGGATAAATGAATTTGCTTTCTTTGAATATGAGAGGGACGGGGGTAGAAGGGAAGTCTGGGTGGTGTAGTGCGTTAAGAAAGGAAAGCGAGGTTAATTTTTTACTGGTTCAGGAATCATTGTGTTCTGGTCTAGAAGTTAATAAGATTAAGAAATTTTGGGGGAAAGGTAATTTTGGCTATGAAGTGGTTGACCCGACAGGGCGTTCAGGTGGATTATTTACGGCTTGGGATTCAAATATGTTTACGTTGTCTTCAATCGAGAAGAATAGGATTTTTTTGCTCATTTCGGGTACTCTAAAAGGTAGTGGTGAGAGAGTTAATATTATTAATGTTTATGCTCCTCAAAAGGTGCATGATAAAAGACAGTTGTGGATTGAGTTGAGACATTTGGTGGATGTTTCAAATGGGTTGTGGGTTATTGGTGGCGATTTTAATTCGGTGAGGTCGATGGAGGAGAGGAATGTAATGACCAGCGTTTCGATACTTTTTTTTATCTCGGCAAGTCTCATCATACTTCCTATCTTGTGATGCTTTTACACTCGAGACAAACGATCATAATGAGGAATGAACTATTTGAATCTTAATTGTGCTAAACTATGTGAAACTTTTACTTTATGTGATGCTTTTGTGATACTTATTGTATATGAACAACGTGAATCTTAACTCTTGTGATGCTTTATATATGAATGAAGTGAATCTTGACTCTTGTGACACTTTATATATGAACGATATAATTCTTGATTCTTGGTGATACTTGATACTTATTGAACAGGAAACTAGCTTAAACGCAAACTTGAAACACGGAAACTCTTTGTGCAAACCTATGATGTAATGATACTCTATGAAATGGCTACTCACAACAATACGCAACGCAACTCTTAACCTCGCTCGCAAAACAAACCAAAGTCGGAAAACTAGCAAACAAGAATCGGTTATCCGAATGGACATCCGATCGGATGACCATCCGCTCGGATGACCATCCGCTTGGATGACCATCTGACCGGATGGCCATCCGGCCGGATGGCCATTCGACCGGAACGCCATCCGACACCTGACACCTGCACCGACTTAACCCATCCGATCGACACCATCCGATTGGAGCCATCACCATCATCTATAAATAGGACACTTAACCCTTCATTCTCACATTTCATTCTACCATCCGAGCACACGCACTCAAGTCACTCTCAGCCACTTTAATCGTGATTCAAGGCTTTTGCGTAAGTATTTCTCCTAGAATCTTGTACAACCTTCATCTTTAATCACTTCTACACCATATTCTTCATCAAAATCACATAAACACTACAACTTTTCCTCGAAAACCAACTGAATTAGACTCTTGATGGTGGTTTCCACTCGGTTGCTTATGCAAACTGTTGTGGAGCACCATTTTACCAAGATTGGTTCCAGACCTAATGGATTTTCATAACTTTTACACAAGATCTAAAGGATTATCACACTTTTATATCAGATCACGGGATTTCACATGTTTCCGGCTCGGATCTGATAAACTTCACGTTTTACAACTGATTTACGAACTTTTCTTCAGTTTTTATACAAAACCTTGGCGAAATCGGGCTCAAACAGACTCTCGACTCGTTCCTTAGTCGAGAGTCGGCTTGAAAACCGATTTCCACAGGAAAACGGTGATTTACGGGTCCAAACATGAAATTCCATCAAGAACAGCTTGTCGGTTCGAAAGGGGTGATACCCATCTGATCGAAGTAGCAGGGTCTGGTGTGTTTTCGTTGTTTGACACGTCATCACGCCGTCTCCGTTAACTCAAAGATTAGAAACTTTTGAAAACTTCACCCACTGACCATCTGTTCGAATGGTCGTCCGATCGGATGACCATCCGTCCAGATGATCTGATTATGATAACTCTTGCTGTTTGTTTTACATGACACTATGATAAAAAAAACTTAAACAGTTCACAGACACCATCACACTGTTTGAATGGTCATCCGTCCGGATGACCAACTGTTTAGATGACCATCCGCTCAGGTAGTCTGTCAGACACTTTTACTCAATTTTACACGATTCGACACTCTGTTCCCGACCGGGTCAGCACTTAGAGGACTTATGCTCTGTTCCCCCGCACACAGGCTGATCCAGCGCTCCCTTTGATCCAATTAGGCAGTGTTTGGTTCTAAGCACCCACTGTGAGTATACTCGATCCCTTTTTGTTTTAAACACCTTTGGGATGCAACATGTATTCTATATCAAGACACTTGACACTTGACACTTGAAACTTAATTGAAACATACTCTATCCGCATTAAACATGAAAACATGATACTTGTGATACTTGAGACCTTTATGCTATGTGAACGTTTGATTCTTATGTGTAGCTCACCTTAACAATTATAGCGCTATAGGGGTAACGCACCACTCTTTGAGTCATGGGGAGTATTGTTAATGTAACACCTCGAAAATTCACGTCCTATAATGTATTGACAAGTGTCATAAGCTTGAACGTGTGAAAGTATACTCTAGAGGGACTAAAGTTGACAAACATGGAAAGTATGTGAATATAAGGGTTCAAAATGTCAACAAGGGATAAATATACTTTACAGTAACCCTACATGATGCTCATACCCTTAAATGAATGAATCATGAATCATACGAATGAAAGAAAGTGAGAGATTACAAACTACAGGGGTTAAATGTGTCAACATGTTTAAGTTATACCTCTGAGTGACCTTTTAGCAAACCCGAAGCTTTGTAACGGTAAATTATGCTTACTAGAATGTGTGATAAAAAATTCACCAAGTTTCGTTATCGTATGAGAAAATTATGATAGAATTCGTATACGAGGGGTTAAAAGCGTCAGCGAAGAAATTATGACTTTTCGGGTAACCATAAAGTTAACCAAGGACTTAACAAAGTTTGGTTATGTCTTAAGGCCCTTAAGAGTCAAGTTAGAGGGCTCAAAGTAAAAGAAATCATGTTAAAATCAAGTGTGGAAGGACCAGGGACCAAAATGGCAATTATTGAAAGTTGTTTCAGGTCAGACGGGGCTAGGCGGCCCGCGTAAGACTCCTTAAGAGTCTACGCGGCCCGCGTGAGGATGCCAGATGCAGAAAATCGTTTAACTGTCTGTTCAGCCCATGTAAACGACATCTATTGCTCTTTAACACTTCCAAGAGTTGCCTAAACTAATTCTTAGGCCTTAGGGACACTTGTTAATGATCAGGGAACATGTATAGCCTTGTGTGTCATGATCTTAAGCAATCAAGAACACTATATAAAGCCCCAAATGTTGCAAACTTTGATCATTCTTTCCCAACTCTTCTTCTGAACAATTCTGGAGCACAAGGACCTTTCCTAAGCATCCCTGGTCGTGCATTAGACCTTGGTAAGCACCCTTGACCTTCCTTAATCGTGTTTTGCTTAGTTATTAGCTTAAAAGTCAAACCGTCGTAATTAAGGTTTGACTTATTGATTAATCATTAATGGTCTGATGTTTAGTCAAATTGAAGGTAGTTATAAGTTGGTATTTATGTGGGCAATAAACCCTTAGAAGGGCACCCTCTGATTCCCGTTCTAACTAGATCAAATGTCGGGTCAAAGTTGATTAGAAAAAGTCAACAGAATGCTAATCTTCGAATTAACGCATAATTAGCAATGTAGAAGACATGTAACCTATTTTATCACTTATATAACTTAGTAATAAGTATAAGAATTGGTCTAAGCTTGTTTGATCCGACAATTTTCTGTTTAGACCTAGTTCGGAACCGAAAGTCGCAAAACTTTGAATTTAGTTCTGATCCGAATTAGAGAGGTTTAGAAATGCCTTAGGGCTTCCTTAGGACCAGGTTACATGTTGGAATAACCCTCTGTGCTTGGTTCATTGTTTGCCCCATTCGTTTACACATTCCCGTTAAATGCCTAATGTTGACCAATATGCCTGTTTGACCTTAAAATGTGAATTTTAGAAATGTAAAAGAATAGAAACCTTAGTTACTGATTTATAAACATATCCCTAAATTTTCACATCAGTTTGAGGTCTAGATTAGGAGTTATGCTCAATGGCGTAATTAGAACGCTTTTTCGTAATTAAACGGCGCCATTAGCATAAAGCCTATCTAAACCCAATTTTTGACACCAAACCTTTTACCCACTGATGTAATATAATATTTTGAGATTTTTAAAGATTTTTAATTATTTTAAACTGATCATAATCTAGGGTTATCGCCTTAATTCGGTAAATACCGATTATGCCCTTCTAGGCCATAAAATGAGTTTTACAAGCCCTTTTGACACCAATCCAATTGCTAATGATTTTATATAATAAATGGAGTATTTTGAACTTAATAACCTGATCAGAAAACTCAGATTTCCGGTATAACCCGAAAATCGCTTAAAATGACTTTTTACGCGTATTAAACGCATAGTTTGGGTTTAAAACCATTTTGTCACATAAGACTCATCATCAACTGATGTAACCTGTTAAAATAAGTTATTTTACTGATGTATTCGGACCTGAACCTCAGAATCATATTTAATCTCTTTTAAAATATTTAAAATGACCAAAATACCCCTACGGGGCTTATATTGAGATTAAACTCGTTTTGGGCATAATGGAAGATATCCTACTGATATCACAACATATTTAAGGCATATTAACTTAGGAAACCTTTTTAGGACCCTTATGGTTACCCGTTACGCTTCTTGCGCGTTCGGTTCGGTTTATGTAACTAGTTTGCATAAATTAGCCGAAACGGGTCAAACGTTATCATTTTTATCTCAAAATCCAGAATGTGTTTAGTGTACCCATATTATACAAGTCTCCAAACTTGTCGGGTCTAAATCACATTCTATTCCGGTCTTCGCTCAATCATGCGTTTTGAACCGTAAACTTTTCCTTAAAACTAACCGGTCTAAGTTACGACTTAAATAAGACCCGTTAGGAATCTAATAGGTTAATAAAACCTTCATTCCAGATTGAGAGCCCCAGTAGAAATACTTGTACTTGCTGATTAGAATATACGGCTGAGTATAAATTGCATTTGCTAGCTCAGGTAAATACTTTTAACTTATTTTCCCTATACGGGCTTGGGATACGGTATTATAATAATACCGCTTGATCGGGTATTGAATGTTTAATCGTATTGTGATTAAATTATTGAGGTAACCCGCTTTAATCTGTATTGTTTGAAATAAAAGCCTTTAGGGGTTAATGACCATGTCCCGGATATCCTTGACATCATTGTATTATAAAATGGCCACGCCTTATGCACGAGCTGTAGGCATACACCTGACAGTGCATAAGGGAAACGGTATCTCACTCTCTTGTGGGCCTATACTTGTGGCGTGTCTGTTAATCTTGACTCGGTTTCTACATCGGGCCCTGAACGTACAACGAACATGTGAATCTGTATACAAGATTTTTTTATATAATTGTCCCAAGTTATAAAAGATATGTTGTGCCTTGTGCATTCAAATCAATTTTATTAAACCTTTTCAAATGAGTCGGTTAATTGTATTTACCAGTGTAAACTGACGTACTTTCCAAAAAGGTTAAGTGACAGGTACTGAACGTAATTGGCTGGAAGCTCAGGGCGTTAATAAGGAATCTTGCAAGTTCTAGGCGTCTAAAGTCTGTTGAACAATGTTTATGTTTTAAGATCCGCCTGTGGATCTTTTACTTTCCGTTGTAATACTTTGATATTACTTTATATTCGGATTGTAATATATTTATCTTTTGCTTCCGCTGTGCATCTATATATTGTGTTGTTTGACTATGATGATATCAACTACGTCACGATACTCCCCACCGGGCCCACCGGTAATACGTGGAAATATCGGGGTGTGACAGTTAAGTTTTGATTCTTTTACCTCCTCTTCGTTGTGACAAAGTAGGAAAGGCATGTTAACGGGTTGGAGACTTGGGTTATCATATGAACCACGTTAACTAGCATGTTGAAACTTGTGATATGTTGTTCATGTTGGATATGAGTTTTTATACGTTTAAACTACTACGCTTTGTATTCAAACTTGTATACTCGCCAACATTTTTGTTGATCGTATTTTAATACATGTTGGAGGTTGATAGTAGCAGGGGAAACAAGAAATCAAGCTAGGATGACTCTAGAAAATCATCTTGGATAAACACTATTTTGAAACTTGTTGAATTTGGGTGACATTTTGATACAATTTTGATCATGTTTGGTTTGTATGAGAATTTAGTCCTTAATATGAAATTTTGATTAAACTGTTATGGATTCTCTTGAGCAATCTAATTCGCTTAGTGCCACGCCCCGATGTTTCTGCGATCGGTTGGGGTGTGACAGATTGGTATTAGAGCCATAACTATAGGGAATTAGGTAGAATTGTTGCTTTCGCCTAAGCCTATTAGGAGAAGTAGGAATGTTTTTACCTAGTCTATAGTTCAGGAACTCTCTCATTATGTGCTGTTTAAAACTACTTGCCTTCTATCCTGTTTGATTCTATCTTTCCTACTTGGTCTGTTAATATTCATTGCCTTTCCTAAGGCTAACACAATACACACTTGGACGCTTTGAAGACACTCTTGTAACAAAACCGAAACGACTCATCAAAACAGGGGTGATTCCCACCTTTGATGACGACTTTCACTCAGCTGTACTTTGTATTTTGCATGAAATTTACCCTTAAGTTAGGAGTGACATCCAAACCTCGAAGGGAAATTTCCATTCCATATCCTAGTGGGTCTTATCTTTTGGTAAGTACCAACAACATTAGGGTACGATGTTACCAAGTTAGAGGTGAAACTTGCATCTTGATAACTAGTCCCACTCCTTGATGTTTTTCTCAGTCTCACCAAAGTCTCGAATTTTCCCAATCGAATAAGGACGTGTAGTAACCGAAAGGACAAATATCGTAGGCCTAACATCGATGAATGTATTTGTCTAGTAGGCCAAAGCATGTTACCTTAATTCGAAAGGGGCCCGAATTACTTTGGTTAGTCGACGTTTCTCTACCCGAAATAGTCCTATGTTTATGAGGCTCTCTTTTATGTTATCTCGATTTACATGTGGCTTTATACTTGATGCCTTGTTCATTTCGAAACTGTTACACAGATCACACTATCTCTGCAATCTAAAACAATGATAATAACCTCTCATGAACAAACTAAATTTACGACGCTTTCGTTATTTTATGTGATGCAATGTGAAACTTGTTATACTATATGAGACATATGTACCGTGTGACCCACAATTTGAAACATTTATATGCTATATACTCTGTGAAATGAATCAATTTAACAAGAACATTATGATCGAGTCTCACCCGATTCTTTGTTGAATCTTTAGATGTCATCGAGTCATCTTAACAACCCCCACAAGAAATCTAAGGCCAACACTCAGAGGAAGATGATGTCTTTCATGGCCGACCAGATCGCATGCATTGTTCCCAAGATTGTTACTGAAATTCAGAGATCAAACACTCCTCCCTCCTATGTTGACTCGAAAGCATTCCAACCTAAGCATGTGAGCTTCAGCTACAAATACTTTTTCTCTTGCAACCCTAAGCCTTTCACGGGCAGTGATGGGGTCACTGCAATGCTGGAATGGTTCGACAACATTGAAGTTACTTTCATCAACAGTGAGTACCCTGAACATCTCAAGACTAGGAGTGCTACTGGTGTCTTTCAAGAAAGGGCCTTGGAATGGTGGACTAATGAGAGGAACATCCGCTCAAATGATGAAGCTTATGCTTTACCGTGGGCCGAGGTTAGGGAACTCATGATGCTTGAATTCTACCCTCCACATGAGCAGCAGAAACTTGAGGATGAGTTATGGCATCTAAAACATGTTGGAGACGACAATCTGGCTTATACTACCAGTTTTAAACAACTCAGCATCATCGTGCCGCATTTGATGTCTACTCCCAAATGCATGATCATGAAGTACATTCATGGGTTACCTCCTGCCATGCGCAACTCCATTGAAGCAGCTCAGCTAGACAACATCGAAGAAGTTTACCGACTTGCAGCTAGTCTGAACAACAATTGTGTATGTAATAAACAGTTTGGAAGCCCTGCTCCCTCGAAACCAGCTAACTAGATCACGCAGCAACCAAGTGGCAACAAGGGTAAGAAACGAAAGTCTCAAAACCTGCTGGCAACGCTATTGGGTTTACGGCTACTCCAAACCCTCCTGCTCCAGAAAACACCAAGAAGTCGTACGCTGGGGTTCATCCCAAGTGTGCCACTTGCAACTATCATCACCCTGTCGGCGCAACTTATCGCCGGTGTACCACTTGCAGTAGCTATGGTCATACAGCCCCTTACTGTAGTCAACCCAATCAAGTCCAGCAAACACCACCAGCTCAGCAGAACCCCAAACTAGCAACCAACGTGCGAGCCTGCTACAAGTGTGATGATACCACTCATCTCCGTCCCCAATGTCCGCAACTGAATCAGGAGCAACATCAAGCCGCTCGAGGACGAGCGTTCAACACCAACGCGAATCAGGCGCGTAACGACAATGATGTTGTTAATGGTGCGTTTTGTAATGCCCTGCGTCCCTAAACTTTAGGCCATTGGTAAGTTTTGTCCCTAGACCTTGCCTATTGTCAATTTTAGTCCCTGAACTACGTAGTCATTAATACTTCTGGTACTTGGTGAATTCTATGCTATATACTAGATACTTGAAATGCCTAATTCTATATACTTGGAATGCCTAATTCTATATGCTTGGAATGCCTAATTCTTAATACTTTGGTTCTTGGCTCTTTAGGCTAGTGAAACTTGAGACTTAGTTGAACGAGGGACTGGAGTCTTGTCACTGGCGGAAACTATGAAACTTTGAAAACTATTGTGCTATTGCTATAATCTAGTTATGCTATTACCCCATACTACGCAACACTTAATCTAACTCGCAAATCGAATCGAAGACGGCGAAATGGAATAGATAGGATTGACCGAGTGGCAATCCGATCGGATGACCATCCGATCGGATGGCCACTCGATCAGACCGCCATCCGATCCGTGCACACCGCCTCTCTTCACCCACTTTGACACTATAAATAGGCCTGTCACATCACCATTCTCACTGATGTGACAGCCTCACTCGACCCAGACGCACGCACTCCTCTTTTCCTCCATTTCTTGGCAATTTCGGTACGTTTTACACTTGATTCTTGTACTTTCTTGATCTACACTTCATTCTCTACAAGATTCTCCTTTGAAATCTCACTTTCCACCATGAAATCTCTCGGATCTGAGCTCTTGAAGGTGATGTCACCATGGCAGTTTATACCAAACTGTTGTGTGAGGTCATCTTGGCCAAGATCTAGCTTAGATCTAAGGAATTTCATGCGTTTTACACTATAATCTGTACTAGATCTACACTTTTCAAGCTAAAACCCTATGTTTATCTTCATCTTCTCTTGAACTTTTACATAAAACGGTAAGATCCGGATCTAAACGGACTGTAGACTTGATTATTTGTCTAGAGTCGGCTTGGAAAGGGGTTGTTATCGGAAAAGATGACCGGAGTACGGGTTCTGACATAAATATCATCACGAACTGACGATCGAACGGACTGGGGTGATTCCCACCCGATCGGATCGGCTGAACACTGATGGGTTTACCGTTGTCTTAATGCGTACCACGTCATCATGGCTTAATCAGAAACTTAGAGTTTTACAAAAATTAAGAACGGGACAAGGTAACCCGATCAAGTGGCAGTCCGATCGGATAGCCATCCGATCGAACAGCCTACCGATCCAGTGACCCTTGCCCCTAACCCTAAGCATTCTTGAAACTGGAAGTCATAATCGTCGGGTGACAGCTCAATCAGATAGCCATCCGATCGAACAGCCATCCGATCGAGGCAACTTTGAATCTTGAACTTGGATCGAGTGGCGACCCGATCGGATAGCCATCCGATCGGACAGCCACCCGATTCCTTCACACTGTTGGCAGTTTGAATCGAGTGGCAACCCGATCGGATAGCCATCCGTTCCACTCACGCCTATGCCACTTTAATCGGAGGACAATCTGATCGGATGGCCATCCGATCAGACAGCCATCTGATCCAGTGGTTAATCCGACACTTGTGCAACCTCTTTGTTTTGACCGACACTAATTCGTTGCAATCTAATCAGGCTAAACCTAAAGAGCTCCCTTTGATCCAATAACAGTTAATCTGTTAAGCAATCACTGTGAGTATACTCGATCCCTTTTTGCTTTAAACTTTGGGATGTAACATGTATTCTATTAAACTACGATACTTGAGACTTTTGCAAACTAAACTCTATCCTACGTGTATGTGAAACTTATGATTCTTCTATTCTATTTGTGCTATGTGAACGTTTAATCCAGGGTGTGTAGTTCCGCCTTAACAATAGTAGCGCTATAGGAGATGCACCACCCCATTATTCTCGGGGGTATTGTTAGGAGGATTCTAGTTTTCCTTGAGACTTGGGAAAACAACAAAGCATCGGGATACTTGGGCTATCACTTGTTGGACTGCGAACACTAGCACGACTGAAACTATTTTATTACTTACATTGTGGATATGAGTTGTTTTAATCTATTACTTTATATACTCAAAACTTGTATACTCGCCGGTACATTTTTGTACTGACCCTATTTTAACACATGTTGCAGGCTGATAGGATGTTGTGCAAACAAGTGAATCAAGCTAGGGTGATGCTTAGAAACCCATGTAGTTAATTAATCTTTGAACATTATTTGATATTTGGTGTAATTTGATACTTGATGTGATGGTTATTCGTTTTAGACAATTGTTAAATCAATTTAATCTTTTATGAAATTTCTAGTGTTATGGAATCTCATGAGCAATCTGAACGCTTAGTGCTTGCATCCCGATGTTCCGCCATCGGTTGGGGTGCGACAGATTGGTATCAGAGCCATAACTATAGAGAATTAGGATAAGTGGGAATACTTGCCCTAGTCAATAGTTCTAGGAATCTTGGTTCTTATATGTTGTTTAAGACTTATGCATTCTATCATTTCTACTTCCTAGCAGCACATATCCCTACTAAACTTACATGCCTTTCCTAAGGCTGATACAATATACACTTGATACATCGAAAACACTGTTAATCAGTGTTTGTATTTTGCACGAGATTTTCCCTCAAGACAGGAGTGACATCCGAACCTTGATGGAAAATCTCCATATTATTCTAGTAGGTCTTGGCTGCGGATAAGTACCGACGCTATTAGGGTACGATGTTGTCAAGTTAGAGGTGAAACTCAGACCTTGATAACTAGTCCCACTCCTTGATGATTTTATGTCTCGCTAAAGTCTCGAAACTTCCATTCAATTGGGTACGTGAAATTACCAAAAGGACGAATATCGTAGGCCTAACATCGATGACATATTTGTCTAAGTAAGTCAAGATGCGTTGCTTTAATTCGAAAGGGGTTCGAATCACTTTGGTTAGTCATCGTTCCACTACCCGGAACAATCTATGTTTTATGAGCCTATCTTTTATGTTATCTCGATTTTTACATGTGGTTTTAGACTTAATTCTTCGTTTATCTTGATTCTTCATTTATTTTGAGACTTTTTCACGAATTACACGTATGTCCGCAATCTAAAACGTTAACTCTTATCTCAGGATCAACTAAATTTATGAAGCTTTATTCTATCATGATAGCCTATGTGGGAAACTTGATCGACTATGATACTATGTGAATCCATCTGATGAATCTATGTGTTAATAGGGTTGTAAAGCACTAAATGTAACATGGCCTAGAAGTACGAGGGAAAAGTGACGTGTCTGAAGCATGGTGGATACGCCGCTGGTACTTCCTATATATAAGTGTTTCAGACGTGTTACCAACTTTCGTACTAAGTGCCATGCGAAACTTAGTGTTTTGTAGACCGGTGATGAGTTTGTTGAAATCTAATCCATGGGAAACTACTTGAGTAATCTATGTGTAATCTATGCGTACTCTAGCGTAATCTACGTGTAATCTAAGTATGTGTTGTTTTGAGAAACAAAATGAGAAACGTAGCCTAGCGCCGAAGACGAGGATGACGTGACATGTCCGAAGCATGGTGGATACGCCGCTGGTACTTCCTATATATAAGTGTTTCAGGCATATTACCTAGTCTTCGTACCACGCGCTAAGTGAAGTTCGTAGTTTTGTAGGCTCGAGTTGAAGTTGTGGAATCTATTTGGTTAATCTATGTTGAATCTATTTGGTTAATCTATGTTGAATATATTTGGTTAGTCTATGTTGAATCTATTTAGGTAATCTATGTTGTGAAAAGTGGTGGAATCTAATGTTGTGGTTAACGAAGCGTGACACCGATGACGAGGGGGACGTGGCATGATTGAAGCATGGTTGATACGCCGCTGGTACTTCCTATATATAAGTGCTTCCGTCATGTTACCGAACTTTCGTAGCACGTGCCATGTGGGATTTCGTTGTTTGTGGGTTGTTAACATGAATCTATGAGAATCCATTGAACTTTTTGGAAACTATCAAAACTATTGGAATCTATGAATCTATCGAATCTATTGGAAATTATTGAATCTATTGGAGTCTATGAATATATTGAATCTATGGAATCTATGTGAAACTATTGGAGTAGTCTATGTGAATCTATGATTATTAGTGTATTTTATGACACGAAACATGACACCGAGTACGAGGCGGAAGCAATATGCCTGAAGCGTGGTGGATACGCCACTGGTACTTCCTATATATAAACATTTTTGACATGTTGCCAAGCTTCGTACAACGTGCCATGCGAAGGTCGTGGGTTGTTGTGTTAAAACTAATATGAACTATGTGAATCTTGTTGAATCTCGAGTCTTTAATCTATCGTGTGTGAATTTACATTGTGAGACTTTGCGAACCTAGACTTACACGATCCTCTTGTTGGATCTTTAGGATGTCTTCTTGAAAGCTGTTAGGATCGGAGGCCCTCATGATTGTGTTTGTTTGTGTAAATTGAACAATGAATGAATGTGAAACAATGTAAAGTGCAGCGGAAATGAATAACAAACTTTGTAAACACAATCAAGGAGAAAATAGTTTTGAGAAAGCATATGTAATTCATTTAGTCAAAAGATTTACAATAAGAATCAAATTGTGACAACTGCCACTTTCGGGTAATTTACGTACATTTAAAGCAATGATTTACATTATACAAGTATGTGTTTTGAATATTCGAACTGCATGATTACATGATATACATCTTAGAGCACTCAAGGAATATTCATTTATGATGCACATTATTCATTTTTATTGGTTACATTTGAAATAGTGTAAACAATGCATCGAAACAACTAGAATAGTACCTAGTAAACTAGTGTGCTGACGAAAACTCAGGTTTCGCATAAACCATCTAAATTACATCTTTAGGACTTAGACAAAAGTCCAACATCAAATATACATTAAACCCTATATGGGAATGCAAGGGTTTGGTTTAATATACTACCAATGTCCGGTAGCACCGAAAACTGTCCGAAAAGTGCTAAAAGGATTTCATTATTTGTCCGCAGAAAAATACAGAAATCGTGCGGAAATATACAGCATTCCGCAGAACGAAACAGTAATTATCTGAAAAACCCGAAAATAAATATTATTTGACATAAATAATATAGTGGGTAGTTAAAACGACACAAAAACCGCAATCGAATCTTATTGCATTAAGCTGCATGGCTAGTTCAGTAAACTGCCAGTCAGCAAAGCCGGTACCGGAACCGTGTCAAAAATAATAAAAGTTTTAGTCCAAAAAGTTGGATTAAATATTTGGATAATAAAACAAGTCCAAAAATAATTTTTTGTTATGTTTTTATCTAAATAAAACACGGTGTCAGTATTTAACCCGGTACAGGACCTGAACCGACTTTTTCACCCGAATTACACACTAAAAATTTCGGTGAACTAGTTTTACTTAGTGTCACACTACTTTAAAATATGAAGGCTTAAAACCTTGTAGATATTTTTATATAAAATGTCAAAGTTCCTAAAATACTTAAACATTTACTACATTTTACCATGAATTGAACACTTAACACATGAAACAAATTCAAGACCCTTTCCACCCTCATGTTCACGTTTGTTTTAGTGGGTCCAACACCCCTTAATTACTTGCTAAATATCTTGATATTTTTAGTAAGTTACAAGTGGATGAAATGGGTAAGTTATTAGAATACTTACACATTAAGTAAACTAGCACTTTACCATTCATTTTTCATCTTTTATTACACAAACAAAAGCTCTCATCATCTTCATCCATCTTACCAAGAACACTAAAAACCCACTTCAATTTTAGTCTTTTATTAGATGATTAACATGGGTTTCCAAGTAACATAAGGTGATCTAAAGCTTTTGGAAGTAAAAGGAAGGGTTTTCATCCATACAAAAGTGTTCTACCAACAAGATCATCATCTTCTTAGTCTTAATAATCTTCTAAGATCATCCCTAGCCTAGTGCTAGAAGTAAGCTTCTATAACTATATTTTTTTTATACATATATTATGTTTATGATTGTTATTATTACTAATAATAACCAAGTAATCATACATAATAAACATGAAAAAAATACAAAGAAGCAAAGATAATAATCATGATATATTTATGTTGGTTTATATTGTGATTTAAGACTTGTGATATGCATATTTGATCTTGGTATGATGATTATGGTATAAATAAATTGTTAGAAGATGTTTTAAAATATGATCTAACAATTATACATGTTTATGTTAAAGGGTTTTTAACATAAAGGTTTAAAGTAATGATCATAACCTTTGATCTTGTGGAAGTATTAAGGGTTTTTATTTAAAAACAAGACTTTTACAAGATTATAAAAAGTAACATACAACTAGAGATTTTTATAAAAGTTGTTAAAACTAGAATTAAACTTGGTTTTTGAACTAGTTAGCATATGTAATGATCATGTTTAAAACCCTACATGATTTGGAAATCATCTTGATAAATTTTATTTTATAAAAATCTCATATGTTTTTAGTTAAGATGATTGGGTAAATTGATGGTGATTTGGAAAAGAAAATGATATGTTTATGAAACATGGCCAAATGATTAATACAAAGGTTATATGGCCATTTTTTTTTAGAACATTATGTTAACAAAACTATCATTTTTTTTTAAAGTCTTTACAATATTAGAAAGTTGGTCTTTCTAATCATAAAAATTGACATAAATATATATTTTGGTAAAATACATATTTATAGAACATATCAAGTATGTGCTATGTATTATTATTTGTATTAGTTATATATACAAGTTAGAGATTTGATAACATTGATACAAATAAATACAAGACACATTTACAAGTAAAGACTTACAAGAATACATATATACACACTTGAATACAATTTGCGGATCATTCGGACATCGGATACAAATTATGGTCAAATCGGACGACGGATGAACCTATGAACATATCGTCATTCCGAGGAATTACTACGATGTATAGACGATCTTTCGACGCGGACACAAAAATTACGTTACCATTAACAAAATTCAGACATTTTGAAACTTATAAAAACTATTATGTTTTTATTAACTAAAAAGTATACTTAGTGATTTTTATAAAAATGATTTTTATAAAAATGAAAGACTTATACTTACATGTGGGCTATTCTATAACAAATGGGCTTATTTTTGGCTATTTTTCTACAAATGGGCTTAGTTTTCTTAATGGGCTTATCTTCATCATGGGCTTAACATAAATTCATGGGCTAAGCCCAAACACCAAACATATGGGCCAAAGCCAACACTATTTAAGCCCAACACTATTCAAGCCCAACACTATTCAAGCCCAACACTATTCAAGCCCAACACTATTGGAGCCCAACACTATTCAAGCCCAACACTATTGAAGCCCAACACTATTGAGGCCCAACACTATTTGAGGCCCAACACTATTTGAGGCCCAGCACTATTTGAGGCCCAACACTATTTAAGGCCCAGCACTATTTAAGCCCAATAACTTGAAAACATGGGCTTGGCCCAATGATACCATTATTGGAAACACAACTATACAATTGATACATATAAGACACGAAATTCAGCGGACTAGATCCGACTATACAACTCACAAGATACAAGATAACATTTATATATATATATATTTGGTGAAAATATATATATAACATTTGAACAACTCATACATCGAATACACAGTTAACGAACAACAAGGACATGCAAGTCTTACAAATATTCAAGACATAAGACTTATACTCAGGTCATTTACAAAGACCGAAGGGTCTGACAAATATAAGGACATTTGTAGGTCGCAACATTGTTCAAGACGACCGTATGTCAGATCACAGTTAGTTACTATTCACGGACGCAATTCTGTGAGTTCATGTCCCCTATTCATTTAAATGTTTTACAACTTTACAACTATCGGGGAAAATACATGTTCAACGTATGTTAAAGTTAGGGAATGAAACACCTTAGATCATGTGCGAATTAGGGCCATACATATAAGCACCATTAATCCAGTTTGGACCTAGGTACAAGGGGTTAGATCTAATGGGTTTTGGCGAGTCCCACTCTTGGTCGTGGACCCATACAGAAGAGTGCGTTTGTGTCCCAGTCGATAGGAGTCGACATAAAATCGTCTAGGGTTGGATTGCTTCCTAATTCGTCACACATATTAATGTCCTCGCGAAATATTAATGATCAACGATTTCATTGACGCTTTACATACTACATCATACATACAGATACATTTTATACAACTCATATGTTGTGGATACAGTTTATACATCATACATACAGATACACTCATATGTTGTGGATACAGTTTATACATCATACATACAGATACATTTTATACAACTCACATGTTATGGATACATTTTATACAACTCACATTTTACAGATACATCTCATACAACTAAACTGCATGAACTCGCTCAACTTTTGTTGATGTTTTCAAACTTAACATGTATTTCAGGAAATTAGTGGACCTGGCAGACATTTCAGTCAAGGAAAGCAAGTATCAAGACTCCATGCCACCATTTGAAGGGTTTACCCGTTATATACCGCCTCTTTGCGGTGATATAGTGGTCAAAGCCTTGACATTTTAAGACTTACATTTTGATGTATAGAACGATGAAAACGCATTTTCATTTGATGGTTTGTAACAAATACATTTAACTTATGTTGCGTTCTTTCGAAACAATTATGACAATGGCATTGGAGCTTGTTTTTATTCATTTAGTATTGTTCACTTATATTGTTATGCAATGAGAACCGATCAGATCACACCTCGCGCTTCCGCTACGAGCGGGTGTGACACAAATGATTACAGATATGCTTACATACTAAGCTCCCCCTCAGCCAGATGCCCCAAGGTTGGATTGTACAAGATGAAAGGATTGAATTGAGGAGTGGAACTCTCTCAAAACGAATCAAATGTAACAGTACAGAGTACTGCTCCATTTATAGACAAAACCAAACCGCTGAGGCATCTCAGCTGACGTCACCATGAAAGCGACGTCTAACAGCCTAACAACCTGTATCTACTGTTCTTATACAAACACTGCTAAACCTAACAACTGACAATTCATAAGACATATGATATACTAAACTACTGCTCTCTCTAATCATCAAGGCTTTCCTCAAGGTTGATCAGTCCTTGATTGGGCAGTGCTTTGTCATCAGCAGTTTGTTCCAGCAGTGCTTAGTTTCCAGCAGTCTTCTAGGCTTCATCAGTAGTTATGCAGAGCAGCAGTTGTATCTGGGCAGTGGATATGAGACCATCAGCTGTTGTAATCACTTTCAAGGGAGAAGACTTAGTGTAAACAACTGCTTATTGTGAATCCACTGTTGTGACCAGGTTTTGGCTTTACATTATCTGTTCCTCTAGTAGGGTTCAATCCCAACAATCTCCCCCCTGGAACAGATAATGCCAAAACCTTTCATTATTCTGGATCTTTATTCCTCATCAGAAGTTCCCTTGCTTTTCTTTTAAATTCTTCTTCAAATTCTTTGGAACTTGTGTCATCTTCATCCCGGCACAGTGTAAGTTCAAGGAGATCCTGCAAATCTTCAACACTAAGGCCTAGTGCTTCTTTCCTTGATATGTACTTCACTTCGCCATTGGATCTGACCAGGGTCAATACGTGGGTCTTTTGATCAGACATCCACTTTAGTACTTTTAAACCCAATGGGTTTCTTGGGAGAGATTTATTCAATGATGAGTTGGGAGATGTTGGCCGTGTGAAAACTTGCAGACTTTCAGACATTCTTTTGAAGGCCATTTCAATGACATTGTTTGCTGCAGCTATGTCTTCTGTAGTCTCTTTTTCTATCTGCTCCTGTCTCTTTTGTTGATCTGGCTCAGTGTCTGAAACTTCTGAAGTATTTGGTGATGCAGGCTTAGTTAACACCTTCTTAAAAAGGTTTTGAAGTTTTTCTGAGTTCTCTTCTTTTAGACCCATTTTCATGATGGTTTCTTTGAAGAACTCAACTTCCTTTTCCTTTTCCTTTTCCTCTTCACTATTCAGCTGTTCTCCTTCTTCTTGGTTTGTCACAAGAGTAGACCGGAACAGTGTTTTGAGGTTTTCTATCTGCTGTTCAAGCTTCATCATCTGTTCATGCTTCTTTGAAGTGCCTGAAACAGTTATCTTTCTTTTCTTCAGCCTTTCATAGGCTTCATCAGTTTGCTGCTTTGACCATTTTGATATGGCATTTGCAGTGTCCACTTTTGCATTTACCAGCTCCTGTTTCTTTCTTTTATACTTAGCTGTTAGGTCAGAGATGAGCTTTTTATATTTACTCCAATTTGGAGCATTTTTCTTCTTTCTAGGATCATTCTTGATTCTATCAATTCTATCAGCTTCATGCTTTAAAGCCACTATTGGCCATTCTTCAAATTGGTTTTCTTCAGCAGGATAAAATTTTTCTTGCATTATGTATGCAAGAAGTTTTCCTCTCATCTCTTTTCGTTGTTCTGCCTTTTCTTTACTCAGCTCTTGTGCAAAATCTTTTATTTGTTTGACCTTTGTGAGCAGAAAATCCAATCTTTCAGCAATGGCTTCATCACCTTGACCTTTACATTCAACCTTGGCTCTTATCTTAGCCTGTCTTACTTTGAGTTCAAGATATTCATCCATGTCTTCTGGAACCATGAAGCCAACAAGTGAAGAAAATCTTCTGTTTGAAGGATCATCATCAGTGTAGAATTGCCTCATCTCATTTTTTATAGCTTCCAGTTCTAATGGGTATCTTGCAGCAGTGGGATCATATTGGTCCTCATCTGGCTGAGTAAGTTTTCTTTTTCTGGTGTAGAGCTTTGCTGGTTTAGATGTGAGACTGGTGGATACAGTGGAAGATGACTGACTAACAGCTGTTGAAACAACTAGTGTCTCAACATCTGTTGTCATTACAACTGCTGATATGTCAGCAGATGTCTTCTGCTTTTGAGCAGGGGATGGAAGTGGTGAGGTAGTTTTTGATGGTGGTGATGGTGGTGGTGAATCATCAGATATGAGAATCCTTATCCTTTTTATTGTAGGAGAGGCTGATGATGTCGTTGGTGGATCAGTGGTTTGAATATGAGTGGCAGTGGTTTGTGATTGTGATTGACTGACAGTGGTTGAAACAACTGGTGTTTCAATCACTGCTGTCATTACAGCAGATGTTGTAACATCTGCTGTCTTCTGCTTTATGGCAGGAGGCAATGGTGGTGATGTGATTGTAGATGAAGATGGTGGTAGAACAATGGTTGTGATGGTGTGTGTTGAAGTTGTGTGTGTTGATGAAATGGTAGCTGTTTGGCTACTGACAGCAGTTTTTGTAACCACTGTTGTATCAGCTGTTTGGATGGAGGATTTAGATGTTGAATCTTTTGAGATTTTAGATGGCTGTTTTTCTTGCTCTGGTTCAACATACAGACCATCTTCAATTCCTTTTTTCTTCATTTTCTTTACATTCTCCCCCTTTTTGGCATTATCTGCAAGGGGGTTATCCATAAAAAGGATAGTGGAGGGAACTTTTTCACCATGGGCAGTCTTTTGTATGCTGGCCTTTATAGCCTTGATGTCTGCTTGAGTATCTTTAAATCTTGACACCACCATGTTTGTCAGCATTTTTACATGCATTTCATGCTGTTGATCAGCCATCTGTTTTTGTTTCTCTAGCATGGGTTGAAAGATATTCCAGAGCTCATTTGCAGCAACCGCTTGTGGTGGAGCGGATGCTTGAGTTGGAACAGGTGATTGTGGTGGGGCAGCAGTGGATTGTGCTTTTTGAGCTTTTAAAATCTCTTGCACCATCTCCTTTATTTCAGCAACTGAGGTTTCCAATTTTTCAACTCTTCCCGTCAATTCCTGATATTTTGAATCATCACCCACTTTAATGGGATCATCTGAATCCCCACCTGTAGTGGTTATATCAATGTTTGACTTAGGAACTGAGTCCCAAAAATCACCCATTGATGCCCCTTGTTCTTGGTACTGGGGACTTCTTTCTTCAGCACTTGATAGACCTTTGATGGTACCAGTGGTTAGAACCAACTCACTGGTGGTTACCGATGGTGCTATTGAAGAAATTGCCTTCAAGGGAGTCTTACTGATGAAACAACTGTCCAACTGAAGATCTGTTAATCCATCAGTTGTAGTTGCTGCTCCACTTGAACTACCACCGAGAGTTACTTGTAACTCAGGGGGTGTAACCTCCTCAGTTGTTGCTGGGATAACAGAGGTATAAGCATCAGACCCAGTCACTTGTGGGAGTATACTCTCAGTGACAGGTGATAGAGAGGAACTGGTTTGTGTCTGAGCAATAACAACTGCATGCAACAAGGGTAGCATGGATTGTGGTAATATTATTGGTGAGGGTATGGGAGTTGAAAGAGACATGTCCTTGGGATCAGGACTGAGGAAGATGGATCCGATTGAATCCAGAGCTTCATATTGTGGGGTCCCTGTGGTTACAACCTGATCCTTTTGTGAGGATGCAGGAGGAGTTTTAGGCAATGGTTGAGATCTTTCTTCCAACTGCTGTGAGGAAGTAGCAGCAGTGGTTTGTGGTGACATTTGTTTTGTCACAGGCAGTTGCTCTGGGATCTCATCTTCCAGAGTTGCCTTTGTTTTGGGTTTGGTGGGTTTTCTGGATGTTTTTCTTTTGGTCTTTTTGGTAATGTCAGGTGTGGGTTTCAAAGCAGTGGCAGTGCTGCTCTGATCACCTGGAGCAGTGGGCTCAGCAGCAGATGTCTGAGGAGCAGAGGTAACTGCTAAATTCTGCTCGGACACCTCTGCTTTTGTTTTTATTGGTGCCAACATTCTAGTGAATGTTTCAGGTGTTAAACTTTTTATTTTAAAATAACCACCTTGTTTTGGCACAATTTCATTTTCTTTTTCAAATTTTTGTTGAAAATAGTAGCTTAGAAACCTTGGAAAGAGTAAAAATGCTTTGCTATCAACATTCTTTACCAAGTCATTGAAGATTTCCTGGGAATAATTGTAATCTTTATTATTTAAAATGGCATAGCCCAGGCATTGAATCTTCAATGGTATTTCGTTAAAAGCTGTTGTTTTATTTGAAACACACGACAAAAGTGTGTGGAATAAAAATCTGGGTGCAAACGGAAAATAACCTTTTTGTAAGGTATATACCTTTGATTGTTCTGTATATCCCCTTTTCAGAAAATCAGCTTTTAACTCGTTTTTATCAAAAGAAGTTTTACCTTTCTGATCATCGAGTTTGAAGACTTCTGAGATTGATTGTGGAGTGATTTGAATCGCTTTACCCTGTATCGAGGAGTTAGTGGCTACTACTTTTCCGTCTTGTTTTTCAAGCGTAGTATTTTTCCAGAACTCTCTCTGGGTTTGCAAGTATATGGGAGCGTCTACTGTCAACAAAGTTTTGTACTTTGATGCACAGAGTGTGTCGATGACGAAATCGAAGGTGCGATTGTTTGAGGGTTTTGTGAGGAGACCCAAGTAGTTGTGCGGTGATTTGTATTGGATTTCAATGGTTTCTTCGGCCGTTTGAGCGACCTCTTTTGAAGATGATGGTGATTTTGGTTTAGATTTTGATTTTGATTTTGACTTCGTCATTTTGATGAAGAAGAATCGGAGAGTGATTTGGGAAGAAAAGTTGGAAACTGCTTTGAGAAGAGAACTTTGGAATTCAATTCGACAGTGTAAAACCCTGTTTGGGGTTTTGATCAAGGTTTTATTTAGGGAAAAAGTGATCGCTGATGTGGCAGCGGTTATTTTGATCTGAAGGCTAAAAATTGACCACGTGTCAACCTCTGATGATATGGATGAAGAATGAAGGACAGTTGTTTTAAGAACCACTGATGTATCAAGCATCAGTAGTTACAACGGTAATAATGTGATAACAGTGGAAGATTTTTACTATCAGTGGATAGCATATCAGTGGATAAGACACTGATTTTGAGCATCAGTACTTGCCAAGCAAAATGAGGATCAGTGGTTGACTTTCATAAGTGGATAGTAATTAGGAAGCAGACGTTGGAGCAAAACAGAGGTTAGGGTTAAAATAAGGGCAATGGTTTGAAAGTTCATATTCAGCAACTTTTTTACAGAGATTTTCATTCAAGGTTTTTGCCACATGTCAATTTCCTATTAGAATTCTTACGAATTTCTGACAGTGGTTTTGTACCCCGGATGATGAGAACTTTTTACTAAGGCAACTCATTTTCGTTTAATATCCAAATTAAAACACGAGTGCCCCAGTAGTTTAAACACTGTTAAGCAATCAACCTTTGATTTTGTTTAAAACAACCCTGAGTATGACATGACCTTTGACATATGCACCTTTTCCTTTTGACCTATTTATGAGGACAGAAATACCAAGAAAAATAAGGTACCATATCCTGACAGGAAATTTAAACTATTGCCAACAAAAACCAGCAAAAGTTCAAAATATATTATTCCTAAAAAAAACGAATAATATATCCTGGTTATTTAGAGGAAATCCTTTTGAAAAAAAAATGGATAAAGGATTCTCTGAAAATAGCATAAAAAAGGATCTGGTATAATATCAATAAAATAACGTAATCATATCATTCTCAAGTTTATGAAAATGGTCAGTGATTTGACAGCAGTGGTAGGAAATTTTGAATACATTTTGACCACTGTTTGGTACCATTTTCTTGTTAGTTGATTGCAAACATGAGAACACATGGACACATGAGTTTTAAAGATCCTGATATAGATCTTGTTACCATGTGATGATTTTTGAACGTTTGTCTAGTCCTCTTGTAAGTTCAATCACCGGAAATTCCATTTTTACCTAAACCTTTTCATGAATAGATAAATGCACACAATTGCTTAAAGACCATTATTACCCTAAACTCTGACTCGAGAGTGTTTTAAGTTTATACTCTTTTCTTTTGACTTCAAAAGTTTTGAGATAAACACACTTCTGAGCTTTTGTTAATTTTCTTCTTCCCTTTTTACCCTTCTCATTCATAAGTAATGAAATACTTACTGAGAGGCATTTATTGAAGGAATACTTGTTCCAAAATCATTTTGCAGTGATGTTTTGAGAGATTCGGTCATTTCTGCACATGCTAATGCCAACCTTCTCATTACCTATGATCTGGACATTTTTACTCCTGATTTTCTTAATGTATTTCAACAAAGTTGATTTTGTCCTTTTGAGGATCTCAACCTGCTTTCAACACATAAGATCTAAATAACTAAAGTTTTAAATCCCCTCTTTATAGATAACAAAAACACTAATGTTTTATGAAACATAGATTTTTGTTAATCTGAGGTTCATACTTTAGCATTAGAAAAGACATCACAAATATCAAAACAATAGTTGAAATCAATTTTGAAAATAAGAGATAATCCCATAGTTTTCACAGATATGGTTTCAGATCTAGAAACCATGAGTGTCTTGTGCATGAAATCACTTGTTGTGTGAGATTTGTGTGTCATATGACATCTTGATTGATTTAAAGAGTTTTTGAATAACCATTTTGTTCATGGTACACTCGTTACTCTGTTTTTCAACTAGATACAACCAACCTTAGTATCAATGAATTTTGAGCCGAACTGTTATGTCAAATTGATTGTTAGATCGAATTTGACTGTCCATGCTCTGATACCAATTGTTAGGATCGGAGGCCCTCATGATTGTGTTTGTTTGTGTAAATTGAACAATGAATGAATGTGAAACAATGTAAAGTGCAGCGGAAATGAATAACAAACTTTGTAAACACAATCAAGGAGAAAATAGTTTTGAGAAAGCATATGCAATTCATTTAGTCAAAAGATTTACAATAAGAATCAAATGATTACAGATATGCTTACATACTAAGCTCCCCCTCAGCCAGATTCCCCAAGGTTGGATTGTACAAGATGAAAGGATTGAATTGAGGAGAGGAACTCTCTCAAAACGAATCAAATGTAACAGTACAGAGTACTGCTCCATTTATAGACAAAACCAAACCGCTAAGGCATCTCAGCTGACGTCACCATGAAAGCGACGTCTAACAGCCTAACAACCTGTATCTACTGTTCTTATACAAACACTGCTAAACCTAACAACTGACAATTCATAAGACATATGATATACTAAACTACTGCTCTCTCTAATCATCAGGGTTTTCCTCAAGGTTGATCAGTCCTTGATTGGGCAGTGCTTTGTCATCAGCAGTTTGTTCCAGCAGTGCTTAGTTTCCAGCAGTCTTCTAGGCTTCATCAGTAGTTATGCAGAGCAGCAGTTGTATCTGGGCAGTGGATATGAGACCATAAGCTGTTGTAATCACTTTCAAGGGAGAAGACTTAGTGTAAACAACTGCTTATTGTGAAT
Source organism: Helianthus tuberosus (assembly GCA_030545235.1). Lineage (NCBI taxonomy): Eukaryota > Viridiplantae > Streptophyta > Magnoliopsida > Asterales > Asteraceae > Helianthus > Helianthus tuberosus. The sequence goes on along the minus strand of CM060445.1, from coordinate 42,361,917 downwards.
CCACTGTTGTGACCAGGTTTTGGCTTTACATTATTTGTTCCTCTGGTAGGGTTCAATCCCAACAAAAGCTCTCCGACACTCTCAAAAGATCCAGGGAAAAGTCTCAAAAAAATATGATGTCCTTCATGGCCGACCAGATCGCTCGAGTCGTGCCAAAGATCGTCTCTGGGATCCAAGGATCGAACACTCGGCCCTCTTCTGTTGACTCTAAGACGGAGAAAGAAAAGCCTACCAAGTTCAGTTATAAACATTTTGTCTCTTGCAACCCTAAGTCTTTCACAAGCAGTGATGGGGTGACTGCTATGCTTGAGTGGTTTGACAGCATCGAGGTTACCTTCATTAACAGCGAGTGTCCTGAACATTTAAAGACTAGGAGTGCAATGGGAATGTTTCAAGGCAGAGCATTAGAGTGGTGGACAAATGAGAGAAACATTCGATCGAATGAAGAAGCCTATGCACTTCTGTGGGCTGAGGTGCGAGAATTAATGATGCTTGAATTCTGCCCTCCTCATGAACCACTGAAGCTTGAAGAAGAGTTCTGACACTTGAAGCTGGTGATGATAATCTGGCTTATACTACTCGCTTCAAGCAGCTCAGCTTTATTGTTCCTCACTTGGTTTCTACTCCTAAGCGAATGATAACCAAGTACCTAAATGGTCTACCTCCTGCTATGCATGATTCTATTGAAGCAGCTCAACTCAGAAATATTGAGCAAGTCTACCGTCTCGCAGCTAGTCTTAACAACAACCGCGTTCGTGATAAGCAGTTTGCTAACCCTGCTCCCGCCAAGTCTGCACATCAAGTTACCCAGCAGCCAAGTGGCAGCAAGAACAAGAGGCGAAAGTCTCAGGGTTCAGGATGCAATGTTATTGTTCCTACTGTGAATCCTGCTGCTAATCCTGCTCCTGCTGCTACTGTTCAGAACACTACTTCCCCTGAAGTTAAGAAACAGTACACTGGGTCTTACCCCAAGTGTACCACTTGTAATTTTCATCACCCTGTTGCTTCTGCATGTCGTTTGTGCACCAACTGCAATCGCTATGGTCACACGACTCCCTATTGTCGTCAAGCTAACCCAGCTCCGGCTGCCCAACCATCTCCTCCGCAGAATCCTAAGCCAGTCAACGCTGTTCGTGCATGCTACAAATGTGGAGATACTACTCAGCTTCGTAACCAGTGTCCTCAGCTGAACCAGGATCAACAGCCAGCCGCTCGTGGACGAGCGTTCAATCTCAATGCTAACCAGGCTCGTAATGACAATGACATCGTTAATGGTACGTTTCTTGTGAATAACCTTTATGCTTCGATTCTATTTGATACTGGTGCCGATAGAATTTTTGTGTCCGTGGAATTCGAATCTTTGTTAAACTGTGCACGCTCTATGTTACCTAAGTCGTTTTCGATGGAGATTGCCAATGGGAAGTCTATTCTAGTTGATTCTATTCTCCGTGGTTGTTCCTTGATTCTTAACGACCATGTGTTTACTATTGATCTAATACCCATGCAATTGGGTAGTTTTGATGTCATTATCAGTATGGATTGGTTGCGTAAGAACCATGCCGAGATTGATTGCCATGAGAAGTTTGTCCGTCTACCTCTACCGTCTGGTGATATCTTGCATGTCTATGGAGACCGACCTTCGAAAGGGCTAAGGCTGATGTTATGCACACAAGCGAGCAGGTGCTTACGTAAACATAACCTTGCTTTCTTAGCCCACGTGGTGGAACAAAAGAGCAAGGGGAAGAACATAAGCGATGTTCCAGTGGTGTGTGATATCCCCGATGTCTTTCCTGAGGATCTACCTGGTCTTCCACCTCCTAGAACCATCGATTTTTGTATTGATCTTATACCTGGCGCGATTCTTGTCGCTAAGGCCCCATATCGTCTTGCACCTTCCGAGATGCAAGAACTATCTAGTCAGCTTCAAGAACTACTCGATAAGGGGTTTATTCGTCCAAGTAGCTCCCTATGGGGTGCTTCGGTGCTATTCGTCAAGAAGAAAGATGGTTCATTCCGTATGTGTATCGACTACCGTGAACTTAATAAGCTTATCATTTAGAATCATTATCCCTTCCCCGTATCGATGATTTATTTGACCAACTACAAGGCGCGTGCTGTTTCTCGAAAATCGATCTTCGTTCTGGTTACCATCAGCTTCGAGTTCTTGAAGATGATGTACCCAAGACCGCATTTCGTACCCATTATGGACACTACGAGTTCGTGGTCATGCCTTTTGGATTGACCAACGCGCCCGCTGTATTCATGGGTCTCATGAATCGTGTTTGTAAGCCCTATTTGGATCGTTTCGCGATAGTCTTTATTGATGATATTCTAATTTATTCTAAAACTAAAGCTGAACATGCTCGACATTTGTGCTTGATGCTTGAACTCTTATGTGGTGAACATCTGTATGCTAAATTTTCTAAGTGTGAGTTTTGGATTAATGAAGTACAATTTCTTGGTCACGTCGTTAGTAAGCAAGGTATTCATGTTGACCCGTCTAAAATCGAAGCTGTGAAGAGTTGGAGTACGCCTAAATCTGCATCTGAGATTCGTTCCTTCCTAGGATTGGCGGGCTATTACCGCCGATTCATTTCGGATTTCTCTAAGATCGCTGTCCCTCTCACCTCGTTGACTCAGAAAGAGAGACCTTTTGTTTGGGGTCCCGAACAAGAGGAATCTTTTCAAACTCTTAAGACTCTTTTGTGTAATGCCCCTGTTCTTACTCTCCCTGATGGGAATGATGATTTCGTGGTATATTGCGATGCCTTGAACCATGGATTGGGCTGTCTGCTCATGCAGCGGGACAAGGTTATTGCTTATGCTTCTCGTCAACTCAAGTTACATGAGAAAAACTATACTACTCACGATCTAGAGCTTGGTGCAGTTGTATTTGCGTTAAAGATATGGCGACACTACTTGTATGGTACTAAGTGTGTGTTTTCACTGACCATAGAAGCCTTCAACATATCTTTGACCAAAAAGAGCTAAACATGCGACAGAGACGTTGGGTGGAATTGCTTAATGACTACGACTGCAAAATTCGCTATCATCCTGGCAAGGCGAATGTAGTGGCCGATGCTCTTAGTCGTAAAACTCATATGAATGCTATTCGTATTTCTAATGATCTCCATGCGTGTATTCGTGATGCTCAGTATTCGTCAGCAAATGAAGGAAGTCTAGAAGTGGAAATCCAAGGTGCTAAGATTAACCAGCTTGAAACTAAACCTAATGGACTACAATATTACCTCAATCGCATCTGGGTACCTGATCCTGATAATCTCCGTGAGCTCATCATGAATGAGGCTCACAAATCCCATTACTCCATTCATCTGGGCTCTGATAAGATGTACCATGACTTGCGTGCAACTTATTGGTTGCCTGGCATGAAAAGGGAGAATACTGTATATGTTTCTAAATGCCTTACTTGTACGAAAGTTAAGGCTGAACATCAACATCCTTCTGGACTCTTAGAACAACCCGAAATCCCAGTTTGGAAATGGGATAGCATCGCTATGGACTTTATTACCAAGCTGCCTCGAACACCTTCAAGTCACGATAGTATCTGGGTGATAATTGATCGTTTGACCAAATCCGCCCACTTTCTTCCTATTCGTGAAGATTATAAAGTGGAGAAACTTGCTCGAATCTATACTGATGAGATTATATGCCATCATGGCATACCTCTTGACATAATCTCGGACCGTGATGGTCGTTTTACTTCACGTCTTTGGCAAACATTTCAATCCGCTATGGGTACTCATTTGAATCTTAGCACGGCTTTTCATCCTCAAACGGATGGACAGACCGAGCGTACTATTCAGACCCTAGAGGATATGCTCCATTCTTGTGTCATCGACTTTGGTGGTAACTGGGATGTACATTTACCATTGATTGAGTTCTCGTACAACAACAGCTATCATTCCAGTATTCAGATGGCTCCTTTCGAAGCTTTGTATGGCCGCAAGTGACGATCTCCTCTCAGCTGGCATGAGATTGGCGACAAGCAGTTTACTGGCCCTGAAATCATTCAATAGACAACAGATAAGATTCTTCAGATCCGTGATAACTTGGTCAAGGCCAGGAGCAGACAAAAGAGCTATGCTGATAACAGGCGTAAGCCTCTGGAATTTGATGTTGGTGATCGAGTTCTTCTCAAGGTATCTCCTTGGAAAGGAGTAGTTCGTTTTGGTAAGAAGTGAAAGCTCGCTCCTCGCTATGTGGGTCCTTTCAAGATACTCGAAAGGATTGGCAAGGTAGCGTACAGACTCGACCTGCCACAAGAGCAAAACAACGTACATCCAGTGTTCCACGTATCTAATCTACGTAAATGCCTAGTCGACGAGGAACTGCAGGTTCCCCTCGAAGACTTGCAAATAAACGAAGCTGTACACTTTGTGGAGAAACCGGCCGAAATCATGGATCAAGGAGTCAAGCGGTTAAGGCGCAGCAAAATTCCCATTGTCAAGGTTCGATGGGAAGGAAAGCGTGGCGCCGAATTCACTTGGGAACTGAAAAGTGAAATGAAGGCCAAGTATCCGTAGCTCTTCGAGCAATCTTCCTCTAAGATTTCGGGGACGAAATCTCCTAAAGGAGGGGAGACTGTAACGCCCTACGTCCCTAAACTTTAGGCCATTGGCAAGTTTAGTCCCTGGACCTTGCCTATTGCCAATTTTAGTCCCTGAACGATGTAGTCATTAATACTTTTGGTACTTGGTGAATTCTATGCTATATACTAGATACTTGAACCGCCTAATTCTATATACTTGGAATGCCTAATTCTATATGCTTGGAATGCCTAATTCTTAATACTTTGGTTCTTGACTCTTTAGGCTCGTGAAACTTGAGACTTGGTTGAACGAGGGACTGGAGTCTTGTCACTGGCGGAAACTATGAAACTTTGAAAACTATTGTGCTATTGCTATAATCTAGTTATGCTATTAACCCATACTACGCAACACTTAATCTAACTCGCAAATCGAATCGAAGACGGCGAAACGGAAAAGATGGGATTGACCGAGTGGCAATCCGATCGGATGACCACCCGATCGGATAGCCACTCGATCAGACCGCCATCTGATCCGTGCACACCGCCTCTCTTCACCCACTTTGACACTATAAATAGGCCTGTCACATCACCATTCTCACTGATGTGACAGCCTCACTCGACCCAGACGCACGCACTCCTCTTTTCCTCCATTTCTTGGCAATTTCGGTACGTTTTACACTTGATTCTTGTACTTTCTTGATCTACACTTCATTCTCTAAAAGATTCTCCTTTGAAATCTCACTTTCCACCATGAAATCTCTCAGATCTGAGCTCTTGAAGGTGATGTCACCATGGCAGTTTGTACCAAACTGTTGTGTGAGGTCATCTTGGCCAAGATCTAGCTTAGGACTAAGGAATTTCATTCGTTTTACACTAAAATCTGTACTAGATCTACACTTTTCAAGCTAAAAACCTATATTTATCTTCATCTTCTCTTGAACTTTTACATAAAACGGTAAGATCCGGATCTAAACGGATTGTAGACTTGATTATTAGTCTAGAGTCGGCTTGGAAAGGGATTGTTATCGGAAAAGATGACCGGAGTATGGGTTCTGACATAAATATCATCACGAACTGACGACCGAACGGACTGGGGTGATTCCCACCCGATCGGATCGGCTGAACACTGATGGGTTTACCGTTGTCTTAATGTGTACCATGTCATCATGGCTTAATCAGAAACTTAGAGTTTTACAAAAATTAAGAACGGGACAAGGTAACTCGATCGAGTGGCAGTCCGATCGGATAGCCATCCGATCGAACAGCCACCCGATCGAGTGACCCTTGCCCCTAACCCTAAGCATTCTTGAAACTGGAAGTCATAATCGCCGGGTGACAGCTATTTCGGATAGCCATCCGATCAAACAACCATCCGATCGAGGCAACTTTGAATCTTGAACTTGGATCGAGTGGCGACCCGATCGGATAGCCATCCAATCAGACAGCCACCCGATTCCTTCACACTGTTGGCAGTTTGAATCGAGTGGCAACCCGATCGGATAGCCATCCGATCGGATAGCCATCCGTTCCACTCACGCCTATGCCACTTTAATCGGAGGACAATCCGATCGAATGGCCATCCGATCGGACAGCCATCCGATCCAGTGGTTAATCCGATACTTGTGCAACCTCTTTGTTTTGACCGGCACCTATTCGTTGCAATCTAACAGGCTAAACCTAAAGAGCTCCCTTTGATCCAATAACGGTTAATCTGCTAAGCAATCACTGTGAGTATACTCGATCCCTTTTTGCTTTAAACTTTGGGATGTAACATGTATTCTATTAAACTACGATACTTGAGAATTTTGCAAACTAAACTCTATCCTACGTGTATGTGAAACTTGTGATTCTTGTATTCTATTTGTGCTATGTGAACGTTTAATCCAGGGTGTGTAGTTCCGCCTTAACAATAGTAGCGCTATAGGAGATGCACCTCCCCATTATTCTCGGGGGTATTGTTATGAGGATTCTAGTTTTCCTTGAGACTTGGGAAAACAACAAAGCAGCGGGATACTTGGCTATCACTTGTTGGACTACGAACACTAGCACGGCTGAAACTATTTTACTACTTACATTGTGGATATGAGTTGTTTTTATCTATTACTCTATATACTCAAAACTTGTATGCTCGCTGGTACATTTTTGTACCGACCCTATTTTAATACATGTTGCAGGCTGATAGGATGCTGTGAAAATAAGTGAATCAAGCTAGGGTGATGCTTAGAAACCCACGTAGTTAATTAATCTTTGAACAATATTTGATATTTGGTGTAATTTGATACTTGATGCGATGGTTATTCGTTTTAGACAATTGTTAAATCAATTTAATCTATTATGAAATTTCTAGTGTTATGGAATCTCATGAGCAATCTGAACGCTTAGTGTCCACACCCCGATGTTTCCGCCATCGGTTGGGGTGTGACGCGTATCTCGTTAATAATCTTTACGCTTTGATACTATTTGATACTGGTGCCGACAGAAGCTTTGTGTCCGTGGAATCTGAATCTTTGCTAAACTGTGCACGCTCTAATCTACCTATGTCGTTATCAGTCGAGATTGCCGATGGTAAGTCTATTCTAGTTGATTCTATTCTCCGTGATTGTTCCCTGACTCTTAACGATCACATTTTCACTATTGATCTCATACCCATGCAATTGGGTAGTTTCGATATCATAATTGGCATGGGTTGGTTGCGTAAGAAACATGCTGAAATCGCTTGTCACGAGAAGTACGTTCGTCTACCTCTCCCGTCTGGTGATACTTTGCGAGTCTACGTTCGTCTACAAGTTCGTGGTTATGCCTTTTGGCTTGACCAACGCACCCGCTGTGTTCATGGACCTTATGAATCGTGTTTGTAAACCTTACTTGGATCGTTTTGTGATAGTATTTATTGATGATATTGATGTGTGTAAAATGCAACATATAAATTACATCAAATGAGGCATAAAACTAACACTTTTTTAGTACTAATGTTGGAAAAGGTGTGCTTTTGTCTTCCTTTTGTATTTTCAGGACCAAATGAGCTTAATTGAATAAAAGGAACAAATATGCAGCAAAATCTAACATAAATACAAAGAAAAGGAATAAACGTGGCATGCACGACCCCTCGAAAGCATCTTCCTAAGAAAAAACAAGAGATTAGAAGGCTGGCCACGACCCTGTGCCCAGCGGACACGGGGGCGTGTCCAGGTGTTTGCAGAAAAGACCAAGCAATAGAAGCTTCTATTCCCAGCACGGGGGCGTGCCCAGCTCAACACGGGCCGTGGTCAACGCTAAGATTCACAAAATCTTGCAAATCTTGATAGTACAGATACGCTTCTTCACACGGGGCCGTGCCCAGCGGACACTGGGGCGTGTGGAGCCTAATGCAGACAATTGTAATTAATGAAGAAAGAAAAAGTGGATGGCCACGGGGCCATGTCCAGTGGACATGGGGTATAAATAGGGGTGCTTGGTTCACTTCAAAGGCATCCCTTGGCAAACCACCTCTCTCCCACTTCACCCACACTCCACCACAAAAGAAAATCGACCCCGGAAGCTTCACCATCCCTTGCTCCATTGGGGGATCACCCATACGCAATGCGCTAGCCGATCTTGGGGCTAGCATCAATCTCATGCCCGCATCAATGTTTGACCGACTCGAACTAGGTAAAACAAGCCCCGCAAATATGAGCATATAACTCCCCGATAGGTCCATCAAATATCCACAAGGTGTCACCGAAAATCTATTGGTAAAAGTCGGAGACTTTGTATTCCCGGCTGACTTTGTCATACTAGATATGGAGGAAGATACTGAAGTACCACTTAGCCTAGGAAGACCATTCCTTGCCACCGCTCACACAATGGTGGACATGAATGGTGGGAAATTAACATTGAGGGTTGGGGTCAATTACATGAAAGTCATAGACTCAAGCTTGGATGATGCTCTCCGACGGTGCAACATGGGATGCAAAACATCCCACTTGGGTAACATATGACTGGCTTTGGGTCTAGCCAAGGACCCTTATAAACGTGGCGGACCACGGAGGCATTCCGCGAAACTATCCCTAGTTTTAGTTTAGATTAACTTTTATGTTTTCTAGTTTAGTTTTAATTTTCAGGAATAAAACACACTCGAAATGGTGGAGGTTACTAAGGGAAATTTGAACCCACACCCCATGCACAAAAACAGAGCCTCCCGACAATTTTTCTTCATTACAGCAAGTTCAGCACGGGGCCGTGCTCACCCCAACACGCCCCCGTGCCCAAGGTTCTGCAGCAAACGCCCAATTCAGGTAACTGGACATGGGGCCATGCTCACTGAACACGTCCCATTGCCCAGCCTTCTGTTAATTATGATACTGGAGATGTGAACACAGGGCCGTGTCCAGACCAACACGGGCCCGTGTCTAGACGCCCAGTAACATAAAATTTTGTTTTTAAACACCTTTTTACACATTCAATCAACCTAAAAACTTATTTTTGGGATACATTGAGGACAATGTATAATTTAAGTGTGGGGGGATGCTAAAACCTTGAATTTTGCAAGTCCTAATAAAAAGCCTTACACAAAATTCTATTGGAACCGCTAATCACCCCAAATCTTTTCAAAAACTTTTCATTTTTTTTACTTGTCTTGGTTTAATTTGGGAATAACAAGTTCTAAAAGGTTATATTTTTACAAATTTACAACCGATAGCGTCGTGATAAAAAGAACCAACATAAGAAAATTATGAAACGGCATGACAAATCTAGTTAAAATTTGATCATATATACTTGATCACATTATAAACCCATTCCCACAAAAAGTGAGTTTTGAGCCTTTATTGAGCATACAAGCATACATCTTTAAACTAAATGCTCATTTTTCGTTTCTTGTGTGAATAGCCGCTTGGTTTCTTACGACTCTAGAACTTGCCACGACAATACATTCCCGGTCCTTACCAACTTAAACCCAAGAAAGTAAATGATGGAGGTGTTAGGACTAATCCATTTTCTTTTCAACACCATTATTTTCATTTTATTTTTCACCTACCCAAAATCCCCTAGTTAACCCCTTTGAGCCTAAACCTTTTCATTTCTAAACCCACAAAACAAGCACCATTTACCCACCAAAACCTTTTTCTTTTAAACCCTAGTAAAAAACTCGGTTGTCTCGTGACGTTTCCTTATAAAAAAAATGAAGTCTAGCAATAAACAAACAAGTTCCTTAAAGAAACTTTGTTTGAAAGTGTTTAGTTTGAATAAAAGTCAAAAAAACAAAAAGTTTTATGACGATCGACGCTTTTTACGCTTTTAGCCTTTTTTTACTAACCACTAACCCAAAACCACCTATCTTTAACCCAAGCCTAACCCTTCCCCAAGTCCTCGTTATATTTACAAAGGTTTATTGTTAAAAAAGAGGAGGATTGATTGCTTGTCAAGCATATGGTAGAAGTAAGTTTCATGCCGGTCTCGAGTGTTTCACAAAAATACATCTTTGGCCGAATGTTGAGTGATCTCCCGTGATGTATGTGAACTTGTATATAAATGGAATTTTAAAGAGGCATGTTACGCCCAAATAAGTAATTTCTCTTATGAAACGTTCTAAATAAATCATAACGAATAAGATTGTAAATAGCATAAAAATAAAACCCAATAAGGATCTTGGATTCCGGACACTCAAGACAAGCCCAAAACTTCTCTTCTACCCATTCCAGTTGGGCGTGTAAGCCACATAATAAAGAGTTTTGCTTGAGGACAAGAAAAGATTCAAGTGTGGGGGTATTTGATGTGTGTAAAATGCAACATATAAATTACATCAAATGAGGCATAAAGCTAACCTTTTTTTAGTACTAATGTTGGAAAAAAGTGCGCTTTTGTCTTCCTTTTGTATTTTCAGGACCAAATGAGCTTAATTGAACAAAAGGAACAAATATGAAGCAAAATCTAACATACAAAGAACAGGAATAAACGTGGCATGCCCGACCCCTCGACAACATCTTCCCAAGCAAAAACAAGAGATCAGAAGGCTGATTACGGCCCTATGCCCAGTGGACACGGGGGCGTGGCCAGGTGTCTGCAAAAAAGACAAAGCAATAGAAGCTTCTATTCCCAGTACGGGGGCGTGCCCAGCTCAACACAGGCCGTGGTCAACGCTAAGATTCGCAAAATCTCGCAAATCTTGATAGTACAGATACGCTTCTTCACACGGGGTTGTGCCCAGCGGACACGGGGGCGTGTGGAGCCTAATGCATACAATTGTAATTAATGAATAAATAGAAAGTGGATGGCCACGGGGTCCTGTCCAGCGGACACGGGGCCGTGTCCTGGCTTCTATACTGGCTATAAATAGGGGTGCTTGGTTCACTTCAAAGGCATCACATGGCAAACCACCTTTCTCCCACTTTACTCACACTCCACCACCATCACAACACCCACATCCACCACCATCATCCATCATCCACCTTAGAGTGTGTGTAGTAGTCTTGGGATCCAAGATTTATAGCAAGAGTTCTTGACAATCAAAGGCCATGTTTCTCTAAGTCTCTTACATCACTTGGTGAAGACAAGCATTTAATGTAATACTTTTGATTTTTAATCTTTTCACACGTTTTAATTGGTTTTGTATTAATGACTTTAATAACTAGTTTCTTATGTTGAAGGTGAAACTTCCTTATCATTTGTCTGTGGTGTCTTGGCATTATTTTACTGTCTATATAAAATAAAGGATTTTCACCATTCATATCTCTACGGTATATATAGAGATATGTTGGTTTCCTGGTCGAGGGTTAAGGGAATGGTCTAGTAAGGTTCTTGCCTTGTTCAGTGTATAGACCCTGCAAGGACCTAGGTCAGGCTTACCAGGACCTCCTTCAATACCCACTGGTATTGGATGGCGGGGGTGCGAATAACTTGATCCCCACATATGTAAACTACTATTAACACATTAACCCGGCTACTTGGGATTGTATCCCTGCTGACTCAAACCACTTAGCCGAGTGTAACGTCACCTTCAAAAGAGGGGCCTACCACATTACGCATTAATAACTTAATTAATTATCTTCCAATATTCCGACCCTTTGGGATTGTATCCTTGTTGACTCAAACCACTGGGTTGAGGGTAACGTCACCTTCAAAAGAGGGGCCTACTACTATAACTAAGATAGTCTCTTAAAAAGTACAAAAGTGCGGAAATCATCAAAGGTTACATTAAAGGAGAGTCGGATCCAAGTGATTCATCTTGTCTATCTGTTTTTATTTTTATTTTTTAGCATTTGAGTTTTTGTTTTCATGTTTAAACCTTTTCCAAAACTTTTGATTTGATTAGACGTTGAGGATAAGCCGGTACTAAAAGCTATTGTATCCTTGGACGACCTCGGTATCTTACCAACGCTATACTACGCTCATGATGGGTGCACTTGCCCATATGTGTGTTTAGTGTTAGTAGAATATCGTGTTTTATAAATTTAAAACTTGACTAATGAGTTAAAAAGGGCTTAAAATATCAATAAAACTGTATAACGCTACACACGCATCAATATTCTTATTTATTCGAAAACCCAAGCTGATCATGCATGGCACTTACGCCTTATGTTAGAACTTCTACGTGGTGAACACTTATACGCAAAATTTTCTAAATGCGAATTCTGGATCGATGAAGTACAATTTCTCGGACTAGTTGTTAGCAAACAAGGAATCCATGTAGACCCTTCCAAAATCGAAGCAGTGAAGAATTGGATCACGCCTAAATCTGCATCTGAGATTCGTTCCTTCTTAGGATTGGCGGGTTATTACCGTCGATTCATCTCGGAGTTTTCAAAGATCGTCATTCCTCTCACCTTGTTAACTCAGAAAGAGAAACCTTTTGCTTAGGGTCCTGAGCAAGAGGAATCCTTTCAAACTCTTAAGAATCTGTTTTGTAACGCTCCTGTACTTGCTCTCCCTGGAGGGAATGAGGATTTCGTGATATATTGCGATGCCTCGAACCGTGGTCTTCGCTGTGTTCTCATGCAGCGAGACAAGGTCATTGCTTATGCCTCTCTACAGCTCAAAATACATGAGAAAAACTATACTACCCACGACCTTGAGCTAGGCGCAATTATCTTTGCGTTAAAGATTTGGCGACACTACCTATATGGTTCCAAGTGTGTGGTTTTCACTGACCATAAGAGCCTACAGCACATCTTTAACCAAAAGGAACTGAACATGCGTCAACGACGATGGGTAGAGTTGCTTAACGACTACAACTGCGAGGTACGCTACCACCCTGGCAAAGCAAATGTCGTGGCCGATGCTCTTAGTCGTAAGACTTATGTTAGTAGCATCCGCTGTTTTCATATTACTAGTGACCTTCATGCTTGTATCCGTGAAGCTCAATACTCGTCAGCCAATGAAGGTAGTCTAATCATTGAAATACGAGGCGATACAATCGATCAACTTGTGACAAAGTCTGATGGACTTTAGTAATATCTCAATTGCATCTGAGTACCAGATCGCGACAATCTCCGTGAGCTCATTATGAATGAGGCTCACAAATCTCGATACTCTATTCATCCTGGTGAGGATAAGATGTACCATGACTTGCTTATGTCCTATTGGTGGCCTGGTATGAAAAAGAAAATCGCCGCCTACGTCTCGAAATGTCTTACTTGCTCAAAGGCAAAAGCCGAACACCAGCGTCCTTCAGGTCTTCTTGAACAACCCGAAATCCCTGTTTGGATATGGGATAGCATTGTTATGGACTTTATAACTAAACTTCCTCGTACACCTTCCGGTAACGATAGTATATGGGTAACCATTGACCGTTTGACCAAATCAGCCCACTTCCTACCTATTCATGAAGATTTCAAAGTGGAGAAACTTGCTCGAATCTACACTGATGAAATCATATGTCGTCATGGTATACCCATTGACATAATCTCTAACCGTGATGGGCGCTTTACGTCTCGTCTTTGGCAAACTTTTCAGTCCGCTATGGGTTCTCTCTTGAATCTTAGTACAGCCTTTCATCCTCAAACGGATGGACAGACTGAACGTACTATACAAACCCTAGAGGATATGCTCCATTCTTGTGTCATCGACTTTGGTGGTAATTGAGATGTACATTTACCATTGATCGAGTTCTCGTACAACAACAACTATCATTCCAGTATTCAGATGGCTCCTTTCGAAGCTTTGTACGGTCGCAAATGCAGATCTCCTCTCAGTTGGCATGAGATTGGCGACAAGCAACTTACTGGCCCTGAGATCATTCAAGAGACGACGGATAAGATCCTTCAAATCCACGATAACTTGATCAAGGCTAGGAGCAGACAAAAGAGCTATGGTGACAAAAGGCGTAAGCCTCTGGAATTCAATGTTGGAGATCACGTTCTACTCAAAGTATCTCCCTGGAAAGGAGTGATACATTTTGGTAAAAAGGGAAAGCTTTCCCCTCGCTATGTGGGTCATTTCAAGATACTCGAAAGGATTGGCAAGGTGGCTTACCGACTCGATTTACCTCAGGAGCTTAGCAACGTACATCCAACGTTTCATGTCTCTAATATCAGGAAGTGTTTAGCAGATGAGGAACTTCAGGTTCCCATCAAAGACTTGCAAATAAACGAGACACTTCATTCTGTGGAGAAACCGGTCGAAATCACTGACCGAGGGACGAAGCGATTAAGGCGCAGCAAAATTTCTATAGTCAAGGTTCAATGGGAAGGAAAGCGTGGCGCCGAATTCACTTGGGAACTCGAGAATGAAATGAAAACCAAGTATCCACAGCTCTTTGTTCAGTCTTGCTCTTAGATTTTGGGGACGAAATCTCCTAAAGGAGGGGAGACTATAACGCCCAGCGTTTCGATACTTTTGTTATCTCGACAAGTCTCATCATACTTCCTATCTTGTGATGCTTTTACACTCGAGACAAACGATCATAATAAGGAATGAACTATTTGAATCTTAATTGTGTTAAACTATGTGAAACTTTTACTCTATGTGATGCTTTTATGATACTTCTTGTATATGAACAACGTAAATCTTGACTCTTGTGATGCTTTATATATGAATGATGTGAATCTTGACTCTTGTGACACTTTATATATGAACGATATAATTCTTGATTCTTGGTGATACTTTGATACTTATTGAACGGGAAACTAGCTTAAACGCAAACTTGAAACACGGAAACTCTTTGTGCAAACCTATGATGTAATGATACTCTATGAAATGGCTACTCACAACAATACGTAATGCAACACTTAACCTCGCTCGAAAAATAAACCAAAGTCAGAAAACTAGCAAACGAGAATCGGCTGTCCGAATGGACATCCGATCGGATGACCATCCGCTCGGATGACCATCCGACCGGATGGCATTCGACCGGAACGCCATCCGACACCAGACACCTGCACCGACTTAACCCATCCGATCGACGCCATCTGATTGGAGCCGTCACCATCATCTATAAATAAGACACTTAACCCTTCATTCTCACCTTTCATTCTACCATCTGAGCACACGCACTCAAGTCACTCTCAGCCACTTTAATCGTGATTCAAGGTTTTTTCGTAAGTATTTCTCCTAGAATCTTGTACAACCTTCATCTTTAATCACTTCTACACCATATTCTTCATCAAAATCACACAAACACTACAACTTTTCCTCGAAAACCAACTGAGTTGGACCTCTTGAAGGTGGTTTCCACTCGGTTGCTTATGCAAACTGTTGTTGGGCACCATTTAACCAAGATTGGTTCCAGATCTAACGGATTTTCATAACTTTTACACAATATCTAAAGGATTATCACACTTTTATATCAGATCTGACGGGATTTCACATTTCCCGGCTCGGATCTGATAAACTTCACGTTTTACAACTGATTTCCGAACTCTTCTTCAGTTTTTATACAAAACCTTGGCGAAATCGGGCTCAAACAGACTCTCGACTCGTTCCTTAGTCGAGAGTCGGCTTGAAAACCGATTTCCACAGGAAACGGCCGATTTACGGGTCCAAACATGAAATTCCATCAAGAACAGCTTATCGGTTCGAAAGGGGTGATACCCATCTGATCGAAGTAGCTGGGTATGGTATGTTTCCGATGTTTGGCACGTCGTCACGCCGTCTCCGTTAACTCAAAGATTAGAAACTTTTCACAACTTCACCCACTGACCATCTGTTCGAATGGTCGTCCGATCGGATGACCATCCGTCCAGATGATCTGATTATGATCAAAAAACTTAAACAGTTCACAGACACCATCACACTGTTCGAATGGCCATCCATTCGAATGGTCATCCGCTCGGATGACCATCTGATCAGATGGAACCCATCCGTTTGAAAGGACATCCGTCCGGATGACCATCCGCTCAGGTAGTCTGTCAGACACTTTAACTCGATTTTACACGATTCGACACTCTATTCCCTACTGGGTCAGCACTTAGAGGACTTATGCTCTATTCCCCCGCATGCAGGTTGATCCTGCTCTCCCATCGATCCAATTAGGCAGTGTTTGGTTCTAAGCACCCACTGTGAGTATACTCGATCCCTTTTTGTTTTAAACACCTATGGGATGCAACATGTATTCTATATCAAGACACTTGACACTTGAAACTTATTTGAAACATACTCTATCCGCATTAAACATGAAAACATGATACTTGTGATACTTGAGACTTTTATGTTATGTGAACGTTTGATTCTTATGTGTAGCTCGCCTTAACAATTATAGCGCTATAGGGGTAACGCACCGCTCTTTGAGTCTTGGGGGTATTGTTAAGTTTTGATTCTTTTACCTCCTCTTCGTTGCGACGAAGTAGGAAAGGCATGTTAACGCGTAAGAGACTTGGGTTATCATATGAACCACGTTAACTAGCATGTTGAAACTTGTGATATGTTGTTCATGTTGGATATGAGTTTTTATACGTTTAAACTACTACGCTATGGATTCAAACTTGTATACTCGCCAACATTTTTGTTGATCGTATTTTAATACATGTTGCAGGTTGATAGTAGCAGGGGAAACAAGAAATCAAGCTAGAATGACTCCAGAAACTCATCTTAGATAAAACACTATTTTAAAACTTGTTGAATTTGGGTGACATTTTGATACAATTTTGATCATGTTTGGTTTGTATGACAATTTAGTCCTTAATATGAAATTTTGATTAAACTATATTGTCACAAATAGATATTATGGATTCTCTTGAGCAATCTGATTCGCTTAGTGCCACGCCCCGATGTTTCGGCCATCGATTGGGGTGTGATAAGGAGGAATTTGAGATTCAATGCGGGGCCGGTGAATGATTTTAACGAATTTATTTTTGATGCAGGTTTAGTGGAATTTGGATTGAAAAGAGGTAAATTCTCATACGAAGTAGGCAATAAGTTGAGCAGGATTGATCGGTTTTTGGTGTGCGACAACTTTGTGAATAAATGGCCTACTACTATTTATAGTATTCTCCCGAGGGGAAAGTCGGATCATAATCCGATATTTTTGAAGTCATTTTCATGTAATTATGGTCCAAAACCATTTCATTTTGTTAACTCGTGGTTGGACCGAGAGGAGCTTGAAAATGTTGTCTTGAAAGTCGTGGAGGAGTTCTCTTTCCATGGTCCTCCGGATATTGATTTGATGCTTAGATTTCGGTGCCTTGGGAGGGCTATAACGGAATGGCGTAATGTTAGCGGAGCTAAAGAAAAAGAAGAGGAGGATACTGTTAAAGAGGAGCTGGGGAGTTTAGAGAGAGAGTTGGAGGTGTGAGATTTGGTATAGGAAGAATTGTGGATGTGGGAAGAAGGTAAGAGAAGAATTGCCGAGTTGGAAGCTTTTCGTGCCCAGGATTTAAGGCAACGAGCTAAGAATCGATGGGCAAAGGAAGGGGATGCCAATTCTAAGTTTTTTCATGGGTTAATTAATAGAAGAAGGGCGTCTAATTGTATTCCGGGGA
Source organism: Helianthus tuberosus (assembly GCA_030545235.1). Lineage (NCBI taxonomy): Eukaryota > Viridiplantae > Streptophyta > Magnoliopsida > Asterales > Asteraceae > Helianthus > Helianthus tuberosus. The sequence goes on along the minus strand of CM060445.1, from coordinate 42,344,478 downwards.
TATTTATAGATGGGGTGTGGAAGACTAAACCGGTGGATGTCAAAAAGAAGATTTTTGGTTTTTTCAGAGACAAGTTCAAGGAAGATATGTATGTTCGGCCGAAGCTTAATTGTTATGGTTGAAGTCGATTTCAGAGCAGGAAAGGCAAACACTGATAAAGGAATTCACGGAAGAGGAGATAAAAAATACTATCTTTGATTGTGGTGATAATAAGGCGTCGAGGCCAGATGGCTTCAATTTCAAGTTTATCAAGCGTTTTTGGAATTGTTTTGCAGGTGATTTTCGGAGTATTATGCAGTATTTTTACCAGCATGGTTTTATCAATAAAGGGGTTAGGTCTTTGTTTATTATTTAGTGCCAAAAGTTAAAGTCCCTACAGCGTTGAGTGATTATAGACCGATTAATCTTATTGGGGTGATTAACAAAGCTATTTCAAAGATATTGGCTGAGAGATTGAAGACAGTTCTGGGTAGTGTTATTTCGGAGTCTCAGTTTGCTTTCTTAAGTGGAAGATTTATTTTGGATGGTCCTCTAGTTTTGAATGAATTGCTATCATGGGCGAAGAAAGTGGGCAAGGTGTGCTTTTTGTTTAAGATTGATTTTGCGAAAGCATACAATAATGTAAGTTGGAGCTTCCTGTTGGATATTATGAAGCAGATGGGGTTTCCTGAGATGTGGTGTAGGTGGATTCGTGGTATTCGTGGTATTCTGGAGTCTGCTAGATCGTCCATTCTTGTTAATGGTGCTCCGACTTTTGAGTTTGGTTGCGAGAAGGGTATAAGCCAGGGATATCCTATTTCTCCTTTTCTTTTTATTATTGTTATGGAGGCGTTATCGGATTTGTTTAGAAGATCTGTACAGATTGGTACTTTTGAAGATATTAAGCTTCCTAATGATGGTCCGGTCGTTTCACACTTCCTTTTTGCAGATGATGTTATGGTTTTTGGGGAGTGGTCAGACGAAAATATTCGCAATTTGAAGAGAATGTTGAGAGTTTTTAATATTTTTTTCTGGGCTAAAAATTAATATTAACAAGTCGATTATGATGGGTGTGGGTGTGGAGTGGCAAGAAGTGAAAAGACAGGCAGACGCCATGGGATTCAAGATCGGTTCGTTTCCGTTCACGCACTTGGGTATCCGTGTGGGAGCTAATATGAATGGAGTTGCTAACTAGGAGCCGGTCATGGAGGTAATACGTTCTCGTTTATCTAAATGGAAGTCTAACACTTTATCTATAGGGGGAAGGGTTATCCTTATTAAATCGGTGCTTGAAGCTTTGCCAAATTATTATTTCTCGTTGTACAAGGCTCCAATGACAGTGTTAAACAATATTGAATCGCTTATAAAGAATTTTCTGTGGGGAGGTAATGAAGATGTTAGGAAACTTCACTGGGTCGTTTGGGATAAGGTTACACGTCCAAAGAAGAGAGGTAGGTTGGGTTTATAGAAATTGTTTGATTGTAATCGGGCTTTAATATCTAAATGGGTCTGGCGATTTCGAACCGAACCAGACTCGTTATGGAAGAAGGTGGTTGTGTCAATCCATGGGTCTAATAGGAGTTGGGAGATTTATCCGATAAAGAAAAGCTTGTCGAGTGTTTGGTCGAATATAGTTAAAGAAAGTAAAAGAATAAATAGGAACGGGTCATTTTTTAGCGACTTGATAAAATGCTCCGTGAAAAATGGGAGATCGGTCTGTTTTTGGATAGATAATTGGATTGGAAATCAGCCATTGAAGGAATCTTTTCCTTCGCTTTTTAGGCTGGAGAATAATAAGCGTTGTTTGGTCTCCGATATTATATCTTTGGAGGATACGGTTAATATAGTGAACTGGTCGTGGAAGAAAGCCCCGTCTACAAAGGAGGAGCTAGGCGAATTGGCTGATCTTGGGGAGGTGATTATGCAGATTTCGGTCAACGGTTGTGTGGATGATTGACGTTGGAATGGAGACGCAGATGGTTGTTTCTCGGTCTCGGCGGTTAGAAGGTGGTTGGATGGAAATAATGAAGGGACTGATGATGTAGCTTTTTAGTGGTGTAAATGGCTTCCGAGCAAATGTAATATTTTTATGTGGAGAGCTTTGCTGGATCGCATTCCTACTAAGGTGGCGCTTAGGAGAAGGAACATCCATACGGAGGATGCAGTTTGTGTGCTTTGTAAAGATGGTGTGGAAACGGTGGATCATGTGTTCACCGGTTGTGTTTTGTTTATGGGGGTTTGGGATAGTGTTTTAAGGTGGTGTGGTCATCCTAATTTTTTCACCTTCAGTATAAAGGACGTGATGGAGATGTATAAAGTGCCGGGATTGTTTACGCTGCGTAAGGAGATTGTGCGAGGGGTGGTTATAGCTTGTTGTTGGAGGTTATGGAAAGCTAGAAACGAGCGGTTGTTCGAGAATAAAGTTTGCAAGGTGGTAGAGATTGTTGCGGATGTCAAAGCGCTTACTTTCCTTTGATTTAATAATAGGCATAATAGTAAAAAAAAAAAACTATTGGAAGTCATGGTGTAACTTGTGTCTGATGTAATGTTGTTTGCGGCCCCTCCTCTCCGACTCAGAGAACATATGGTTTTCGCGTGTTGCCTATTGAAATTCACTTTTCAAAAAATAATAATAATAATAATTGTAACACATGCCCCTGTTATTATGAACCATTGAACAAAATGCTCCTAGTTACTCTTTAATTTATATTCAATTTACATTAAAAACTTGATTAATAATAAATATATATATTTTTTTACAATAAGACCATACGGCGTGGAGGGACTTGAAGGAAAGGTGTGAAGCAGGGGCGGAACCATAAGGTAACGAGCCGTAGCACGGGCTACGGTTCAACCCCGTATTCGTTGTGTTTTTTTTATACAAAGGATACCAAAAAAAAATACGATGATACCTTTAATAAAAAATAGGATACTTGATATTACTAAAATCCCATTTTTTATAAGTCCAAACACTTAACAACCCGAAAACTTATAGAATAATTAAGCCTGAATGATAAAATAAGCCCAAACTAATAATAATAGAATTGAAAGGAGGCTCTAAATATAAGTGATAAAGTTAGCCCAAGACCCAAAACAATATTATATATGAATAAGTGATTTTGCCCGTCACATGGTGGAAACCGGAACACATAGTTCTTGTCCTTTGGTTTATCGGGTAGTGAAGCTAGCTTTGATTTTACTGGTTGCAACCGCAACCGTTGAAAGTTGTTTTTCTAAATTGAATGGACCCGGAATATTTGAAAAATGCAATGGTTTGTAAGGTCGAAAAAGAAACTTTTGATGAAGTAAAAGACGACGATGTGATGGAACGATTTCAAGCTATGAAAAAAAGAAGATCAATCTATTAGATATTTGTTTTACTTTATTTATTATCGTTTTTTTTATTATTGTATGGTTGCACGGTAAAAAAAAATAGGATACCCCTAAATTAATGGGCTAGCTCCGCCAATACCCTCCACCCAACCAAAAGCTTTTCGTCTTTACTTGATATAAACTAGTGATTTTCCCCTCGCGCTTCGCGGAGAAAATTCGGTTGATATCTGTTCGGTTCGTTATGGTACCTACACTCGATATAGTAATCGAAAGAGAAAACCTTACATCGATCGAAAACAATAAAAACGAATTTTCATACCAGTACCGATGTTGTTCATTTTTTTTTGAATGGCAACCTCTGGTCTGCTCTATTGACCAAAAATTTTAATATTTATCACACTTGCCCAGGATTGAACCTGGAACATCTCCCTTAAGAGCCATATGCCTCTACCAATCGGGCTAGCCCCACATTGGTAAAACATAGAATCAGACACAACAATCGAACTTGCGTCAGCTGCTTGCAATACAATGCATCAACCCTCACAACACATCATTTGATTTGTATGTTGTTCAGTTGATATCAGTTTGGTTGGTTTGCATTCTATGTTTATTTTTTTCAATGTTGCCATATAAACATTATGGAAAACGGCTATTTGGCCGCTATCGTACCAACCCAAATCAAAACCGACTGAACAACATTTGTATCATTACCGGGATTTATTTTTATTGTTTTTCCGTTCGATAAACTAAGATCGTATTGCTATCATACCGTACCGAACTGAACAACATCGGTAACGGTATGTATTAATTTTTATAGTTTTTTGTTTGATAACATATATCGTGTTGCTATATCGTAGTGATCCGAACGTAAGTTATTATAAAAAATTGTACATACACACCGTATATTCTAAAGCATGTATATACACACGAAAGAATATGTTTTTTTTTATCAAGCTACATTAATTATTACAGTTAAGTATTTAAATGAAGTCAAGTTATTTAACAGACCATTTAAAAAGGGAATGTTGTATCCTAGTTTTACCTCCACAAACAACCAAAAGCAGCCCAACAAAATATTTAATGTTACTTTATAATTTTTATGGCTTTTACTTCAAGATGTTTGTTGACACATGTTTCTTTGAAATTAAAAAAAGTTGGCAGGTCAAAATTAAATATTAAAAAAATAGAAGAATGATTTGAATTAAATCAATCCAATGTTTGTTATTAATAACTACTAGAGTTAAATGCTTGGTTGGTCCCTGTGGTTTTCAAAAATTGCAGACTTGGTCCTAGTGGTTTACTAATTACACGCTTGGTCCCAAAACTTGTCAAAAATGCACTCGGTTGGTCCCTAGCCCTAACATCAGTTAAATTTCTCAGTTAACTATGTGTGAAATGACTATATTACCCCTGAATAATTAAAAGAAATAAAAATATATATAAAGAACTCATCTTCTTCAACCTCTTTCTCATCTCTTCCTTTCCCTATCAACCACCACTCCACCTGCCACCATCTAGTGACACCACCACCACCTAACCGCCGCCACCACTGGTTCACCACCATCAGCCGACTAGCACAACACAGCCCACAACCTCTCCCCAGTTTCAAAACCCATATCAAAAACCCCTAATTTCAATCCTAATTAAAACCCACAACCTCTCCGGACTTCAACTTGATTTAGGGGAGTTTGACTTCAAACGTAACCCAAAATTGGATGTGGCGGCTCACAATCTCAGCCCTCGAAACACCGATGCACCTTCGGTTCACTACATCCAACACCGATTTTGGGCTTGAGTAGTCAGCTCAGCTGGTTCAAAATGGAACCACGACATCCCTCAATCACGACGTCTCCTATAAAACATTTGATTCGGCCATGGATGAAGTGGCAACACAAGCTAAGGGGAGTAGTAAAAAGTCGCTCAAGATCTGATCCTGGTTCGGTCCAACAGACCACCACAATCTCACCGCTACAATCAAACCCTGCATCATGTTCAACAATCCATTCTTCAGTAGTTATACATCCCCCAAAACTGTCATCATTATCCAACAATTCAGCAGCGTTGAAGATTCCGTAAGTGTTTTGAGGATTTTTAGTGAGAAAAAGCTTAAACAAGATCTCGTCAATCAGAAATCAGGTATGTGAAGCTAAAACAAGTGTCAATAATAAAGAAATCGATATGGATGATGTGAGAGAGATCTTAGAGGAATAACAATGGAGTTGGTGATGATGAGGGATGGCAACTTGTAATTAGTAACGAGGGATTATAAAGAGAGTTAATAAGCAAGGGTATTTTGGTCATTTGACATGGACTTAACTGAGAAATTTAACTGATGTTAGGGCTAGGGACCAACCGAGTGCATTTTTGACAAGTTTTGGGACCAAACGTGTAATTAGTAAACCACTAGGACCAAGTCTGCAATTTTTGAAAACCACAGGGACCAACCAAGCATTTAACTCTAACTACTACAAAGTAAAATACATTTAATTGGTAAAGACATGATCAGGTAAATTTGAAACCCAATCACTTTCAAATCCCATTTTGTATTCTCGTAGCTCAAATCAAAATACATTTAAGGGCGAGTATGGACCGTATGGTTAAATTCGTTATAAAGCTCAAATCAAAATTTTAACCGGTATTTTAGTTTCTAAATCTTTATGAAGGATCCGTTTCAGTTATAAATGGTTTGATTATTCGAAAAGATAGACTTGGTTAACCATTTCTATAACTGGCGAACATAAGTACTAAGTAGAATCGAACTAATTTAAAATTTTAATTGTATCTTGAAAAAAATAATTTATTAATTCTTTTAATTAAAATGGACTAAGCTAACTATTATAAAAAAATGTTTTATAGATACTTAGTTATTTAATTTGATTTGTTGTACAAGGCTGAGGGGTGTGGTTTAAAGTACCTAGGGGCTTTATAGTGCAACGTTAGAGTCATATCATCGCCATGTCACATAGGGGGCTTTAAAATCTCTCTCTTTAACTTGCATGCAATGGTTTAAAGCCTCCTTATTAAACAAAATACAAAAATAAAGAGAAAAAAATTGATTGGCTGAAAACAATGGGTCCCACCAGCCCCCCCCCCCCCCCCCTTTAGCGCTCGTTACTGGGCTGATGAGCCTTCAATGGCGTCCCCATTTGGCGTGTAGGGGATGACACAGAGGCGCTATAGGGGCGCTAACGAAGCTTAGTTGGCCAGAACCGGTATACCACCCCTTTTCCTAATTTTTTTTCATAAACTCCACCAGTCCACCTATACAACTTTTAAGTTTTAAGAGGAAACTATATACATACAATCTTTTATATGAAATTATAAGAACTAAAAAGGTATCTATTATCTATCTAAAGGAGTCAATTTTTGTCTCTCTCAAAGGCTTCCTACATATAACAATATTTGCTACTTGTGGTTCTAAACAATCATATCATCATGATTACAACCTCTCCCCTTCTTCACTCCATCCTCTTCTTCTCCATCCTTCCGTTCCTTTCTTCCATTTCTGCTCTCAATCTCGATGGAATCACACTTCTTTCTTTCAAACACTCTCTATCCCACCAGCCTTCAGTCCTCCAAAACTGGAACCAATTGGACCCCACCCCATGTTCATGGTCCGGCGTCACATGCTCCCCAAACCCCGGTCCAGTCACCTGTTTATCACTACCAAACTCCCACCTCTCCGGTTCAATCCCAATCGAGTTAGCCCGTCTTAAACGACTTCACGTTCTTAATCTCTCCAACAATTCACTCAACGGAACTCTTCCCATTCCAATTTTTACTGCATTTCAAAGTCTTGGCGTTCTTAATCTTTCAAATAATTATTTATCCGGTGGTATTCCCACGGGATTTGATTCTGTTAACGTTTTGGATTTAAGTTCCAACTCGTTTAGTGGTGCGTTACCTCTTCTATTCGGTGGAGAAAGTTTGAATTACTTGAATCTCTCCCACAATAAACTTTCTGGCTCTGTGTTTCCGGATTTCGCAGAGCAAATTCCGGCAAACGCTGTCGTTGACCTCTCGTTTAACAGCTTCACCGGCGAAATCCCACATTCGTTGTCTAATCAGAAAACGGAGTATTTCGCCGGAAATGCAGATTTATGTGGGAAACCACTAATGAAAACATGCACAGTTCCTTCAACACATTCGTTTCCGCCGAATGTTACTTTAGACAGTTTTGCCACCCCCGCAATTGCAGCGATTCCGAAGTACGTCGGAAAGCCGGATAAACAGAGTGGCCGGAAAGTGAATTCATGGAAGATAGTAGCTATTGTGGTCGGAGATGTTGCTGCTGTAGTGATACTAGTTGTTGTTTTCTTTCACGCGTATCAATTCCGGAAGAAGAGGAAGATGAATCAAAACCCGAAAGAAGTCTTAGCAATCGGATTTGATGAATCTAGAGCTTGCTCCTGCTTCGGCTGTGGAACCGTGGAAGAATCATCAGAAACGGAAACGTTATCCGAATCCGTAGGTAAAGTTTTAATTTGTTTTTTTGGTGAGACTAAATGTACCCTCTATGCTAAATGCACACGTGATAAAGGAATAAAGCGAAAATTACATTAAAAGGGAAATCATTTTAAATCTTTTTTCTTTTACCGTTAAACTAATCTACTTTTAAATACTTTTATGTTTGTACCTTACAGGATTTGAACCCTCGGTAGATGTAAAAAACGACCAGGAAAATAAATGTTTGGTTATGGTGGATGGAGAAACGGAGCTCGAAATGGAGACGTTACTGAAGGCGTCAGCGTATATACTGGGTTCAAGTGGCGGGAGCATAGTGTATAAAGCTGTGGTGGGTGGTGATGCAGGGGTGGCATTTGCTGTTCGGAGGTTGGCAGCGTGTAGAGTCGAGAAAATGAAGGATTTTGAGAAGATTGTTAGGGCGATGGGTAAGCTCCGACACCGGAATTTGGTGAAGGTTCGGGGGTTTTACTGGGGGGAAGAAGAGAAGCTTGTGATATATGATTATGTATCCGGTGGAAGCTTGGCCGGGGCTGCTTACGGTACATTCTCACTCTCTACTTTATTTTTTTCTGTGCATGTTACGACAGTTTAAGATATACTATACACTTAGAAACAATTTGTACATAAACATGGGTGTTTGAAAAATGAGACAATGTCATAACGATATTAGAAAGTTGAGTGATTTTAGGGGTTGTTTGTTTACCTCTTAACGAGACTTTTAATGGTTTAGACCCTTTTACTGGTTGAGCACTTAATGATTCAGACTGTTAGTTTCACGAGCAGATGTCTGAATGGTTCAGACATTTGCCTCTGAAGTCTGAATGATTAAGATTTATACAGAGTCTGAATGGTTAAGACCTCTAATCTGAATTGGTCATCTTTTACTAGTTCAGCACTTAATTGTTCAGACCTTTTACTGGTTAATCACTTAACCATTTAGATGTTGTCAAACAGCCCTGAAATAACTAAACATAATATTTTTTTAAATGATAAACATAATTTTGTTAGAAGTTACGTATGTATATTTATTTTGAAAAATTATAGAATAATACATATAGAATTGGTATTAAAAAATTATTAAAAAACTAATATTTTCCTTCTTAAGTGTGTGGCTATATTTTTTCCTCATTCGAGGAGCATAAAACTATACATCGATCGTTTCAACAAATAAAAAAATTATGAATATATTTTGAAAAAAAATGTTGTCTGAATATATTTGGAAAAAAAATGTTGTATTCTTATATCCATATAAGAAAATTCCAAAAAAAATATTTGCTTTCGTTAATTTGTGGTACTAAGTTGATAGTGTTTCGCGAATTCACCTTATCTCCATACATATAAAAACATATAATAAGCCAAAACATTTTTGAATCCTACATACCACCCCATGTTGTTAAGTCCCCATCCAGGCACCCACTACCCCCTTTTTGAATCTTCACTTTCAAACACCACACACACACGTACACTACAATATATTGTTTGCATGTGTCATGTGTGTATTTGTATTTTTATTGATTTCAGAAAAGGTTGGATCGTCTTCATGTCATACATTATCTTTCGAGGTGCGGCTCAAGATAGCAAAAGGGATAGCCAAGGGACTATCTTACATTCATGAGAAAAAACATGTTCATGGTAATATGAACCCTAACAACATCCTTTTGACATCTGAAATGGATCCTGTGATCAGTGATTTTGGATTAGAGTGGTTGATATCAGGTAAAACCAATTATGCATGCGACAAATCACGCAATGAAACAATGATTAGTCGTGATCATCTTCATCCTCGTCGTCATCATTATCAAGCACCTGAGTCGTTGAAAACCTTTAAATCTAACCCCAAGTGGGACGTTTATGCGTTTGGGATTATTTTGCTAGAACTTTTTTCGGGGAAGGTTTTTTCAGATAAAGAGTTAGCTATGTGGACCACGAATTTGACAATCGCTGACATGGAGACCAATATTCTAAGGGTAACTGACCAGTTTATAACTAGTATGGACGTGCATGGTATAAAAGATTCTATTTTGATATGTTTTGAATTAGGGTTTAGTTGTGCATCATTGGTCCCATACAAGCGACCTTCGATGAAAGAGGCTTTGCAAGTGCTTGAAAAGATCCCATGCCCGTCATGAGTAGGATGATGATTGAAATGGAAGATGTGTCAAAGGTCACCATTTTGTGTCTTTTGATCTTGAGTTTTTGTTGTAGATGTTGAAATGTGAACATGTGTGACAGTTGACCTAAGCTAGTTTAGGTTTAACCTTTTAATTCACTAATGACAATGTAGCTCTTATTTGTTGATTGTTGAGTTGTAATTGGGAAGTGTTTGTTTCTAAAATGATCAATCTCATATGCATGTCTATTTTCTTATTTTATGCATAAGATGACACAAAATATCTATTCAGTGGATAAAGCCTTTTTTTCACCATTACAAAATTTATTTTTACTGACAAGAAAATCACTATATCGATGATCATATCAACGAATCACCAATAGAAAAGTAAATATTCGAGAAAAATGTAAATAATAAAACCAACTTTATTAATGCCCGTAAGAGGGGACAATGACGAATGCAGTTATGTTTCACTTGTTAACGGTTGAAGGAGTAAATGAAGGCATTTTTTTAATGGTCAAATTATAGAATCCGGGTCAGCAAGAAGCTAAAAACCCAAAACATACAAGGAAAGGAAAAGGAAAAACATCACACTATCACATCTCTACCATTGAACTCGCATCACCTTTCCCAGTTTAAAGCATTGAACTTCGATCTACAAGTGACCCATAAGTACGAGTTTGTTTTGATCTCCTCTACGATATTGGTCTCCGACATGTTCTAGTTCTCGAACTTATTGACGACCTTTTCCAATCCTTTGAGCCGTCAAGTTCTTCCACAGATCCCATATTTTGTCCCAAGAAACATTACCAGTTAATAAAGGAAGTTTAAACCACACCCAAATTTTTTTCCATATCTCCTGAGCCAAAACGCATGACGCCAAACAATGATCCACTGTCAAAATGAAGGCAGTCGTGACCTAGTGAGGAAATCGTTCAAATGAGGATTGATCAGGAAAGGAGAGGCCTTTTTTTTAACTTTTTAGTAAACGAGGTAAATTTCACAAGAAGTTAACATATTTTTCAACATTCATTTATAAGAAAGAACTAAATATGCTATAATATTCTTGTGGGCTTGGTGTGGGCTCCTCTGTTTCTACGCTGGCCTCTTGCTCCCTCAGGGCCGATTTGACTGCTTGTTCCAGCTGAAGGCCCATGTCTATGCTGGGCTCTTTTTGTGAACGCCCAATTTTTTGGGTTGTTTTCTAGTGGGTTTTTAGTATATGTATTTGTCGTGGGTTTTATTAATGTTTTTCTAGTGGTAGCTAGTTTTATTCTATCCTACTTGGTTATCTTTTTTTATAGTCGAGTCGGGTTCTATAAAACTTTCTCTTTTGTGAGGTTCCCAAAGCTTGTTTTGGGATGTCATCTTTATGGGGTATGGTATTAGACCCAACCCGAACGACCGGACATATCCGTTACTTATCGCCTTTTATTATAATATTTATTATAATTGTGTACTAACCCGCGAAGCCTAGCGCATTGTAGTTTACACTACACTAGGTTGTGGGCTTGTAGAGATAACCCCTAACTGGGCCTGGCCCATTGAGGTTAGGGGAGGCCCATATCTCCAATATAAAGAGGTGTTCACCTCATTATTAGGGGACAAGATATGGAGCCGCCACACTTTTGTTACTGGAAACAGGGGATTCTTTCCCCTACCGGTCATCTCTACAGCTCCACTTTCTTGTTTTCTCCATTGCGGATCTAGGTTCAAGAGGAAGAACAAGGTGTGATTCTTCACCCTCACAGAGAAAGCGGTCCAATCATCCCGGCGGTGATTCCATGTTTCAACATTGGCGCCCACCGTGGGATGATTGGAATATATTTACCGGGCAAATGCTCACTTATCCAAAAAAAAGTATGCTATAATAAGTAAAAAATATGAAATCAAATTAATAAATTTTACATACCACATACCATAAATTTTAACGTTATTTTACTAATTTCGTGAAAATAACGTTAAAACCCGAGGACGATTAATCATGCATCATGTGATGACGTTGATAACTGAAAGACAAAAGAGTACAAGCACTAATCGGTCTTAGTCCCGATTGCTGACTGTCATGTGCCTTATGTTCAAGGCTTGATGCAAAACTACTATCGAGCTGGGAGTCTCACTGGAAGCAGCCTCTCTATTCCCACGGGGTAGAGGTAAGGCTGCCTATCTCTTACCTTTCTCAGACCCTACCTTTGCTTTGATATTGGTGAGATTTACTGAATATGATGATGATGATACCATAATAAACACAACATATGTAATTAAATCTAGATATTATATCTTAATTATTAACTCGTACACCATTTTAATCCTGCCTTTTATCGACTAACTCTACGAAGATTGACAACCTTTTCACCACAATTTTGGTTGTTTCTTAATTACGTAATAATAAGAAAATCTTATACGTTACACGTATCAAATATCAATATATGTAAAATGAGTAAATTGCAGTTTTACCCCCTGTGGTTAGGGGGCATTGGCAGGTCTACCCCCCCTAAGGAAGTAATTGCAGTTTTACCCCCCACTGTTTGGGGTTATGTCGCACGTTTACCCCCTGACCATTTCAACGTTAGATGCTACCGTTAACTGTTAATGGTCAAGGGGCAATTAGGTAATTTGGCTTTCTTGTTGACCTGCAACCTCAATTAATCAACCATTCACCACATTGAAACCCTGAAGTTAACCTAAGTCGAAATTGAAGACCTCCGCACAGGTGAAACCAGCCATTCTTCAACAGATACAGCAGATTTGAAGTCTGTTACGAGCATGGATGTTCGAATGTGGAAGATACGAGCTGAAGATCAGTATTTCGAACCGGGTGAAATGTACCGTAAGTGACATGCAAGTTCAAAGGGTCTGAATTTGATAAGATGTTAACTTTTTTCGGTATTAATTTGTTGTTGATGTGTGTTTACAGGAGAAACCCAATCTCAATTTACCATTAAATTTCACCATGGAAGTAATTTTGTAGAAAACCCAAATAGGAAATACTTTGGTGGGAAGATGAGCTACATTGATCATGTAGATTTTTGAGTGTTGAATACTGATGTTTTAGAGGAGATTGTTAAGAAATTAGGATATAATGATGGTTTGTTTTTCTGCATTCATTACAAGGAACCGTATTGTTCGTTGGATTTTGGTCTTAGGACATTAAAATGTGATGTTGACTTAGAGCCTATCTTCGATCATGTGCGTCAAGGAGTCCACACCATAGACATGTATGTTGAACACCGGATGTCAACAATATTGGAAAATACAAGTGAAGGTCCTGTAGGGGCATGTAAAACAATTGTTCCAGCATCATTTACAATAAATAATCAGGATTATAGTATGAATGAAGATGAAGAAGAGAGTAAAGGACGTGATGAAGAAGAGAGTAAAGGTAGTGATCCTGATTATGATCCTGATTATGAGTATGTTGAAGAAGATAATTTGGTTTATGAAATAGAGGTGGATATGCAGAGGTTCAGGGCTAATGTTGATTCTACTAGGGAAGAGTTGGATGGTTCAGGTGATGAGGATCATGATGATGACAGACAATGCTAGATTTGTCAACTTTGTTCAAGACAATGTTTGGTTGGTGTGTAACTTTATGTTTGGTCAAGACAATGCTAGATTTGTCAACTATGTTCAAGACAATGTTTGGTTTGGTTTGTACCTTTATGTTTGGTTTGGTCAATACAATGTTATGTTTTTATTAAAATGACCATTTTGGTCAATTGCAGCAGGTTTGACTTGTTTATAAGGTCAAAATAACCATATTATACATTAGCAGCAGGTTTGACTTGTTTATAAGGTCAAAATAACCATATTATACATTAGCAGCAGTTTGACTTGTTTATAAGGTCAAAATAACCATATTATACATTAGCAGCAGGTTTGACTTGTTTATAAGGTCAAAATAACCATATTATACATTAGCAGCATGTTTGCCTTGTTTATAAGGTCAAAATAACCATATGCTCCATTTGCAGCAGGTTTGACTAGTTTATATGGTCAAAATGACCATATGCTCCATTGCAGCATGTTTTGAGTTCATTATAACTGGCATGGTACATCTGCAGCAGCTTTTGACCATATGATCCATTTGCAGCCTATATCAATTTGCAGCAGCTTTTGACCATATGATCCATTTGAGTTCATTATATTGGTTTGCAACATGTTTGGATAATTGGTACAATTAAGAGGCGGAAAGTGATTCGATTACATTACATTGCAACATTTAGTACAAAAGGTTTGTCCAACATACAAACTTAAAACCAAACAAAATCTAGCCTATTTCCAGTGACAATCATCCAAACAAGACCAATCCGAATCAGAACCATGCTCCCCTTCATATGGGTCAAAGTACGAATCATCATCTTCATCCCAATATGTGTAATCCCATGCATGTTCAAGCACTTCAGGGTCATAATCCTTTGTCGGATCTCCGAATAACTTTTCATAATCTGTTTCTTGCTCCATGTAACGTCTGAGTATCTCAGACTCTTGATCCTCAAAGTAGACATAACTGTCTGGTTGTTCGGCTGCAACGACGTCTTCATCCTTACCAACCTCTTTTTCTTCATCCTTACCAACCTCTTTTTCTTCATCCTTACCAACATTTTTCTCATTCTCAACATCCTTACCTACAGAATTACAAGAAGGCTACCAACACAAACATATAAGAAGGCTACCAACACAAACATATAATAAGAACTTGAAAAGACCATTGCATCAAAAAGTATAGAACTCAAAAGTATAATTACAAGCAGTCAAGATACACAACCAAATCCAATTTGTCAACATTATACTACTTAACCAAAAACAGTAGAACAATCAACACCCAAGTAATCACAAAGTACATCTTCAGTTTCAACACATCTCCATTCTTGTACCGACCCAACTGTTCTTTGCAGTTAGCCAAGTCAATGATTAAACCAGGCATTACCTCTCCACAAACCGGACATCCCTGTTTTTCACCTTTGTCAACCCATCTTAGGAATCCACATCCTCCAACCTATTATCGGACATCATAAGCAACACTATCCAACAAAGTTAAGATTCAATAAGCATAAAACAGAAGAAACTTACACATCGAATATACCAACGACCAGGATTAGCTGTTGATGCTGATTGTTTCACCACTGTTTTCGCACCACATGGACATATGATGTCTGAATGTTGACTCTTGCCCTTGAATCGAAGCACAGACGACGAAGATGATGGCATTTTCAAGGCAGTGATTAGAGGGCAGAGAATTGAGGGATTGAGGGCTTGAGGTCGATTGAAGAGCAAAATTAGGGCTTATTAATGGAGAAGATGAAGGGTAGTTTGGACATTTCAACCTAATTAACGGTAACATCTAACGTTGAAATGGTCAGGGGGGTAAACGTGTGACATAACCCCAAACAGTGGGGGGTAAAACTGCAATTACTTCCTTAGGGGGGGGGGGGGTAGACCTGCCAATGCCCCCTAACCACAGGGGGTAAAATTGCAATTTACTCATTTAAAATAAAATTTAATTAAATAATGATTGTCCGTTATAACAACCTTAAGAAGATTCCACAAACCATCACAGATATACCACAACAGTCTACCACCATTTCCCCCTTTGACGTTATCAAAACCCAACACCTCCACAACAATGGCAGTTTCATCTTCATCACTCATCCTTTCTCCACCATCACTCACCAAATCACACCTCTCCTCTCTTTCTCTCTCATGGAAACAACTTCCTCAAAACCTCTCTCTTCCACGTCACCACCGCCGCCGTGCGCCACCAGTTTTCGCCGTCGTCGTCTCCATGAACTCCAAACCTACAATTCTCGTCGCCGAAAAACTCGGTGACGCAGGCCTCGATCTGTTGAAATCATTCGCAAACGTTGATTGTTCGTATAACTTGAGTCCTGAAGAACTCTGCACGAAGATATCGCTCTGTGACGCGTTGATTGTACGGAGCGGGACTAAGGTGAGCCGCGAGGTGTTTGAATCGTCCGGTGGCCGGCTTAAGGTCGTTGGACGCGCCGGCGTTGGTATTGATAATGTGGATCTGGCTGCGGCGACGGAGCATGGTTGTCTTGTGGTTAATGCGCCCACGGCTAATACAGTTGCGGCTGCGGAGCATGGGATTGCTCTTCTTACTGCTATGGCTCGGAATGTTGCTCAGGCGGACGCCTCTATTAAAGCCGGTTTGTGTTCTCTGATTTTGTATTAGTTGATGTATGTGATTATGCTGTTTTGTGATCGATAAGATGTAACATTGAGTTCATAATGAGTATTCATGTTTCACATATTATTAATAGGTTGTGAATTTGTATGCAGACTAGTTATTTTTTATTTTTGTTTTCTCTTAAGTTTAACTAGTCTGAGCATTTCTGTTCAGTATTGCTGTGGTTTGCCATTATGTGTGTCAAGTTTTCGGTTAGTTGATTATGTTTGAGCAAAACTTGTTGAAGTGTTACTTTCTGCTAGCTAGTCTGTATAAAGTACCGGATTATGTTAATTGTCATGTCTACTGTTATGCCAATTTGGCAAATCCAACTTTTGTAAAGCATTGTTGTTTATGATGCTTATGTGCTTGATAAGCACTATTCAATGCTTATTTTTCTTGTTGAAAAAGTTGTTAGTTGGTTGTACTATTAGTTGATAAAATGTTTCTTTCCAGTAATTCGTCATATTGCTTGAAGACCTTTTAGCATCTTTTATCATCTTATTAGATTCATAAGCTCTGATTGTTAAGTGATTTAGTTCATCTTATTTTCAAAATTCTACTGGATTGAATGTGATTATGCTGATTCGTAATGGATATTGGATAAGATGTGAAATTCAGTTCATAGATAGATGAAATGTGATAAATATTTCAGTTTCACATACTATATAATAGTTTGGAGATTTATATGCAGACCAGTTATTCCTTTATTTTCCCTTCTGTCCAACTAGTCTGAGCATATATGTTCAATTGTTCTGTGGTTTTTGGTCCTAAAAGTGTAAAGTTCATAACCATTAGTTAAGTTATTTGTTAGTTGATTATGTTTGAGCAAAAGCTCTTAAAGTATTGCTTTCTGCTAACTAGTCTGTATAATGTACCAAATCATGTTTATTGTTTTCATCTCTACTGTTACTCCAATTTGTGTGTCTAAATCCAACTTTTGTAAAACATTGTTTTTTATGATGCTTATGTGCTTGATAAGCATTACCCAATGCTTATTCTTCTTGTTGAAAAAGGTTGCTGATTCTCATCTATGATTATGACCATAGTTGTCAATAGCGATTGTAGCGATCGCTATAGCACGCTACGTAGCGTATAGGTCTAGCGTCGCTATTAGGGTTGTAGCGATCTTGGTTTTAAAATGCGCGCATCAGGAGCGCATAGTGCGCGCATCACATGATGTGGTCTAATGTGGCGCCTTATGCTGTTGATCGGTATTCGAACAAATTAGTTCTTTAATTGAACAAATCTGACAGTAGATGATGAGAATATATTATAGTTTAGTGTTTAAAGGTTCACGAGTTAAAATATTAGCAATAAATATTTTTTAGTATTTTTAAATAAAGAACACCTCACATACGTGATGCGCATGCTTCGCACTGCGCATCACGCACTGGGTTTTGAGATCAAAACGCATCGGATTGCTACACGCATTTTAAAACCAAGGTAGCGATGGATAGCAAGAATAGCAACACTCTATTTTTTTTTTGTTTTTTAATATAAATAGCAATTAAATATAGCTATAAAATAGCTGGATTTTAGGTTTTTGTTAAATATACATGTAAGATAGCAAATATACCAGGGTATTTTGATATAATATACATATAAAAATTTTTAAATTTTTTTTTCTAGTGTATCGCTATTTATAAAATAGCCACCCGCTATTTATCGTTATTCGCTATGTAGCATACAAGTACCTTATAGCTATTTGTCGCTATTCGCCATTAACAACTATGATTATGACTAAAATAGGACAAAAGTGAAAGTAAATTGGTATATTATGCTAAAATATCATATATCTTTTTATGTCACTTTTGCTCCCTAATTTTATATATTTTTTTTTTTTTTTTTTTTTTTTTTTGTAATTCAATATATGAATTCATGGAAATACAACCACTATAGGAAAATGGCAGAGGAACAAATATGTGGGTGTGTCACTTGTTGGCAAGACTCTTGCAGTGATGGGTTTTGGGAAAGTTGGTACCGAAGTTGCCAGGCGTGCAAAGGGGCTCGGTATGAATATAATTGCACACGATCCATATGCTCCAGCAGATCGTGCTCATGCAATTGGTGTGGATTTAGTAAGTTTTGATGAAGCTATTGCAACCGCTGATTTCATCACACTTCACATGCCTCTCACTCCTGCTACATCAAAGATATTGAATGATGAAAACTTTGCAAAGATGAAAAAAGGTGTTAGAATAGTAAACGTCGCTCGTGGTGGAGTGATAGATGAAGATGCTTTGGTTAGAGCATTAGATGCTGGCATTGTAGCACAGGTACTTGTGTATTTCTGTATTTGTGTTAGGGTCGTAAACAGGTCGACATACACGCTAACCTGTTTATTGAACATGTGTTTGTGTTGACCTGATTTGAGTTTTTTCCTAAACTAGTGTTGATTGGAAAAATATTTACTAAAATAGTGTTCTTGAAAAAGTATTTACCAAACTAGTGTTTTTGGAAAACTTAGTTGTTTCTCCCCCTAGATAAAGCCTAATGCAATAATGACTAAATAAAAAAAGTTTAAAAGTAAACTTATTTTTTTTAAGATTCATAAAAACAAATATATTTTTATGTTTATATTTTAATTAACTACAAAACTAATATTAAATTTAAGACAATTAGATTTTTTTTCTCAACTTCATGAATATCTATGAAAAGTGAATTCAGTATAACATTTGGATATCACACATATTTTGTAAAATCTTTTGAACGATTATATTAAAATCACTTCACTTTCTTTAGTAAGAAATGATATTAAAACATTCTATTTTTAGTTAAAAATAAATAAATAAATGACACAAAGCTTATGATATTATTATCCAACTAAAAGTTTATGGTATAAACCCCCCAGTTACAACAATTTGAGAATGAAAGTTATTTTTTAGGCATAGTGATAATTGGTTTTACTTTATTAAAACATTCTTCATAAAGTTAGAGACATATATTTAATTGTCATAAATTATATATGATTTAATTTAATTATATATGAATTTTGTAGTTAAATAGGACATATGAAACAAATAGGAATAAATGAAAAAAAAGAGCGTCAAAACCGTTTTACCAGAAATTAATAATAATATATTTTTTTTATGAATTAAAAAAAATGTTTACTTTTAAACTTTTCTGATTAGTCATTATTGCAATTTTTATTATTTAGTTATTATTACATTATTTCTTATCCAATGAGATAAGAGAGAGAAACAACTAACTTTTTCAAAAACACTAGTTTGGTATATACTTTTTCTAGAACACTATTTTGGTAAATATTTTTATCACTAACACTACTTTAGGAAAAAAACTCGACCTGATTTGCCTGCCTGTTTCCAACCCGTTCCATATAATTTTAAAAATTAAATATTATATTCCACAAAATTCAGTTTCAGTTATTTAATTAGTTAAATTGATCTCAGTTTATGATCTGTATAATGAGAAATACTACAACAACAACAACAACCATACCCAGTGTATCCCACAGATAGCAGAGCTATTTATAGGGTCTGGGGAGGGTGAGATGTAGACAGACCTTGCCTCTATCCATAGGGATAGAGAGGCTGCTTCCAGAGAGACCCTCGGCCCGTATAATGAGAAATACTGATTTGTATAATTGTATAGCTATATTAATTGAAAACAGGGGCTGACTTTGAGTTAAACTGACGATTCTGATTCTTTATAGTTTGTATAACTAATTGAAAACAAGGGTTAATGTTGATCATATATTAGTTTCCAACTTTCCAATGTCTTTTTGTAGTTAAGTTATGGATATCAATGACACTAGTCGCTGGGATAGGGTTTAAGTGTTCAACTATTGCGACAGGAATAGTTATGACCTGGTTCTGGTTGAGTTATACGAACCTGCCAACCTGAACTCGACATGAATTGCCATCCCTAAGACCTAAGATGTGTTCATAGATTTCCTAATTTTAATTAAACTGTGGGGTACTTGCAGGCTGCACTTGATGTATTCACTGTAGAACCTCCACCGAAGGATAGCAAGTTGGTTAACCATGAAAATGTCACTGTCACTCCTCATCTTGGTGCTAGCACCACAGAAGCTCAGGTTTGTAAATAACCACAAGAGCTGCGGCATTTGTTTGGATTTTGAAAAGGTCGTTATTTGGATATATTTATATACAAATTGGTCGATTTTCATTATGTTTTAGACTTTAGAGGTGGCAAGATGGGTGAATTGGCCAGGTTGGGTAATGGATCAAAATGGGTTTAGGTCGAAACGGGTCATTTTGAGTATGGGTCGAAACATGCTAGGTTGGGTTGACCTGCAAATGTTTTATGGTACATTTTCTAATTCTATTTATGAATAAGTATTCTGGTTTAATAGCTTGTTTGACCCATTCCCCTAGTAGCTATCTTTCTATTTGACCCACTCAAGATAGAACAAAAAATATCGACCCATTCATAAATGGGGTAAATTTATCATCTATAGTTACTTTTCATCTCTGATGGTCAAGTGGGTTAAGCGAAATATTCAACTTAAAAGGAAACAACTTGTACGGGTCAAATGTGTTTAGTCATCCAAAATATATTCAAAGACAGAGAACCTTCTATATCACCACTTAGAACTTTTATTTATTTGCAATTATATAGTTTTATCAAACTGTAATCTTATGTAAGACTTCAATTATCTATAAGCTTTTCTTTTTATTATGGGTGGGCTCAACTCTACCCGTTTTTACCCTGACTACCACATCCCAAACAACTTTCCCTTTTATTGATGTCCGATTCTACTGTGGTACCGTGCGTTGGATTTATCAGTATTATATAAAATATTATATCTATCTTATATTTCAGTTTTTGTGGGTTGGCCTAATCCTTCCTGTTTTGTCCCGTATAAGAGAGTACCGTTCCACACCCTTTATATTTATAATGATTAGTTCTCACATTCAAGCTTTGTGCAGGAAGGAGTGGCTATTGAAATTGCTGAAGCTGTCATTGGAGCATTAAGAGGCGAGCTTGCTGCTACTGCAGTAAATGCTCCCATGGTTCCTTCTGAGGTACCACTCAAATCTTAATATTTTATACATTTATTTTTATAAATTTGTTTACTGGTAATCACTGCTTGATGTCCACCGTGTACATGGGCTTTAGCGTCTCCTGAAAATGGGTATATTTTAGAGAACACATAGTTCAAAGGGCAAAGGGCCACTGTACCACATATGTTACACACACAATGTCACACATACATGTGTTTGTGTGTATTACAGGAACCTACATATCTTTAGGAACTAATCAAAATTTTGAATTCGGACCATGTAAGTTGACAAACTCACAAATTGTACAATAAGTATATCTTCAATAGATTGTTTCAAAAGTTCTTTGAAATGAATTCTATTGAAGGTTATGACAATTTCACAGATCCACTCTGACGCATCTTCAATATTGTCAACATTATTCAATAGAAAACTTATGATACACTTCAATTTAGATATACTAAATGTACACTTTTTCTAACATACGAAATCCAAACTTTTTAGATTCTTTGATTCAACAACACACACACAATGATTATTATTATTATTATTATGGGTAAGGATAGTGTAAAAAGGGCCTAAAGTGTGAGAAGTGTGAGAAGTGTATTATAACACTATATATAATACTATATAACACCATATAAACACCGTATAACAATATCTAACACCATATAATACCATATAACACTATGTAACACTATATAACATTATATAACAAATATAACACTATACATCTATCATAGACATGCTATCAGACAACCTATAGTGTTATATTTGTTATATAATGATATATAGTGTCACATAGTGTTATATGGTATTATATGGGGTTACATATTGTTATACGGTGTTTATATGGTGTTATATAGTATTATATATAGTGTTATAATACACTTCTCACACTTCTCACACTTTTTACAGGATCCTCTACCTTATTATTATTATTATTATTATTATTATTATTATTATTATTATTATCGTATGTATTCATAATATCTATTATTTAAATAATTTATTACGTTTATACATATAGAAATATTTATTATAAAGATAACTAATATGCTTGTTTATGTTCGTGAGTCTAATCGAGCTAGGTGTGAAGCTCGGGCTTAAGTTCGTTTATTGAACGAACTCCAAGTTAGGCTCGGTATACTGAAACTCCTAAATAATCCATCATCAGTATACTCCATATGTATTCATAATATTATTATTATTATTATTATTTCTATTTTAAGCTAGAAATGAGTAAACTCCATATATTATATTTAAGCTAGAAATGAGTAAATATAATATTTGTATTTAAAGGTCATATATGAGATTTCAAAGTTTTAGAAAAATAAGGGTAAAATTGTCATTTATTAAATTGTATTTAATGAATTGGGTATACATGATATTTCAACTACTTTGTAAGGGTATAGTATATATGATATTTATAACTTTGGATGGGTATATATGATATTTTGCAAGTTTGTAGGTTTCTAGCATCTATGTATAGTGAAAATGATTCTGATGATGGATTATTTAGGAGTTTCAGTATACCGAGCCTAACTTGGAGTTCGTTCAATAAACGAACTTAAGCCCGAGCTTCACACCTAGCTCGATTAGACTCACGAACATAAACAAGCATATTAGTTATCTTTATAATAAATATTTCTATATGTATAAACGTAATAAATTATTTAAATAATAGATATTATGAATACATACGATAATAATAATAATAATAATAATAATAATAATAATAATAATAATAATAAAACAATAGTATACTCCATATATTATATTTAAGCTAGAAATGAGTAAATATAATATTTGTATTTAAAGGTCATATATGAGATTTCAAAGTTTTAGAAAAATAAGGGTAAAATTGTCATTTATTAAATTGTATTTAATGAATTGGGTATACATGATATTTCAACTACTTTGTAAGGGTATAGTATATATGATATTTATAACTTTGGATGGGTATATATGATATTTTGCAAGTTTGTAGGTTTCTAGCATCTATGTATAGTGAAAATGATTCTGATGATGGATTATTTAGGAGTTTCAGTATACCGAGCCTAACTTGGAGTTCGTTCAATAAACGAACTTAAGCCCGAGCTTCACACCTAGCTCGATTAGACTCACGAACATAAACAAGCATATTAGTTATCTTTATAATAAATATTTCTATATGTATAAACGTAATAAATTATTTAAATAATAGATATTATGAATACATACGATAATAATAATAATAATAATAATAATAATAATAATATTATGAATAGAAATAATATAAAATCGGTATACTTATTATTATTATTATTATTATTATTATTATTATTATTATTATTATCGTATGTATTCATAATATCTATTATTTAAATAATTTATTACGTTTATACATATAGAAATATTTATTATAAAGATAACTAATATGCTTGTTTATGTTCGTGAGTCTAATCGAGCTAGGTGTGAAGCTCGGGCTTAAGTTCGTTTATTGAACGAACTCCAAGTTAGGCTCGGTATACTGAAACTCCTAAATAATCCATCATCAGAATCATTTTCACTATACATAGATGCTAGAAACCTACAAACTTGCAAAATATCATATATACCCATCCAAAGTTATAAATATCATATATACTATACCCTTACAAAGTAGTTGAAATATCATGTATACCCAATTCATTAAATACAATTTAATAAATGACAATTTTACCCTTATTTTTCTAAAACTTTGAAATCTCATATATGACCTTTAAATACAAATATTATATTTACTCATTTCTAGCTTAAATATAATATATGGAGTATACTATTGTTTATGAGTAAAAATAAAAAATAGAAATGGGTAAAATTAAATTTAAGCTAAAAATGTGTTCTATATACAAATATGAAGCTAAAAGATGAGCATTTATGAAAACTTGAAGTAAAAAAAAACAAGGGTAAGATGATCATTTATTAGATTGTTTTTAATAAATTGGGTATATTCGATATTTTAACTAGTTTGTAAGGGCATATATGATATTTTTAGTTTTGGTTGGGTATATATGAAAATTTTCAAGTTTAAGTTTGTAATCATAGATGATTTGTTTGCTTCAGGTACTTATAGAACTGAAACCTTATGTTACACTGGCGGAAAAACTAGGGCGTTTGGCTGTACAGTTAGTAGCAGGAGGAAGTGGTGTAAAAACCGTAAAAGTCACATACACATCAGCCCGAGCTCCCGATGACCTGGACACTAGACTACTTCGTGCGATGGTCACTAAAGGTCTAATTGAGCCTATTTCTAGTGTATTCGTTAACTTAGTAAATGCAGATTTCACAGCCAAACAAAGAGGAATACGGATCAGTGAAGAACGGGTCATCTTAGACGGGTCCCCCCAGAAGCCACTCGAGGCCATTCGGGTCCAGATTGCTAATGTCGAGTCTAGATTCGCGAGTGCAATTTCTGAACTGGGAGAGATAAAAGTTGAGGGTCAGGTCAAAGATGGGATTCCTCGTTTGACTAAAGTTGGAGATTTTGGAGTTGATGTGAGTTTGGAAGGAAATATTATACTTTGCAGGTACACTTAACTGTCTTTTTAAGTTGCTGATAGGGGTGTGCATGGTTCGGTTTTAGGTTTTTGAAAACGGTTCAGTTTCGGTTTTAGCAATAGTTCGGTTCGGTTTTTGGAACAAAATTAAGATTAAAAAATAAATAGTATAGTCCGAAATTTAAGAATCTTTTTTAGATGTTTACATTTAAGTTATTATATTTAACCTTTTTAATTAATACCGTTCATATAAACCTAGGCTTCTAATCTATTTTTATGTTTCTCCAAAGGTTTTTATTAAGACATTTTTTTGTATAATACTTTGAAGATCATTTAATTTTAATATTAAAATTCTGGTATTTCTTGTAGACAATAGATAAATCATTTCAATTATAATAAACATGTTAATGTTTTTATTATAAATACTTAACATTCAAGAATATAATTAATAATTCCTACGAGCATGGGTTAAACGCTTAACAACTTGAACTAAAACATAAAAATATATGGACTAGGCCTACTATTGTAATCTGTCGGTTCGGTTCGGTTCGGTTTTTTTCCGGTAATTGAAAATGGTTATCCGAAAACCGAACCGAAATTTATCGGTTATTTAATAATCTGAAAAGCGAACCGTCGGTTTTTGTTTCGGTTTTCTGCTCACCCCTAGTTGCTGATTTGGGTTCTTATATGACATTTTTGTCACGAACTTTTTACGTATGTGACATCTAACGTGAGCACTCGTGTTGCATGGCATTAACTAGTGACACATCAGTGATTTTATCACCGTTTTCTGCATGCGACATTCGATTTGGTGTACAATAGAAATCAGCATGCATTTTGTTACTGTTTATAGTAACCGAGTTACCTATTATTGGATGGCCTGCTTGACCAATTTTGAAGATGTTTAAAAATCTGAAGATGTAGCATCTATTTGACATTTTGATCTTATTTTTAAGGAGTACTTTTCGGCAACTACTGTTTTAACTATGACCTGATGACATCACTAGTGCCACATCAACTACTATTATTACTGATTGTGAGTTTAAAAGGAGATATTATATTTTGCAGGCAGGTTGACCAGCCGGGTATGATCGGATTGGTTGGAAGCATATTGGGAGAAGAGAACGTGAATGTGAGTTTCATGAGCGTGGGTAGGACCGTCCCGAGAAAGCAAGCTATTATGACGATTGGTGTTGATGAGAAACCGAGCAAAGAGGCATTGAAGAAGATTGGAGATATTCCAGCTGTTGAGGAGTTTGTGTTTCTTGCTTTGTAAGGGGGACTGGCTAAACTCATTTTTTGGGTAGTAGCAAGACGATAATAGACGTTAGGGAGATGGTGAGATGGTCACGTCAGTCGGGTTGGCTTGATTTTTTGGTACAACTGATACCAATCGAGTAATTAGGTTGAATCACAAGCATATTTTTCTGTCTATTTCAAACATTTGATTTTTTCTCTTTATTTCTGAACACCTTTTATTTTTCTTCTATTGCGAAAAATTGGATTTTAATAGTCCAAACTATTACATATTAGCTGGTAACAGTCCCACGTAACGACATGCATCAAAAGTTTGTCACATAAGCAATCCATGTCAGCAAAAAAAAAACTCTAACTGAAGAAGCTCGTTGAGAGAATATAGGTTAAACGTTGAGACTTCTACCGGTCAATGGGTAATAGTTGAGATTATTTAAATCCGATATTCCATTTTAGTAAATAGTTGTTGCTCCAAATACGGTTATGAAAAAAGTTATCTTGAATGGGGCATATAGCGGAAGCACAAATAAAAAGAGTATCCTTGATAGGCAAGAGTTCATATATAAATGGAATTTTAAAATTGACACATTTTTACAGTTAACACAATATAACTGAAAGTAACTAAAATTGGGGAAATTTCTTAAAATTCACAACCATGACGCCGAATTATAAAATTTTGGATTGAGAGTTGGGGCTGTGTACGGCTTTGGCAAGAGGAGTATATATTACTAAAAATGTTGCAGAACAAGAAGATATAGTTCTGCTCATACACACCCATCTATCTAGGCTTCATAATCTCCCTTAACTGTTATGAACAAAATTGCATTTCTGCAAAAATTTCAACAAGACCTCAAGTTCTATTAACAAATTTTTAGCAGTTGATTCCAAGTGGTGGTAGGTTCTATTTTGATATTTATTCCCACACCACATTTACATAATTTCAAATGCTCATTAGAACCAAGCACTAGCCATCATAGTTTTGAACCCGCATCATAATGGTTCATGAACCCGAGATAAATGGAGGATTAGCTATAGTTGTAGGAGAGAAATGCAGGTTCTGAGTTGCTAAATACGCTGCAACCCCTGCAACATAACCAGCAAAAGCAAAGCCACTTACCTGAACCAAGAAAAAGTTGCGTTAATACGAATTTGTGGATACGCTTTTAGTAGAGGTTGTCAAAACGGGTCATGCCCAATTGACCCACAAACAACTTTTTGTTCAGTTTAGAACAAAAAGGTTTTGTAAATAGATTGTATGTTAATTATGATTTTATGGATAATGTATGCGGAGGTCGCCAATGTATCCAACTTTTTTCATCGAAGCCAATGAAGAACATACCTTTCTCAAATACCAAAAAAAGTCGATTTTTTCCATTCCCATTAAAGCAACACCAGCAGCAGATCCAATAATCAGCATGGACCCACCAGTGCCAGCACAAAATGCAATCAACTGCCAGAATTGGGAGTCTTGGGGATAAGTTGAAAGATCATACATCCCCATGGTTGCAGCCACCAATGGAACGTTATCTATAATTGCCGAAACTACCCCTATTGCACTCGCAATCAGCTCACTACTGGCAATATGGGTATCAAGGTAATTTGCTAGTTCTTTAAGAAGCCCAGCTGCCTCCAAGCTATTAAGGTTTCAAGATTTCCATGAAAAGTAAGACAAAATCAGAAGTTTGATACTCCCAAATAATCGTTCAATTTAAAAAGTGGATAGTCATAATCTGCTATTTTTTCCATATTACCCTTAATACCTTTATAATTAAAATATTGCAAGTTCTTCCCTAAAAAGACGAAGAAAAGTAGCGACGGGTCAAAACTACAGTTTTTGGTCAATAAAGGTCATTTTGTTACAAAACATGTTGGGTTGACCCGAACATTAGTTGTTCAATCTATTAAACATATTAGAAAAATAGTTTGTGTTAGATATGGTTACAAATAATATCTCACAACAATAAAACAACTTTATGAATAAAGTAATTTAGTAGGTTGCATGTATTAACATAACAATACACTTGGGATGACATTTGACCTGTTTCTGTTTTAGCTATTTTTAATTTTTACCCATTTGAAAAGACCCCTTTTATTTTATTTTAAACATTTGACCCATTTCCCTTTTAGCTTTTTTTATTTGACCCATCAGATAAACACTCTTTTACCCGTTCTTATAAATTTTTTAACATTTGACCTGTTAGAAAAACACCCGATTTTTACATGTTTCCTTTTTACCTATTTTTTATACTTTTACCCAATTTGCACATGCTAATCGATCCATCTACCACCTCTACGGAAAAGTGTTATTTTGTAAATTGTAATATAAAAATACATGAAAAATGTGATCTTAAGGCATACCTACTGACAGATAAAAGGATCCCAAGGAAGAAAAGAGCTCCTTGAGTATCAATACGGGATAAAGCTTGTGGTACTTTTAACCGTTGTCTGTCTGATTCCCCATAGTGGATAGCATCAGTTAGGATCCACAGAACCCCGAGCCCGAATAACATACCCAAATAAGGAGGCAAGCCCGTTAAAGATTTGAAAACTGGAACAAACACTAACGCCCCGATTCCCACTGCAAAAACAAGCTGCCCACGTGGCGCCATTTGTTCAGAAGCCAAAACATCATCTGTGTTCTGTCCCTTGCCATCAACTTCTCTGAATAAGGAAAAATAATTGGTCAATAAATGTGTTGCATATGTAATTATTGAACATTTATCTTTTTTCAAGGTTTCTTTTTCAATTTAGTTATGTTATACTTTCTTTTCCCCATGAAAATCGAAAATGTCTGACTTGACACATAAACTAATAAGAGAGCGATTTGACTTTTCAAACCATCATAGTTGACTTTCTGTTGCAAACAACCCATCCTTCTTTCCAAAAAATGAAATACGTAAAAAATAATATTTTTTTATTCTATATCACAAGGTGTTACCTTGAGAAGGACATGAGGGCCAAAGGCACTGCAAGAGAAACTGCACTAGGCACAAATAGGCCCTGTAATAACAGAAAATACCATCAAGACTAGTCGTTTGTGTACGACAGTAAACTGACTAACTAACTAACTAAATATAAATTATACAAATAGTAACCAGGATTAACAAGAGAGGAACAGAGGAAGACCGTCATTGTCGGCAATGTGGATATTTGGCCATGTATCCAAAGCATTGTAGTTGTTACATCACCGATAGGAGTCCATGCTCCACCTGCATTTGCTGCTATTACAACCACCGCACCAAGTAACCTGTCAAATTATGCGATCATCAGACCTTTTAACAAACAAAAAGGACTTCAACGAGTCCTGTTCTGTTTAGTAGTATTGAACAAATGATATACAAAATTCATATAGCTGAACGAACTACTTACTTTCTGTATTCTGATGGAGGTACCAGTTTCCTCAATAAGGAAACCATGACTATAGTAGATGTGAGGTTGTCAAGAACCGAGCTTAGAGCAAAAGTCACAAACCCAATCTGCAATCACCATCAATAACATATGATAATAGAAAGACTAATAATAAAATGTATTTTAAACAAGGGTATAAGTTATAACTAATAAAAAGTTTAAATTGGATCACTAACCACCCAAAGGAGAGTGCGTGGTTTGCGAGTGGTTATATTATCGGTGACAAGCTTAAATCCTTGATGAGCATCAACTATCTCCACTATTGTCATTGCACCAAGCAAGAAGAATACTATTTCACTAGCTTCAGCTGATGCGTGCGTTAACTCTGCGACAGCTACGTCGGTTGAGGAGGCCTGCATGGATAATTTAAGACCGAGACTTAACAAAACTAAACTTAAATATAACCCAAATTGAGGAAGTTAGCGTCTTACTCCAATGCTCCGAATAACCCACAAGCTAACCGCCATCAGTAAACCTACTCCACTTTTATTAAACGCAAGTGACTCTTCAAAAATTATGCCAGCATACCCTATTCCAAACAACAATGCCATTGCAAGATCCTGTACAATAATTAAGGTATATTAATGTCATGTCAAACTTAATATTCATCGAAAGATGTACCAACCTATGACCTGGTTTGCAGCCACCCATGAGTGATTAATTGCAACTGTTCCTGTGACAGCTGCTCCAAATATTGCCAGAGCTTTCAGTAAATCAGTTTTTGGCTGGTAGTTAGCTTCATATTCTTGTGAACTTGTTTCATCCACTGAGCATAAAGGATCACAAGCTCCTGATGATGTCAAGTCCTAACATCGAAACCGAAATAATTTAGGAATTTGCTAAGGCTCTAGCTATTCACAGACCCTTAAAATTTATTTTGACACCCTGACATGTATACGACCCGTACAAGTGTATACACAATATATAAGAAGTCAGGGAATGTCTTATACGACCCGTATACACTTATACGGGTCGTGTTTTTCAAGGGAATGTCAGTTATACCACCGGTATACACTTACGGGGTCGACCCAACGTCTTTGGAGGCCCTAAGAGAATTACAAAGAGGATAGGAGTGGAGGATGCATTGAAGGTAGACGACGGCTTTCAAGAAAAAAGAGATCTGGGCCATTAATTCTTCAAGTTTCAGGCCTAGACATTTTGCTTGTTTGGGCCATTATGTTTTTACTTATTTGTTTGTTCATTTGAGCCAAATACACATCAAATATATGATTTTCTGTTAAAAAAAATGGGGGCCATAAGCCTTTGCTTGACCTGCTAAGCCCATTGAGCCGGTCCCGTATAAATACAAGGAATGTCTGCTTTGTCGTGTGATGTGAATGTATACGACAGGTATACAAATTGTACATGTAACAGTACTCTTTACCAAACAAGTGTCTGAAACTAACATAGTGTTTATTATTCCTAAGATTAACTGCCATGCATATCATTATATCTTTAGTAATTAACTTAAACTGATCAACTAAACAGTATTAGAACACATTCGGTCAAAACCGAATATCCCACCAAAGATGTTTCAAATTCAAATTAATTCTATTGTTGTAACTTACCAATTAATTGGTCAATATCCTAGCTTGTTTAGTTCCGTGATTTTAGCTCATTAGCTCCTAGTCTATAGCTACAATCTTGTATATATGTAATCCTTTGTCATTGATAAATCACAAGTTTTGATAAATTTATATGGTATCAGGCAGGTTTTGCAAAACCTAAACACAACCACCCTCTCCTCCATGGCCGATAATGTCGTTACCACCACCACTTTGACCATCGACACAGCAGCCACCCAATCGATCACCATGGTCAATTTTCCTTCATCTCTAAAACTCACTTCTACCAATTACCTTAGTTGGAAAACCCAACTAGAAGCCATCCTCCAAGGTTTGGACGTATACAAATTCATTGATGGTTCTCACCTTGCTCTTTCTCCAACCCTCGACACCGACGGCTCCACTACCCCACATGCCGACTATCCCGCCTGGTACCGCCAAGACCAACTCCTATTCGGTGCCATTGTCGGCAGCCTTTCCACCGAGATTGTCCCCCTCATCACCAATGCCAAAACTTCCCTTGATGCATGTAAAATCTTGGCATCCACCTATGCCTCCCCATCCCGAGGACACATCAAACAACTCCAACATCGCCTCAAAAAATCCCTTAAAACTCCTGACCAAACCATCACCAATTTTATGCAATCCATAAAAATACTTGTTGATTAATTAGTCATCCTTGGGAAACCCATGGATCTCGAGGATGTTACGGACATTATCCTTCAAGGCCTAGACCCCAAAACATACAAACCCGTGACTGAATAAGTCCACGCTCGTGATAATCCCATCTCCTTTCATGAACTACATGAAAAATTCATTAACCACGAGCTTTCCATCTCCCAAAACCCACCCGATTCCGCCTCCATTCACCAACCCGCCACTGCCTTTGCAGCCCACACCCGTCAGTCACCTAGACGTTGGTCTTCACGACCACCCACCAACACCCATGGCCTGCTTCCCACACCCACTTCCGCCCCTAGCCAACGACCCTTCCTTGGCAAATGCCAATGGTGCTTTACCAAAGGACATTCATTAACCTCATGCCCTTCATTTAAGAAAGCCCATCCCTCAATCACACCTCCAACCTACAACCGATCCAATAACCCACCCAAACCCTAAGCACACATGATGGCAACACACCCCACCGTGGACTCCGATTTATCTTGGCTAAAGGATAGTGGTGCTTCTCATCACATTACCAATGATCTTAGTCCACTCTCTATGCATAGCCCATACGATGGTACCGAGGAACTTATCATCGGTGATGGTTCGTCTCTTAAAATTACTCACATTGGCACCATGACTCTTTATTTTTCTAATGTTCCTGTTATTCTTAAAAACGTTCTTTATGTTCCTTCTATCTCTCGTAACATCATATCTATCTCTCGCTTATGTCTTGATAACAACATACTAATCCTATTTTTTTCTTCTTATTTTGTCATCAAGGACTTTCCCACTCGCCGAACCATTCTTCGGGGAATCACTAGTCATGGTCTCTACGAGCTCTCCTCAACCAAGTCTCCTCAAGCTTTTCACTTGTAAACCACCAAGAAGTCTTCATGGCATCACCGCGTAGGACATCCACATTCACGTGTTTTACAAAATTTAGCGTCCTTTGTCCCATTTATTTCTAGCAAGCATGAATCATGTAATTCTTGTTGCATTAATAAAAGTCACAAACTCCCCTTTCATTCATCTTCTTTAACTTCTAATACACCTCTAGAATTAATATTTTCTGATGTTTGGTCCTCTCCAATTACATCTTTTGATGGTTACAAATATTACATAATTTTTGTTGACCATTTCACAAAATACATTTGGATTTATCCATTACAACACAAATCGGACTCTCTTAATACTTTCATTCGATTTCAAAAACTTGTTGAGATTTTTTTCAAAACCAAAAGTAAGCAATTATTTTCAGACAATGGTGGAGAATACATCAAACTATCCTCTCACCTAGCCTCTTGTGGCATTTCTCATCCACCTCTCCTCCTCATACACCCGAACACTATGGCTATCCCGAACGTCGTCATCGTCACATTGTCTAAACCGACCTATCTCTACTTTCTCATGCTAAAATGCCTCTCAAATTTTGGCCCTTTGCTTTCACCGCCGCCACTTATGTCATAAATAGATTACCCACCCCCCACCTTGCAAAATGGTTCTCCTTATTTTCCCCTTTTCCACATCTATCCAAACTATGAAAAACTTCATAGTTTCGGTTGCTTATCATACCCTTGGTGGCGACCCTACTCAAAACATAAACTCGAGTCTCGTTACAAACCGTGCATCTTCATCGGCTACTCATCTTCTCAAAGTGCTTTCCATTTCCTTGATCCCCTCACTCATCGGATCTACACTTCCCGTCATGTCCATTTTCTTGACCACATCTTTCCCTATGAATCCCTTTCTCAAACCTCTACCCCCATCTCACCCTCACCTGACACTTGGTTACCCCTCACCACACAATCAATTTCCATTTCTACACCTCCTCAAAATTCACCCCCCTAATCCCACTACAACTGCTTCACCATCCACTTCAAACCCACTCATCATCACCTATCAAAGGCGTCCACCTCCCAACCAAACCCACCCCACCGAACCTCCACAACCACACACCGAATCCCCTTAAACACCCACCGACCCTACCACCAATACCAACCCGACGTCTCCAACCCCTTCACACATCCTCTCGGACTCGTCCTCCCCTACACCCGAACCCACCACTTCTTATCGAACCCGACCCACCCGTAAACCGAACCCAAAGTATCACAACTCCAACTTCGTCTTATACCACTCCACCACTCATACACTTCCCGAACCCACTACCATTACCCAAGCCCTCAAACAACCATTATGGCGAGAGGCCATGCAATCCGAGTTTGATGCTCTCACACGTAATCAAACTTGGACACTCGTTCCTCCCGATAATGCTCCTAACCTTGTTGGATGCAAATGGGTCTACCGCACTAAATTCAAACCCGATGGTTCGGTGGACCACCTAAAGGCACGACTTGTCGCTGAAGGCTTTCATCAACGTCCCGGTTTAGATTATGTTGAAACCTTTAGTCCCATGGTTAAACCTGCTACCTTACGCTCATCCTTGCCATAGGCATTTCTTTCAATTGGCCTCTACGCCAACTTGACATTAACAACGCCTTCCTACAAGGCACTCTAACTGAATCGGTTTACATGTCTCAACCACCCGGGTTCGTGGATCCTTCCTACCCTACACATGTTTGCAAACTTACAAAGGCTATCTATGGTCTTCGTCAAGCCTCCCGTGCTTGGTATGACAAACTCAAACACTATCTTCTATCGGTTCATTTTAAACCCTCTATCTCCGATCCCTCTCTCTTCATCAACAAAGTCACATCTTCTCCTATCTTCATTCTAGTTTACGTTGATGATATAATCATCACCAGCGCAAAACCATCTCTCATTAATTCTTTCATCCAAACACTTGCCACTAGATTTTCTCTAAAAGATCTTGGCGACCTTTCCTACTTCCTTGGTATCGAGGTCATTCCTCACAACCATGTTCTATTCCTATCTTAATCCAAATACATCGTTGACATTCTCACAAAAGCCAACATGAGTAATTGCAAACCGTCGCCCACACCGATGTCTAGTTCCTCTACTATCACCGTATTGGATGGTGACCCCTTACCATCCTCGACCGAATACCGTGCCTTTGTTGGAGCATTACAATATTTATCTTTAACCCGTCCCGATATCTCTTTTACAGTTAATAAGCTTTCACAGTTCATGCACAAGCCAACTACTACACATTGGGAAGCTTTGAAGAGATTGTTCCGGTATTTACATGGCACCCTATATCATGGAATATTTTTCAGACGTCACTCGCCTCTACAGCTCCACGCCTTCACTGATGCGGATTGGGCTGGCGATCGACCATCTTACTGAAGCACCACCGGCTATATTGTTTACCTCGGTCAAAACCGTTCTTCAACCGAAGCTGAAATGCCAACCGACACTGGCCCGTTCTTCAACCGAAGCTGAATTTCGAGCTGTAGCTTCCACAACAACCGAAGTGCAATGGCTCATCTCTTTGATGGTTGAACTCGGTTTCAAATCCACGGTTACTCCTACCATTTATTGTGACAATCTAAGTGCAACACACTATTCAACAAATCCGGTTTTCCACTCGCGTATGAAGCACCTTGCCTTAGATTTTCATTTCGTTCGTGAAAAGGTTCAAGAAGGTACTATCCTTGTCATTCACATCTCCGGAGACGATCAACTTGCGGATGGTTTAACCAAACCTCTACTACGCCAACGGTTTCAACTTCGCACCTCCAAGTTTGGTCTCCTCTCACGATCGTCTATCTTGCGGGGGCATATTAGAACACATTCGGTCAAAACCGAATCTCCCACCAAAGAAGTTTCAAATTCAAATTAATTCTATTGTTGTAACTTACCAACTAATTGGTCAATATCCTAGCTTATTTAGTTCCGTGATTTTAGCTCATTAGCTCCTAGTCTATAGCTACAATCTTGTATATATGTAATCCTTTCAGTCATTGATAAATCACAAGTTTTGATACATTTATAAACAGCACAAAGCATAATACAGTTATAACAATTTAAGAAAACCATGAAGTATTCAGTAAAACCTGAAACTGGTTATCCAAATTGGGTTTGGGTGGTTGTTGAATTGAAGATTGAATTCCTCCTCCAGCACGTGCCTTATCTTCAGCACGTGCCAAAACTCCATTCCTATGCAATAATAATTTTGGACCTCTGAATGTTAACGGTATAATGGAGGAGCGTTTACTGAAGAGGGGATGAAGAGAGTGAGAGAAGTGGTGAGTTCTAAATGGAAGCAGAGTGGTAAACATTATTAAGATGGTTTTATCGGTTACAAGTAACGCCGGAGGTAACGGTGGCGGTGGTGGTTGAGGATGATTTGTAATGATCGGACTGTAAAGATTTAGGACACAAAAGTCTTGTTAAGCAGATTGTGCATGTTTAAGGTACAACTACCGGATAAACTGTAGTTTCTGTATGGTCATCTAACTCATGGTTAAATGTCATTTTAAGACCATAGTCATCATGGAATATTAGTGGCTAGGAGCAGGACACGTATAACTGTTTCATTATTTGCCCTTCATATAAAAAGCACAATTTATAGAAATATACTTTATAGCCTAATACAATTTTTTTAACACCAAGAAACGACGTGCTAACAACCAAGGACTGATGAAGACTAAGGGGCTGTTTGGTAGCCTCTGAATGGTCATTAAGAGGCTACCTCTTAATGGAACCATTAAGAATTTTACCAATGAGAACGTAGCAGAATGTGACATGTGATGATTTACCATTCAGAGGTTACCTCTTAACCATTCAGACTTGAGGTTACCTCTTATTCATTCAGAGGTTTTAAACCATTAAGAGGTAGCATCTGAATGGTCATTAAGAGGCTACCAAACAGCCCCTAAGTGTTGATGCTCAATCAACTGTTATGTCTCAAGTACTGCTGAATACCAAAGCACTGCTGGAGCCTAACCATGACACCGGACACTGTTGCTAAGGTCGACTACTTGACCGCCGCTAGCCCCTTGGCTCTCCCAGATGCGCGGAAACCCGACCTCACCCGCCCGAAGGCACGGCAGTGGAATAATCGGTAAAAACCTCGCCTCCCATCTAAGACGAGCGGAAACCCGACCTCCACCCGCCCGAAGGCATGACAGTGGAATAATCGGTAAAAATCTCGCCTCCCATCCAAGACCAACCGGCGCCACCCGTATTCGCCCTTCACCTCACCTGGATGCCGCAGAAAATAATGGGGAGAGTGGGAGTCGAAACTGGGTCACAAGGAACACCAAATCTTTCCCAAACCACTCCACCACTACCACATTGGCTATAGTGTAATACAATTGAAATGTAACTTTTATCCCTTTGAAGAAATATTAAGTTACTATTTTAAATTTCATAACTAATAAGTGCGTTTTTTTGCGTTACGCGGCAGGCTTTCAGTTAGTATCGGTTTTGATTCGTTATAATATTGGTTCTATTTGTTACTATACTGTTATGATACCGACATTAGGCATAGCAACCGAAGGAGATATGCATAATGGCACAGTGACCCGTGTTTTATATCGATTAGAAAACCATAAAAATAAATATTGGTACCAATGTTGTTTGGCCGGTATCTGTTTGATTTGTTACGGTAACGTTACGGTATCGTTATCGTACCAATGTTGTTTGGCACGTCGAGAATTCGAAATTCTTTCATGGGATGATTAATAATAGAAAGGCGAAAAACTCTATCCTGGGGCTTAATATGGGGGGGGGGGGGGTTGTGGGTAACGAAGCCCTCTTTGGTTAAGAAAGAGGTCTTGGGTTTTTTTAGGAAGTGCTTTATTGAAAACACCTCTATTTGGCCAAGCATATATTGTGCCAATTTGAAGTTTTTGTTAGAGGCCAATAACACGATTCTTATTGAAAGTTTTTCCATAAAAGTGATTAAAGATGCGGTTTTTGAGTGTGGAGATGATAGGGCGCCATGGTATCAATAAAAAAATATTGAAAGAAAAAGTCTTGTTGATCCTACCATATGTCATGTTTAATTCGATCTTCTCGATTTCAAAAAGCAGCTGGGTGAACCTACTGATAAAGTCTTCTACGGTTTGACCAATGTAACCAAAATTATCGAATTTTTGCCAGATCAACTCACATTGGGAATCAATGTTTGGAGAATTCATCGTTGAACCAAATTATGTAAAATAGAAGCTTGTTAAAAACTGAGAAAACACAAGCCAAAGCAAGAAAAAATGGACTTGCTAACTCGAACACTTTGCAAATGTACGAACCAGCTTCCTCCACTGCACCTCGAAATCGTTAAAAACGTTAGAAAATTTTCCAAAAATTGTCTTTACCAAATTGTACAGTTAGACACATCTTGAAATTACTATTCCAATGATATATAATGTCCAAAACCTTTTTCGTGATTTTCGTGCCTTTTTTTGTCCTAAAAATTAAACGAATCTAACCGTGCAATCGGTTTGCTAAGATTGTTTGTAGATCAAATTCAACACTTAAATACGTTTAAAATCGAATACGTCAGCTGGTTAAAGTTCCACCATCCGAAATCAGGAATTCAAAACAGTGTCCAACTCGAAAACCATTCCGAAATGCTATCCAAAAGGGCTATCCAAAATAGCGTATCCGAAATGCTGAATTCGAAACAGTAACTAAATAACGAATAATCAGGGATTCGAAATCTTGTAAACCTGGTAACTGAAATCCCGGAAAATCTTCTAACAATTTTTTCGAAGTCATCCAAGCAAATATGATCCGAAATCAACACTTAGATGAACCGAAATCCTTGAATATGATTTGAAATCCTTAAATACGATCCGAAATCCTTGAATATTATCCGAAATAGCAACAGTCACAGGCAATCTTCAATAGCTTTAATCCGAAATCCAACAAGTATGATCTGAAATCGCAACAGATGATCCGAAATGATGATTTTCACAGCAGACTTTGAACACAGTATCCGGAATAATTCGAAATCTTGAATATTTGATATCAAAACGAGCCTAGAAATAGGTTCTAATAGCTCTGATACCACTTGTAAGTCCCAAAAGCTTGGATCTTTCAATGATATCAAACAATCACCAAGGATGGGCGGAATTCAAACTTGGTGAGATTCAAGAAAAAAAAAACAAGAAAACACAAAGAACAATATCGAGATCACTTTATCAACTTGCACAGGATTCTATTACTTGATATGCAAAAACCGTCTGATACAAGATGAACACACTTGAATCGCAGCCTCTCTTTGTCCTTGGGTTTCTGTGGGTGTTTAACCTGATTTATGAAACATAAATCAGTTTATATACCCTAGACAAGTCCACTTCCCTACATGGGCTCCCCTTAGGCTTGCCTGGCCAACATGGCCTTAGCAAGGCCCAATGACCTATTAAAGGTCCAAAACCTAATATAAACTAACCCGGTAAGGCCCGGTTCACTACCATAGACTGTTGCGTATATTTGATGCGTTAGTCTCACACTTCTAGGGCCTAACAGAACATGGATATAAGGGGTCTTAACATCGGCCAGATCTTCGGTCCTTGTGATTGGCATGCCTACTTTCGAGTTTCATTGCGCCAAAGGTACACGTCAAGGTCACCACTTGGGTCAAAATGCAAGAGAAATTCTTAAACAAATACTTCCATCCTTCCAAAA
Source organism: Helianthus tuberosus (assembly GCA_030545235.1). NCBI lineage: Eukaryota > Viridiplantae > Streptophyta > Magnoliopsida > Asterales > Asteraceae > Helianthus > Helianthus tuberosus. Next base: position 42,305,443 of record CM060445.1, on the reverse strand, counting down.
TTGCCCATCTGAGGAGCATGATTTAGTCTTACCATCAAAACGGGGGAAGTCTTTCTACGAGATGTGGGAGATATTCAAGGAGCTGTTGAACAAGTTTCCGCATCACAGGTTTGAGGACTGGTCTTCTTAATAGATGGAACAATCGTCACTCGACAGCTCAAAAGCGGATCATGGGTGAAAAGTTCTACAACGGAGTTAGATCAGCTACATAGAACATGCTGAACATTACTACAGGTGGCAATCTGATGACCACCAAGATGCCGAATGAATGTAACGAGCTATTTGAGGACCTAGCGATGAGCAACTACGACTACTCGGAGACAAGAGATCCCGTTTCATCTGATGCACAACGAGGAGTGCATAAGGTCGATACTAACACCGCTCTGCAGGCCCAGGTTGATTACTTGACGAAGGCGTTCAAGGACATGTAGACGCAAAAGGAGTAGAAGTGTGAGATTTGCAAGGCAGGTCACGACACGGCCGCGTGTCCCATTGCTGCTGATGATCTCCGGGAACAGGCAGAGTTCGTGGGCCCTCCCAACAAGAATCAGCACAATTTGGGTAGTAATTACAACACCAGTTGGAGGAATCACCCAAACTTATGTTGAAGAACAACAACCCACCGGGGTTTCAGCCGAGGCAGAATCTGTTCAAGGATGCAGTAGCAGGATCGAGTTCGAGGGAGAAGCACCCCACGGTGGAGGAGAGATAATGAGGCAGAATCAAGAGACGATGGTGAAGCAGACACAATTGCTGACTCAGTTCATGACTCGCGAGGACACTCGCTATCAAGATACTCAGTCGGGATGCCTTTATGAAGAGTCAGGGTATAACACTGCAAAATCTTGAAAGGACTATAGGAACGTTGTCGAACCAGTTGAACCAGAGGCCTCAGGGTGGTCTTCCTAGTAGCACTATTAATAACCCGAATGCCGCTGCAAAAGCGGTGACTACTAGGAGTGGCCAAGGAGCTGTTGAGATCGAGTCAGTTGTTGATGAGGAGCAGGTCAACGTGGAGATCGAGATGGAGACATCATCTGGCAAGGTGAATGTGTGGCTAGGCCCAGTAAGTACAACATAGACTAGTGGGTCCGAGAAGGAGAAGGGGTCTCCGAGGGTGTATAAGCCAACACCCCCTTATCCTGGTCGGTTAGGGAAAGGTAAGGATGTGGAGCAGTATGGCCGTTTCATGGAGATGTTGAAGAAGCTCCATGTGAACATCCCGTTCGTTGAGGCTTTGGCCAAGATGCCGAAGTACGCGATATTCCTAAAGGATCTTCTTACGAATAAGAAGTTGGAGGATCTCTGTATTGTCATGCTGAGCGTGGAGTGTTCTGCTATCCTGTAGAACAAGCTCCCGAAGAAGATGACTAATCCAGGCAACTTCACCATTCCATGCCTGATTGGGAATCTAACTGTCTGCAATGCGCAGGCCGACTAAGGTGCCAGCATAAATCTCATGCTGTATTCCATTTTTCTAAGCTTAACTTAGGAGAGTCGTCCCCTATGCGCATGAGTATTCAGCTCGCTGATCGTTCGGTGAAATTCCCGAGGGGCATTGTGGAGAACATGTTGGTGAAAGTCGACAAATTCGTTTTCCCGGTTGACTTTGTCATTCTCGAGATGGACGAGAACTCTGAGGTTTTGCTAATCTTAGGTCGTGCATTCCTTGTCTGTCACACCCTCAAAATTTCCACATGCGGCGTATTACCGCGAGGCGTGCGACTGACCAGGATCCAGCCACTAATTATTTTGAACCGTTTACAAAATGTGTAAATTATTCCAACTGATACGATTGGTGATTTAGTTTAAAAGTTTTAAAAATGTACTTTATGTTTGCAGCGGAAATGTAAAATAAACTCATCACGGTTAGAAACCACAATTTAAACAAATGTACAAAATGTACCACTTTCCAAACCACACACACTCCATCCGTTTGCAACGTCCGTCCGTAGCTGTACTTGTAGATCTGCAAAGCATGCAGTAGGGTGTCAACATAAAGTTGGCGAGTTCACAGTTGTTTAGTGTTGTTCCAAAAACATAAGTTTGTTAAATTACTCTGTTCTTTATAAAACATGTCATGGGGTGCTACCCCACCTTTTTAAGCTACTAAACCCGTGGCCATACCGACTACTAACTGTGGTTATGTTTAGTGCCTCGCGTTAATGTCTATCATCATTGACTAGTTCCCATGCATATTAGTTCACGCCCTTTCCTCTGTGGCACGGTGTGGGGTTTGTTAGACCTAATAGCGCTATTCAACTAATACCCCGTTCGCAATTGGCCCGACGATTAATCGGTATAAAATGTGTAGGGACTTTCAGATAGAGTTTCCGTCTAGTATGCTTAAGACATGTAGTATAATAGTAAATTAACATGTTGTCCCACCCAAGGGGGACAAGGTTTCCCGTATCCTACCCAAGGAGAATACGTAATGGTATCCCACACAAGGAGATAGTTGTTGTTTATTCCGTTCCCAACCCACCAGGAATACATACTTTTATAAAAAGTGTGAACTCACCTTAGTTTAGCTCGGCAGATTAACTTATGGAAAGAAATACGTGAGGTGGAACCGGTCACTCACGTCCTTACATGATTGCCGTTTAGTTTATTAGTGTGCTCATGAAAGACACGAAATCCTTACACGTATCTAACACGTATTATGCAATCACGTTAACAACTTACATATATATATCCCACATATATATTTTCGTTCAAACGGTATATGTATATGAATATACAGATGATCGTAGCGTACAACAACTTAAATGACATTTAATGTTGACATTAAACCTGTTCGATCATTCTCAGATAACACAACTAACAATCAGATTCACACATTGCGACTTAATACGTTTCAGCTTTAATACTAAAAAACTGGGCTGTTTTCGAGTATTCTTATAAAATAGTTACATGTCACAATAAATTCCCAAAAAAATATATGACATGTGAAAAGTCTAATTGTTTACAGATTTTTCGTAAAAATTCGAGCAATGGGCTGTGGTCTGAATCGTTACGATTCCTACCCCTGCCCACCCTTTATTTTATTTAAAAATCACCGAGTCTCCAAACGAGGTGATTCCAGTTGGAGAACTTCATTTACTCGCATATTTTCTACAGTTTAAATTTCATAATTTATTTCCCATTATACCCTTAGATATTGACTGAAATCGTGACCTGCAATTTCTGCAGAAAATGGACAGCCCAGCGCACTGTAACGAAAAATTCCATTTAAAATAGTAAACGACGTCATAAAATTATGATTCCAGCGCCGTTTGAACCGTATTTCGAAACTCTAATTTGTGGACTCCAAAAAACTCAGTTTTCGATAGGTTATGACCTGGTTACAACAAACCGAAGTTGGCTGTAAATTTCAGACAGAACTGTTTTCAATTACCCACTTATGCAAACGACTAACTAATGTATCCGAGACACTAAAAACATGATTCACAGTAGGTTTATAGTTGTTTATAGCATATTTATCCTGTCCAACATCATACTCAATAATCAAATCAAACCATAGCAATTCAATTTCACAAGAAATCCTCATAACCCTATAATCACACAAAACCCAAGTTACTAAACATTAGGGGTGTGCATGGGTCGGTTTGGATCGGTTTTTACTATTAACCATAACCATAACCGCTAATTCGGTTATGGAGTTTTGGTAACCATAACCATAACCAAACTTCGGTTATGGTTAATCGGTTATGAAGTTAGTTATGGTTCGATTTTGGTTAATTTCGGTTAAGTAACCAAGCAAGGTTTGAAATAAATAGGGTTGTGCACGATTTGAACGTAGCTTGAGCCTATTTTATAAGATTACGAAGACTAAACTTTTTGGTTAAACTACCGATTTAGAGTTCTTTTTAATAAGGTAATTCTCAAACAAGAACAATTACGGACATAACACCTTAGTTCTTTATCAAAATAAATGACATCTACATCAAGATCATTTTGTTACTAACATACTTTTATCTTAGTAAAAACCCTCTATATGGTTTTGTAAAACACAAATCTATTATATAAAGTTAACATCACAACTTCGGTTCGGTTATATTCGGTTAACCAAAGCTGCATAACCATAACCATAACCATAACCGATTGAGCGGTTATACAAAGTTTCATAACCATAACCATGGGTTATATTGGTTATCGGTTATTAGTGGTTCGGTTATATCGGTTATGGTTCGGTTATCGGTTATGGTGGTTAATTTGCTCACCCCTACTAAACATGTAATCATACGATCAAAACACACTGAAAGCAGGATTTCTAGCAAGCCCTAGATTATGATTATTCTCATGAACACCAAGTATAATCATCATACAAAAACGCAGCCAAGAACATCTAAGAAATTGAAATCAAAACACATGATAACACACTAACCTTGAATCAAAGAACAAGGGGACTAGAGAGAGAGATTGAGCGATCGACTGTGAAGGGGGGGGGGGGTGTTCTCTGCCGTCGTACACACCAAGGGAGGGAGTAGGGTTTGGTTGGTGTTTTTTTTTTTTATTATTATTTTTTTTTTAATATTGAACCTACACACACATGTATGCGTATAGAATAAAAAAGAAAACATGGGCTTTGTGTTTTGGGGGTTGGGCCGAGGACAAGGGGGTGTGTTTGGGCTGCTCATGACGCAAAGGAGGGGTTGTGGGTGGGTGGTTTGGGCCTGCTTCGGCTGGGCTGCAAAAAGGGGTGCACGGATTTGGGCCTCGTAATACGGAGGTTTGGATTAGATGATGTAACGAGTTCAAGTTCCGTAATATGAATATTTCACGTTAAGACATATATTTATATATATACACACACGTTACAATATACATGGATATAAGCGAAACCAAAGTTTGTGTTTTATAAAATATACAAGAAATCGACTCAGGAAGTTACTTGTTTTTCCGGGATGTCACATTAACCCCAAGTGGAAAGAATTTTCGTCCTGAAAATTTAGCATGCAGTCATTGAAGAAGCTAGTGTTGTTGAACATATTCTCGGGGTGTCACATCATCCCCATGTTGATTTGGAATTTCTCCCGAAATTCAGTAGTAGCTTCAGCACTGGACGCATCATTTGATCTTCTTGTTCCCAGGTAACTCTGGGCCACGACGGGAGTTCCAATGAACTCGAACTATAGCTACCTTGATACGTTTAAGAGTTTTGACTTCTCGGTCCATGATCTTCACTGGTTCTTCGACGAAACGTAGTTGGTCATCGACCGTGAGTTCCTTGAAAGGAACAATGAGAGTCTCATCTGACAGACACTTCTTCAGATTTAACACGTGCAAAACGTTGTGTGCACCGCCGAGCTCTTCCGGCAGGTTCAGTCTATACGCCACTGTGCCGACTTTCTCAGTGATTTCAAAGGGTCCGACATAACGCGGATTAAGCTTGCCCCGTTTACCAAAGCGAACCACAACTTTCCAAGGTGAGACTTTTAGTACAACTCGGTCCCCGACCTGGAATTCTAGAGGTTTCCTATGCTTATCAGCGTAGTGTGACAACTGTCAATTTTCCGTATATTCCGTACAATGTTAAACAATAATTTGTGCATTAACGACTGTGCCTGATTTAATTAATGACATGAATGATTTTCTGAATGCTGTCATATACATACAAGTGCAGTACATGTTGCAAGATTATTCATCATTATTGCATGCAACACAATATGGTTCAATTAGTTCATGAAACAAAGTTAGCACAGTTATCAGACAAAATAGAAGTATTGACGGGAATTCAGTACTCAGGCAGACATGATGTTAAGACACAGAATGAGCCCAAAACCAAGAGTTACACTAGGATATTGTGTATGAATGTAGGGATTACAAAACTGCCTTCCGAGTGATAGTCTAAGTGCCGGAAAGTGCCTGAAACACACTAAAACTGCAAAATTCTGCAGAAACCAACACAAATCAGCAATTTTCAGAATTTTAACTCTAAAATATAATGCAGAATTATGGTTTAATGGTCCAGAATACCTCCCTAAGTGTAGGGAATCAAAACTGTCATAAAAGGGAACATAAAGCACACTAAACTGCGTAATTTAGCATCTTAACGAACCGGTAACCAAGCGAACAACCGGACACTACCCGAAACATCAAAATTTCACTAGAAGCATTGTTTTAACATTTCCAAGCTAGTTATGAACCCTAAACATCATGTTACTACTTAAAACACTATAACACGTTAAACGCTAAATATTACACTTAAAATCTAACTAACTTATATAACTAGAAGTTGAAATGTAATTAGAGACCCCCTCTCAATGACGGTTACAAGGTGGGTCCCACCCCCTTGATTTCTTGCATTATTTTATTAGAGATGTTGAGTGGTTTTGAAACATATTAACCATGAGATTTTAGAATGTTGGAAGACTTTCTTTAAAAACCCCAAGACATAACCTCTTCATTATTCAACACTTCAAACAAACACAACACCTCCTTCCTTCCTCCCTTGCTCTCAGCTCAAGCATCACACCCACACACCTCCATTTTTGATTCATTCCCAAGTATTCTAAGGGTTCTCTAAAGTGTAAGGAGCAAATTTAAGGAGCTTGGAAGCTTTGGAAGTTGAAGGACCATCACCTAGAGCTTTTAACCACCAAGTTTATCATCTTCACCATCTTTGATCTCTTCCCTAGCCTTGTGCTAGTAGTAAGACTCTCATAACTTCATTTTACTTCCCATTATGTTGGTTAAAAGATTATGTAAGTAACTAAACATAAAGATCATGGAAGAACAAGAAGATAATCTTTAACATAAAGCTCACTAACATAAGAATCTTTGTGGTTTTAATGTATGTGTGAATCTTGATTGTTGATTTCTTGTGATTATGATCTTAATCATCATAAGAAACTTGCTAGATTGTGATCAAACACATGATCTAGCAAGCGAGAGGATGAAACTTGTGTAAATCAAGATGATCATCCTTTATGTTTCTCATGAACTTGCAAATAAAGATGATTTTGTGTATGATGAAGCATGAGACATGTTAAAAGTCTTGTAAATGGATGATTACAAAACTAATTTTATCAAGAAACCAAGTTTACATACAAGATTTACATAACCATGATTTTTAGAGAAACTAATCATGTTCTTAGTGTTAAATCAAGGATAGAAATATGTTGTTAACAAGAAAAATACAAAAGAACTATTTTTAGAAAAATTATTTTACAAGTTATAAAAGACTAAATTTTTCAAGAATGATATTTATAAACAAATACCCATGTTTTAAAGGATAACTAAGTCTACTAAATAACATACTAAGTTACTACAAGTTTTTACAAAATTTCAAGTTCATGATGTAGTGTAAATTGCATGATTTTGGCTCATGGTAAGTGTTGATTGAATTGTTGTTGATTGGTGATGATTTTAAAAGAAAATGATATACTTTGAAACCATGGAAACCTCCATTTTTAAGCGGAAACTATGGCAAAATTTTTGTAGAATTTAAACACTTAGAAAAATATTTTTAAACAAGTGTTTATAAGTAAATTTTAACCATGGTTTTTCATATAAAATTTGCCATAGTTTTTGTTACAAAAAAATTACAAATGTTGGAGGTTGTTTTTGATAAATAAAAATGACTAAGTATATATTTAGGAAAATATATATTTAGATGTCACAAATTGTGTGATTACTTGTATATTATGTGTATTAGTTATATTATTTTAGGACTTGAAATAATATAACCTACCAAAATTCCAAGGAAATTAATATATAATTTATACCCAAAAATTTGACAAACCGAACAAGGACTATGGACTAAATATATATATTCCGGATTTAAGTTCATATATATTTGACAAATAAGTTAAACGGTATTTTGGAAACCAAAGAAATGAAAGTTTGATTTTTACAAGTGTTACAAAAATATATATCATATTTTATTCAAGTAGAAAATATAATATTTTTGAAGAAAATATATATTTTGTTAAAACAAAATTTAGAATATATTATTTTTGGGTGAAAAATGGATTTATAAATATTTTCTAAGTTAATCTTGAAAATATATTATTTTTGATATTTATATGAAAATATGATAATTTTTGCCAAGGAAGAATTATAGAAAATTTTCTATAAAAAGTTTTCTTAAAATATATATTTTAAGAATATATGTTGGTGAAATTTCTATTTGATTAAAAATATTATTTCGAAAAATTTAATACAAAAATTAAGTATGAGAATACTTAATAAATTCAATAAAAATACGTATTTTGAAACGTACGAATACACACCGGAATACGCCACCAATACTTGGCAAAATACACAAGTCTAAAAATACAAGTATAAGTATAACCATCTTTGGGGAAATATTCATGGAAGGATACAAGGGAAAATAACTTAATATATATATATATATATATATATATATATATATAATTTTAACTAATATTCCAAATAACTGTTAAATATAATTTAAGTTAAAATATTATTATTTTAACCAATAATTATATACTTTGGAATAATATTTATTACATCAAAAACGTAACTCAAAGAATAATAAGTCATAACAATTAAGACTAAAAGCCGTGGCATGACCTAGCCGTCTAATAAACCATAGCGCGTGTGTAGGTAGTTGCACGACTTCAGGACAGGGCCTTTGAGTTACACCAGGCAGCAGGACGCAAGATAGTGAGTTCATGTCCCCCTTTTCTTTTAACTGTTTTCGGTTTTATAGCTTCGGGGGTGAAATACATGTTACAAATGTTTCAATGATTACAAATGGTATGGTTAGCTAAGGAATGAACTGTTAGATCATGTGAATGGGTAGGCGTTAACTTAAGACCATTAATCCTTGTATAAGGACCGAGGGGCATGAGTGATATATCTATTGGGTGTTGTGAGCCCCACCCATGAGCCCGCGGGTTGGACCATGTGATGACTATGTCGTTCCCGCCGGATAGGGTAGGTACGAAATACGCATAAAGGGTTGAGCCTTCCTACACCGTTGCACACATATTAATGTATTAGCTATACATTAATTGATCTGTTCATATACGCTTTCATACCAGATTACAAAGGCATACATACAAATGTTTACAAGATTATTCGAACTCATACAGAAACACATGAACTCGCTCAACTTTTGTTGATGTTTTCAAAATTACATGTATTTCAGGAAACAAGATGGATCTTGGGCGCTGATGTTGTTTTCGAGACATAAATTTCAAGTTTTGGTGTCATCCACTTTTGATTTGTAACATAACTTGAGGATATGTTGGTCGAAACTTAATGACTCGTATTTGTAACATTTTAAACTTATGAATGGATGAACATCATGTTTTATTCATATAGTTGTTTATTATAATTGAATGCAATGATATTGAACAAGTCACACATCATATGCTTTCGCAAAAATCAGGGTGTGACAGTTTGGTATCAGAGCTTCGATTGTAGTGAACTAGGATTCTTTCTCGAGTCTAGACTACGATCACTAGGATTCTCTCACGAAAAACATTTTCACAAAATATTTTTCATTGCATTTACAAAAAGCGCCAATATCCATGAGTCGAACATTTTTCAAAGGAAAGACAAAGGAAAGGCAAAGCAAAGACAAAGCAAAGGCAAAGTATGTTAGTGCACTATTTGTGTGGCCATAGATAGAAATCTAAATGTACATGTAAAGTCTAGTGTCTTGAGTCTGTAAAATACCGAACAGAGATTTCACTAGGTTTCACTAGGTGTCATTAGGAAATGTCAGGTCAGTATACGGTATGGCACGATACAAAGAGAGCGGATCTGATCAAGCATGATGTCATCATTCTTGATGATGACATCATCCAAGTGTCATCATGATTGCATCATCAACAACATCTCACGTGAAGATTAAATCTGTTTGCATGATTTTCACTAGATGACAAAATAGATAGCATGTGTATTTGAGTTTGTGATTTCGCTCATTTGGTCAGGATGATTTCGCTTATTTGGCAGTTGGTGATTTCGCTCTTATGGACTGTCTCTTGAAGCGAAATCTCGGCAACTATATATATGTGCAAATAAGCGAAATCACATAACAGTCCCATTGTTCTTGTACCGAACTGCTGCTGGATTACGTCACGTTTATCAGATAGATTAAGTTCTTGTATTACATGTCGAAACTCTGTTCGGTTGTAGTTGTTACGTAATAAAACGTTGTTTAATTACGTCTTCGCGCACGATTACGGTTCGATTTAATGGATTCCGCACGCTAAATCGAATCTACCGCAGATCTAGTGATCGTTTACGATCCGATCCTGTACTCACAAGTGGTATCAGAGCTACGGATGCTCTGCGTGTAATCGTGTTTCGAATCGGACGAGTTTCGGTGAAATCGATTTGGATTTCGTTTGATTTTGAACTGTTTTAGGTTGAGTTTCTGTGATTTCAAACTGATTTGACAATATACGGTTGAAATTTTGATAAATCAGAACTGATTTGATAAACAGATCTGATCTGAAATCTAAAGTTTGTGTGTTCGTAATCTCATAAAAACGTATTCAATCAAGTATACAATAAAAATCGTAAAAACTTCATATTTGTGTTTCAACTATGAATCATGTTATAGATCTGAATTGCTGAAGTTCTGAGCGCCATTTCACAATTTGAAATTTGGATCTGAATTGAAATCGAATATGTTGTTTTTGATTCAGCGTTGATATGGGTGTAAATTCGAAAATTGTTGTTGTGATTGTTTGTTCAATCTGAATTCCGAACCTATTTTTGTTTGAACTGATCATTGCTGAATTGTTTCGAGTAAAGTGAATATTGTAGGACTGCTTCGGTTGATTTGTGATGTGTTTCGAACAAACTTTGATCTGATTCAGTTTGTTGATTAAAGTCATTTTAGATAAGTGAAGAAAGAATTTGTTTCAAATCAGATTTCGGATTGTTTCGTGTGATTTCGACGAATTTCAAATCATTTTGGTGTATATCGGATCGAGCCTGAACGTCTCTGTTAGTTTTAGAACAGTATACTGAATTGATTGTGTTTTCGGTAACTTTCGGCTAAAGTTTTCGATAAATTTCGGACTGTTTTGATTGGTTATTCTCGCTGCGAATTAAATTGTGAGTCTTGAATCAAAATATAACTTGAATTCTGGATTGAAATCTATTTGTTTTGATCAGTCAGTGATTTCAGTGGATACGTGATTTGGAGTGTGTTTTGATATTTTCAGATCTTAATCTGAATCTGTTTTTTAGTGGCTGGTTAAATTGATTAGAAAATTAAGTGATAAGGTACATCTTATTGTTTGGATATTCATCGAAGTTACAGCAGTGAAGTTTTTTTGCAAAACATGTGTTTGTTTGGTTAGAAACTGGTTTGCAGGTTAATATTGAGTAGTGTAAATTGGGTGATTTTGCTTGTGACGGTTGAAAGGTCATTAGTGGCATTAGGATTTTTGTCATAAATAAAGTGTGAATATCAAACATCATCTCGAAAATTCAAAGTTGAAAAGATAAAAATAAGAAAAAATAAAAAAATCAAATCAAAACTATAAAGTCAATGAGCTGTTAAAAGTGTAGACTTAGGTTTTTGGGTATAATAATCAAAGTGGGTCAAAGATTGTGAATACATATTGAGCTAGAAGTTTTTGGGCCGAACGAATTGGGTTTTTGATTTGAATTTGGGCTGTGAGTAAGTGAGTAATAGTTTTGGGCAGAAAATTTGTCAAGAAGACTTTGTGTTTGAGTTTGATTAGTGGGACGCTAGCTTGTGGATTTCTTGGTTACAAACGTTTAGTGGGCTTTGTGGAAGTTAAAATTTGTGAATTTGAGCTAAAACAATTTTTGAACCATGTCGTTTAACGAAGAAAGTGTGGTTAAAATGTTTGACGAAGAAGAAAATTATAACCTTGAAAGGTTAAATGATTGGTTTGATGGGTGTTGGGGTAGTAAATATCACAATGAGAATAAGAATGTTTGGGATAAAAGATTTGAATGTTTTTTGTGTATGAAAAATGAAACAGTGGATACGTTGGAAAAACGGTTTAATTGTCTAATTGAAAAGTTAACAAGGTACGAGATAAGGATATCAAATGCTGAAAAGGTATCAAAATTTGCTGACGCGTTACCTTCAGAGTGGGATGAATTTTTGATTGAATTAAAAAAGGATTCTAGGTTCTCAAATTTTTATCCAAATGAATTTATAAATAAGCTCAAAACACTCAAGTATGAAAATAATAAGAAAAAGAAAGAGTTTATGAATGGAATAGAAAAGGAATTGGAAAAAATGAGTTTGGATGTGGTTTTTGAAATATGCAAAAGAGTCCATATGTGTCGTGTAGCAAAAGATGTTATGAAATACGATATTAAGAGGGGTTGTTATATTGATGAATATATGAATCCTCTTGATTTTGTTAAAATTTTTTGTGCAGGCACATACAAGACAGAGACACAGGATATTTCTAAGAATGAAGAATCCAAGCAAGATGGAACTTCAAAATGTGAAGTTGTGTGCTCAAAATGCGAAAAATTCAAAGCAGACAACGTTAAACTCTTGAAGGATGTGGAGAGTTTAACATTGGAAATCAATCGTATGAAGGATGAGAAAAGATCTGATGATAAACAGATTCTTGAAATGACAGAAAATTTTGAGAATTTGAAATCTGAAAATGTCAAACTGTTGAGTGGTTTGGACAGTTTGATATTGGAAAACAAAATTTTGAAAGAAAAAGAAAAAGATTTTGAAAATGAAAAATTGAAAATTGAAAAAGATTTTCAAAGTCAAATAAAGATTTTAGAAGATGAGAAAGATATTTTTGGTAAAAATAATCTTGAAAAACAAATTGCAATAAATTCTCATCTTACTAAAATCATTCAGCTTGAAAATGAAGCTGAAATTGCTCGGAATAAAATTGACGATCTTGAAAAGAAATTGAAAGGTTTTGTGAATTCATCAGTACCAGATTATATCTGTCCAAAACCGATCAATTCTGTTCCAATAAGTGACAATGTCACAAATTTTGACAAAGTCAAAATTGAAGATTGCGATGACAAAGCTGATGATGAAAAAGAAAAAGAAAAGAAAAGAAAAATATTTTTAGAATTACAAGAAAAATTTCAAAATACTGTTTTGCAATCTACTGAAATAGGTGAATGCTCAAAGCAAAAACCTGTTAAGAAGATTGTAGAACAGAAACAAAAAGTTAAAAATTTGAAAAATTTTCAAAATGAAAATAAAAGCTCATCAGTTCAGTCATCCAATCATTATAAAAAACCACAAAAATCTGAAAATAAAAACTCACAAAAAGTTGGTAATAAGTGGTGCAGGTTTGACCACAGTGCTTCAAAGTCAAATCCAGCTTACAAGAAGAATGATGACTACCACAAAGCCAGACAATGCTATGATCTGAGTGTTTGGTGTGAAGGTGGTACATGGTACGATAACAGGGTGTGTTACAATTGTGGTTATCAAGGACACATTGCTGTTAACTGCCAGAGTTGGAGCTATGAGACGAGAAGATGCTATAATTGTCAAATCAGAGGTCACATTGCCAGAAATTGCCCAATGAGATTTAAGAGGAGATCGAGGGCAGAATTTCATGGAACGGTGAAAAAATCAGTCAAAGTCGATGAAAAGACTAGAACACAGAAACAACAAGAAGTGAAAGAACCGAAAGTGAAGCTTTCACAAGGACAGAAAGATCGACTGAGAAAGAAAAGAAAGAAAGCTCGAGAGTATCTCGAAAGGATTTTGTCCTCGGATACAATCAGAAAATCAGATAACAGTTCTGATAAATCGTTTTGCTCTCCAAAGAATGATCAGTCAAGTAAAACGAATTCATCAGATACAAATCTAAGGACAGAAGAGAGAAGAAAGAAAGAAAAAGTGGTTAATCAAACGATTAACAAAACAAAGAAAGTGAGATTTTCACTTCCTGGCGATGAATTTGTTTCTTTGGAAACAAAAGAGCTAAGTGTTGGCAATGAATCTGATTCGTCAAAATCAGAGGAGCCACAAGTTGAGCTAAAAATTGAAATGTCAGTTCCGCCAATGGATGATTTCAACTTTCCACCATTGCGCGCTGAAAATTATAAACAAAAAGTTGACGAAGTTGAAATTTCAAATCAATCTTTTTCTGAAAAGAAAGATTTTGATGTTGAAAAAGCTGTTAACCCCAATGTTCTAAACATTTTTGGAAAAATGATTGACGGGAAAGTCAAAGGGGTTAAAGAAGTTTATGAATCAAAAAGGTATGTTCAAAACACCCAAGGACCGTCAGGCTTGGGTGAATATCTTTAACTGAAAAACCTGACTTGCCGGAGCTCCCAAGTTGGTAATCGTGGAGCAGGAATCGGCATATTTCTTGAGAAATTCACTCTGGTGATATTTCGACTTACAAGTGGTTAATCAAGGACATTAAGTTGTACTTGATTTAACTATCTTTCAAGTGGTTTTGTTGTTTAAATCGGAAATGTTAAATCTTTACAAGTGGTTGAAAGGAACAAGATGATGTGATGACCCCGAACCTACAAGTGGTTGGTAAACAAACTAATTTTTCTGGAAAAACCATTTTGATTAAAATAAACTTAAGTGTTTTGAAATCATAATGGGAAAATAGTTTGTTGTCAGGGGGAGTTCTGATTGTTTATGCCAAATGGATGGTGATTTGAAGCGATTCGATATCGGTTGTCATGTTACTTGTACAGCTTGTTTTCAAATTTTCCCAGAAAATCAAAATTGAGACATATTTTGATTTTAGGGGGAGTAAAAATTTTAAAAAAAATTAGAAAATTTGAAAATGTCAAAAACATTGAAAAATTTAAAAATGAGTTTTGCTGAAAAAAGAGGAAATGATAGTAGATCAGTTGGACTATCACAGCATGCTAAAGAAATGGAGAGATAAAATGTGATAAACGGTCTCACTAAAGATGTGACGGTAGGCTCAGCTAGACTAGTAGATTTGCGATAACGATACAAATCAAAATGAAAAAGCCTAGTTCTAGTGGGAAACATGGTCAAAAGCATAGTACTTAGTTTTGTCCTTCTTGATTGTGTGCCTACTCAGTAATCGCTGATTGTCGAAAGACATAAAACTGGTTAAGTTTGTGAACTTTCACAACTTTGCTGAAAAGTCGCTGTGATTGTGCATTTTATTTTGCAAAGATTTAAACTTGTTTTATTTCTTTATTTTGTTTAAGCATCGGACATCCTCTGCGTATACGTGAGTATCGACCTGGATGTTGTTGCCTAAACGTTCTGCTTTATTTTCTTTGGTGTTTCGTTTAAGCTTTGGACCTCCTCTGCGTATACGGGAGTATCGACCTGGTGGTTAAAGCCTAAACAACTTCAACTTGTTTTATTTTCTTATTTTGTTTAAACATTGGACTTTCTCTGCGTATACGGAAGTATCGACCTGATTGTTAATGTTTAAACATTCTGCTTTGTTCTTGCACATATCACAGTTGATGATAGTTTAAAGGCATTACTTGTGTTAGTGTATTGCATGATGAGGGGATATGCTGAGATCGTGGGGTCCATAAGAATTTAGTGCAAAATTAATATACCTTAACGTATCGGTAAGCATTTCGAAAGTTTTTAGATTGAGCTTAAGAGGACAATTATATCGTCAATCAACGTGAATCGTTTAGAACTTAAAACGATTAAAAGCTTAACGGTGCTTGTGATGTGTCTCAAAAACTGATATGATCCTCTTTCGCAAACTCACAAAAATATATTTGTACATATTTCATTTCTGCATTTAATTTCTGTTATTGCATTTTTGTTTCATATTTTGAAAAATTCAAAAAGATTTTCGACAACTGATGTTGAAAAGCTGGTATTCAAAATCTCAAAGGCTAAACAAGATGAACAATTGGTTTGGTTAAGATGATGAGAAGTTAGAAGATAATCCTCAAATGTTTAGATGATTCATTAATTTGAATCACAATATTGAGTGTTATATGTTTGAGAATTTTGAATGAATTCTTTTAGAGTCAAAATTATTTTGTCTTACGAGAGGTTGAGATGTGTAGGTTTCTGATTCTGTTGTTACGGAAAGCCAGGCGTCGATCCTAAAAGCACGGAAGCTTGATGAAAGGGGGAGCCTGAAGAGACTACCGAAAGGGGGAGCAAGATTAAACGTCAAATCTTAGAAATTCGGGGCATCATTCAAGGGGGAGACTGTGGTTTCACTTGAAGATGTTATCCAAGGCAGTTCAAGACTAAACATTACAGATTTCTAGCTATGTCCAAGGGGGAGATTGTTAGTGCACTATTTGTGTGGCCATAGATAGAAATCTAAATGTACATGTAAAGTCTAGTGTCTTGAGTCTGTAAAATACCGAACAGAGATTTCACTAGGTTTCACTAGGTGTCATTAGGAAATGTCAGGTCAGTATACGGTATGGCACGATACAAAGAGAGCGGATCTGATCAAGCATGATGTCATCATTCTTGATGATGACATCATCCAAGTGTCATCATGATTGCATCATCAACAACATCTCACGTGAAGATTAAATCTGTTTGCATGATTTTCACTAGATGACAAAATAGATAGCATGTGTATTTGAGTTTGTGATTTCGCTCATTTGGTCAGGATGATTTCGCTTATTTGGCAGTTGGTGATTTCGCTCTTATGGACTGTCTCTTGAAGCGAAATCTCGGCAACTATATATATGTGCAAATAAGCGAAATCACATAACAGTCCCATTGTTCTTGTACCGAACTGCTGCTGGATTACGTCACGTTTATCAGATAGATTAAGTTCTTGTATTACATGTCGAAACTCTGTTCGGTTGTAGTTGTTACGTAATAAAACGTTGTTTAATTACGTCTTCGCGCACGATTACGGTTCGATTTAATGGATTCCGCACGCTAAATCGAATCTACCGCAGATCTAGTGATCGTTTACGATCCGATCCTGTACTCACAAAGTAAGGACATTAGTAGGGAAGGGAATACCCTGACTAGTGTGCCAATTGAGGTACAGTCAGTACATGTGGGATAGACTTGCCAAAGACAAAATGACCCCCCCCCCTGAAAGAACAGGCGAAAATTATATGTGATATGTTGCATTTATTTGCTTGTATATACTAAGTATCATTATTATCTATTAATTCATGTGCATATATACGTATGGGATTATTATTGACGGGAACGAGATACCTTCGACTTCGAATCCTATCACTGTTCTTGACTCGCATAATGCTACTATCGACCTCGCACTTATTGCGGAGCTCATGGTTGAGGTAACTGCTAAACAAGATCCTGAGCTTGATTCCGTAGAAGATGGCTGTTCTTCCCTCTCGAATGCGAAGGTGCCTGACTACGGTGGCGACGACGAGGCGGAGGAGGAAACCTTGGACAGCAACCTTATCAGTGGGACGAGGTCCCTGAGGCATTTACGAAACCCGATTGACGACACTCATTTCCAGACAAGAGAATGAAGTACTCATCCTAAAGGTGCCCCTCCAGCTACTATTACTAGGAACCCTCCTTATTCCTATTCTGTCTAAGCATTGTGCCATTTCGCGCGCAACAACAACGGACGTTGGCGCGAGGACCATCATAAAGGTCTATTCCATGTTGAAGGTATGAGGACAGTAGTGTCCCCCTCTCTTATTGATCAGCTGCTTCGAACGAGGGAAAATTAGGGTGACCGTGCAAGACAATTTATTATTACGGTGGCCCACGTAATAACAACTTATAGTGCAAGGAAATCCTGGTGGACTCTTCGGGTCAAGCAAATGATCACTATTTATTTGGAATTCCTTTATCGTTCCAAATCCCCCATCTGGTAAAACATTAACCGATACGGTTATTATAATACTCCACTAGGCAAGAAGTCTGCCTATGCCTGCTTCGCACCTAACACTTCCACCTGTTGTATGAGTCGTTGAGACCCGGTATCTAAACAAGAAAAGATGACTAACACTCAGGAAAGATTTACCCCAACATTGTAGGATTCTTATGTATGAATTTGTACGGTACTTATAACACCCCCAAACTTGTCCATTATAGATGTTATGTTAAGACCCCAACCTTTGACATCCGCTTTACCCCAAGGAGGTAGCATGGCACGAGCTGTATTGTAACTTATTTACCACACTCTGTTCGGCATTCATGAAGATCATACCAACCATATTGGGACTCCTGGAGCCCAAGCCAAATCAATGTATACGTCGCACAGCCCAGTGTGGCAAAGGGGTCCTCCCTATATTGGACAATCGAGAACCATGGAGTATAGGACACATATTATAAGGGCGGAAGTAATCACTCGATATTCTCAACAGATTGTTGTTCCATTTACCGCACATGGAAGACACATGCAAGAAGATTCTACTCGATCACCTCTATCAGTATCTCCGCACTCTCTATCCCGTAGTGCCACCTCTATCAGTATCTCCGCACTCTCTATCCCGTAGTGCACTCCATCGTTAGGATAGTGCATTCACACCCTAGAAACCGCTTTACGATTGCTACAAGCTACAATTCGGTCCCAAGGAAGAAGTCATGTACCCTCCTGACCTTACTTCTGTGTTTCCGCTATTCTCCCCCCTCCTGCATGTAGCAGTAATGCACAACCCCATCCTTGGGAAGTGTGCCCGTTTTTGTAAAAATAAAGACTATGGAAGAGTCGGAAACTTGAAGGAAAAACAAGGAACAAGGCGAAGGGAAGGCCTCACCAAATTTTGTATAGCACTGGATGACTTGCATCAATCGGAATAAGGTGACTCCGAGGAGGTTTTCTACGCAAGACTAATTGCAACAAGTTGATATGGTGTATGTAAAAGTTGTGTACCCCTACCAAGATTCTGTTATGACTTATTCTAATGATGAGA
Organism: Helianthus tuberosus; assembly: GCA_030545235.1. Taxonomy (NCBI): domain Eukaryota; kingdom Viridiplantae; phylum Streptophyta; class Magnoliopsida; order Asterales; family Asteraceae; genus Helianthus; species Helianthus tuberosus. Next base: position 42,286,675 of record CM060445.1, on the reverse strand, counting down.
TGAATATGGTGGAAAGATTTGCATAGGCCTTAGTAGGAATTACCTTACCCTTATGCTTATAAGGCATAGCGAATGAGCTTTGCTTTCACTTATCGACGACAATATTTATTCTGAAATAAATGTCTAATTTCGTCGATATGTTTCATGCATGTGAAGCTCATGGAACCACAACAAAAGGACATTGGCCAGACCCAACCGGAACCTTTACCTGCAACAAGAGCTGAGCTTGAAGCTCTAGTGGATCAGCAAGTCGCTAAAGCAATCGACCAGTACGAAGCAAGCAACATTGCAACCAGCGGCGGGCTAAGAGGAACCATAATGGGAATCACTTAGGCGATAACTCTTGCCCTAGGTTCTACCGAGGGCGGAGTAACGGTGGAGAAATCTAATGAGAGCCCAGGGAAAAGGAAGATGCATGTGGAGTCTTCGTGTGACAACAAAAGAAAGTTTTCAAGTCTGAAGAAAGGAACCCAAGCAAGTCATGACAACCCAAATGCAAACTAAAGAAGGAAAGCAAATACGCCTCGTGGCACGAAAGCTTTTGGGGCCACCAATGAGGCCAGAGGAAAGGTTTATTTGGGGAATAAGCCGAGATGTGACGAATGCAGGTTTCACCATGAAGGTCGATGCTCGAAACCTAAGTGTGATAGATGTAGAAAGAAGGGACACAACAAGGATACCTGTTGGGCAAGGTACCCCAACCAAGGAGGAAATGGTGACTACAACCAAGGAGATAACAACAATAACCAAGGCGGAAACAGTAATGATAGAGCTCCTAGTTGTTTCAGATGTGGCAATACGGGGCACTTTAGGAAAAATTACCCTAAGAAGGACCAAGCACGAGGAAGAGTTTCACGAATGGAGCTCGTGAAGCGTGCCAGAACCTGAATATTGCGACAGGTACGTTCCCTATTAACCAACACTATACCTCCATTTTGATTGATACTGGCGCCAACTTTAGCATTGTATCTATAGAACTTAAGAGCATGCTTGACTTAGAAGCGAGTAAACTAGACACCCTATACTCTGAAGAGTGGCAAAAGGGAAATTAGTCGAAGGGGATGAAGTTATTAAGGGTTGTACACTTGAACTTGGAAAACAAAAGTTTTCTATTGACCTGCTACCAGTTGGTTTAGGAAGTTTTGATGTTGTAGCCGGCTTAGATTGGGTATCCAAGAATGGAGCTGAGGTTGTGTGTCATGGGAAAGTCGTTCACATCCCTCTTGCGAATGATGAAACACTTATAGTACACGGCCTTCATATAGTTGATGCGAGGACGCTTGGCCCCATAAGGTGGGAGATTGTGACATTCCACATTGGTTATGAAGGCGCAGAAGTGTCTCCGAAGAGGCCGCATAGCCTTCCTTGCTCATGTTGTCGATAAGGAGACCAAGGAGCCAAGATTAGAAGAAATTCCCATTGCGAAGGAATATCCAGAAGTCTTTCCCGAAGACTGGCCTGGACCCCCTCCACAGCGACGAGTAGAGTTTCGAATAGACTTAGTGCCAGGAGCGGCACCAGTGGCAAAGGTACCTTACCGATTAGTCCCGTCCGAAATACAGAAGCTTTCAATGCGACTGCAAGAGCTGCTAGATAAGGGAACTTATCAGGCCGAAATTCTTACCCTAGGGAGCTCCAGTGTTATTGGAAAGGAAGAAGGACAACAGTTTCCGTATGTACATACGGCTTGAACTAGGAGGAAATCAAAGAACTGATGAGGAAAGGGTATGGTTCCAGGTCAGAAATCCTGAAATTGGAACTGGTGAGGAAGAAGTATTGTGCATAAGTTACAGGGAATTAAACAACTAACCATCAAGAATCGGTACCCCTTACCGAGAATTGATGACTTGTTTGACCAACTACGAGGTTCCAGTACTATTCCAAGATTGACTTAAGGACAGGATATCACTAGTTGAGAACACAAGAAGAAAGCATCCCTAAAACGGCCTTTAGGACTCGTTTTGGGCATTACGAGTTTCTTGTCATGTCGTTTGGCTTAACAAACGCACCGGCAGTATTCATGGACCCCATGAATCAGGTGTACAAGCCATACCTGGATGAGGTCGTGATTATATTTATTGACGACATTCTTTTTTGCTCAAAGACCAAGGAAGGTCATGAGCAACATCTGCGAGCTACCTTGGAGCTTTTGAAGAAAGAACAGTTATATGCAAAGTTGTCGAAGTGCAAATTTTGGATTCGCAAGGTGCAATTCATAGGTCACGTGGTGAATAAGAATGGTGTGACATCTGTGCCCCTTTGACCATCAAACAAATACAAAACCAATGAAATATTGTGTTTCATACTTGGGATTTGTAAAAATATGTGTATCATATGCACATATCAATTCTCGTTCGATTTCGAGCTCTAAATAGCTTTCTGGAAAGATTTACGCGAACTGATGTGTAAACGTAATCAGTTTAACGCGACAAACACTCCGGAACAGTGACATAGGCTTAACATACCTTAAATAACCCTCACATAACTTAGAAAGAAGTTTTGGATGGTTTGGTGTGTCGAAATCAAGTTTATTCGATCGCAGGGACTATTTGCGTCAAACTGCGAAAGTCTGCAGATTCGTATAGTAACGTACCTTTTGGAATATGATCATCAGTTAAACATACCATAAATATCCTTTACATTGCTTAGAAATAGGCTTTGAGGGGTTCGGTATGTGAAAATAAACTTATTTGGTCAAACAGGGACTAAAAGCGTCAAAAAGTGCATAAGTTTGCATTTACGCGCATATCTTACGTTCTGAACATATCCGGACATCCAAAAATTTTTGTAATCATTAAAATATTTTATTTTAGTGATTGGAATGCAAAAATACCACTCGTCGCGCAATTTGGATCGTTTTCGCGTCCGTTTGAGTTTTTGTCGTAATTAACCGAACCACGCGACCGTACGACCAAACGAACCGACATCCGAGATATTTTTGAGCATATTTCATGTTCCCTATACTTTAACTTCATTGTAGAGCCTTGAAATGAGGTTAACAGGGTTTAAACGCATCAAAAATGGCCTAAACGAGTTGCAGGGACCAAACCTGACAATTGAGCAAACTTTCTAGAACTGGGTATGTGGTGGCATCGTGAAACCACTATGTGGTGTTGCTGTGGCTGCATGCCACAGCCTCATCTGGTCATAAAATGCATTTTTGACACCCAGGTTGAATTTCAGTGGCTTTAGTGTAACTTTTCAATACCGTGTGATGGTTTTGGACACCCCTAGTATTCCAAAACCATGTGCCTTACATGTACAGTCCAGATCGAAGCTCAATTATCAAGGAACGTTCCTAATAGTTGTCCAAAATCTATATAAAACCACTTGATTCACTTCACTCTTCACACATTTTTTTCTAATTTTGCTCTAAGTTGAAGCTCTCAAGCTTCATACCTGAGTATTTTGAGTTCAAATCTTCATTGCTTGGACCCTTTGTAAGTTTCTTTCATGCTCGTTTATGATTTTCAAGCGTGAAAGTCAGACAGTGTTTGACTTTCTGCTTTGACCAGTTTATGGTCAACACAAAGTTCGTTTGAACTTTGCAACGTGAGCGTAATCACGATGGTTATAGTCCCTTGTGACTATACCTACTGATTACCACGTTGATTAGGCGTAGTGACGAGTCTTAGTTTCGGTCATAATACGTGTTTATGCGTATTTTGCAACCAAACTATTCTTGGGTATCAAAACCCTTAGTTTTGATATCAAACTTATTTTCTAACTTAGTTAAACATGTTTTAACATGTTTAACTCGTCACTTTTAGTCTAGTGCTTGTATAGGGTCGTAAGATAAGCGGTCTTAACAACCGCTTAGACTTTCGAATCCGACCCGTTTGGTCGATCATTAGGATCCGACCAAACAAATTTTGTGACCATAATTGTATAGGGAATAACCTTCCGAGGTTATACCTTATGGTCACTTCGTTTAGTTAGTTGTATGATAGGTAATTTATATGCCTTAGGAAAATGACCAAAATGCCCTTTTTTCGCATAATTTCATTTTAAGCATATGTAACCTAAATTTTGGTATCTAAACTGGTTAGGCAACATTATTAGACATGATAAGGCATATAATACTTGTCATAGGATTAGTTAGCCGGTCCAAACGCTTTTTACGCGAACGAAGCGTTAAAGTAGCGTAAGCTACCTTAATGGGTCGTAAGCACTTAGGATAGGTTCCGTTTTAGATTATAGGCTTTGTTAAACCATATCATATGAGTTCCAACACTCATTTGGTTTACAAGACCTCATTCTATCCGATCTTCCGATTTAGGACCGGTTTATTAACATAGTTACCTATATTAGGTGCCGACTGATTTCTGTGATCCCTCTAGCATTGCTTGGTTGTTAATCAAGACTTCTAAGCATTCTCAAGTGAGTACATAGTTCCCCTCTTTTACCATTTTAAACTGTTTTGGGGTGATTCATATGTGCTAAACGATTTCGAATTTTCTAGACAAATACTATGGTTTATATTAAACTATCCGAACTATTTGAACTGTTTGAACCATTTGGAACTGTTTGATCTATGTGAACTATTTGAACTGTTTGAACCATTGGATTAGGGAAGTGATTAGGTAACGGGGTGGGTGTAATGTGATAAAAGCGTGGTGGATACGCCGCTGGTACTTCCTATATATAAGTGCTTTTAACACATTATATATCGTTGCGTTATCTAGATCACTTGGGCAAATGTTTTCAAAACGAAGTTACAGTATAAGGTTTTCTAACAATATAAACCATTCGAGTTTTCTTACAAAAAGGATTTACGATCTGGGTTTACATAAACAAATGTTTTGAGTTAAGATTCTTGGCATCAAAGTTTTATAAACTATAACTAATCTGTTTTGACTTGATTATTTCAATTTACAATACAAACATTTTACAAAACTTGGTTTTTTTTATATCAATTAACAAAGTTGTTCGAATTATTTCAACATGTAAACGAGCCATGAATCTGACACTCACATAAAACCTATGTACTCGCCGGCATTTTTATGCTGACGTATTTTCACATATGTTTCAGGTACCATAGTTGATGATGTTTGATGATGATATTGGTGCATGCTCACATAGGAATGGACGAGGCCTTAGTGACTTAATAACAATGAAAGTCAATTTTTTCATGTTTTGTTTCTAATTTCAATACAATGTAATAAACTTAAATCAATAAAACGAAACTTAAATCCATGTGTTGTGAAACAATGATTCTGTTACGACACTCCCCGACGTTTCCGCCGTGGTTTGTTGTTTTAACGCGGTCAGGGTGTGACAAATGGAATTCATGTTGACCCTGCCAAGGTCGAAGCGATCAAGAATTGGGAAACCCACAAGACGCCAACTAGGATACGACAATTTCTGGGTTAGCGGGCTATAACAGACGATTCACTGAGAATTTCTCAAGTATTACTCAACCACTATCGACCCTAACCCAAAAAGGATAAGAAGTTTAATTAGGGAGAGAAACCAGTGCTTTGCAGACGTTGAAGAATAAACTCTGCAATGCACCTATCTTATCTTTACCTGACGGTACCGGTGGATTTGTAGTTTATAGTGATGATTCTTGACAAATCCTTGGTTGTGTGTTGATACAACAAAACAAAGTCATCGCTTACGCATCACGTAAATTAAAGGTGCACAAGAAGGATTACACGACACACAACCTTGAACTAGGTGCTGTGATCTTCGCGTTGAAGATCTGGCGTCATTTCGAGTATGGTACTCGTTGCACGATCTTTACAGACCATAAGAGTTCGCAACACATCTTTGATCAGAAGGATTTGAATATGAGAAAGCGTAGATAGGTTAAGCCGTTGAACGATTATGAACGTGAGATCATGTATCACCCAGGCAAGGAAAATGTGGTAGCCGACGCCTTGAGTCGCAAGGAACGCACAAAGCCTCTAAGGGTGCGAGCCTTAGAGATGACGATACAAACTGATCTCACAGTTCGGATTCGTGAAGTCCAGCAGGAAGCACTTAAACCAGAGAACCTACGAGTTGAATCACTGCGTGATATGGAAGTGAAATTGGTTCCAAAGGAAAACGGAACATTATACTTCATGGAACGGATTTGGGCACCGTCCTTCGGCAATCTACGAGCACTTATTCTGGATGTAGCTCATAAGTTTAGGTACTCGATCCATCCTGGATCCGACAAGATGTACCCATACTTAAAAGATTGGTATCGGTGGCCCAGGGTTACTGCAACAACTTGAGATTCCCGTCTGGAAATGAGAACAGATCTCCATGGACTTCATCACAAGGATTCCAAGAACACAAAGAGGACACGATATGATTTAGGTGATTATCGATCGACTCACAAAGTCTGCGCACTTTGTACCTCTCAGTAAGAAAGACAGCACAAAGAAGTTAGTAGAAATACCTCTCAGAGAGACTGTGGCACGTCAGGGAGTGCCTGTATCCATCATATCCGACCAAGATGGTCACGTTGTGTCAAGGATTTGACGGACGTTGTAACAAGCGTTTGGTTTACAGTCGAATCGTAGCACAACCCTTCACCCTCAAACGGACGGCCAGAGTGAACGGACGATTCAGACTTTGGAAGACATGCTGCGTGCTTATGTGATGGACTTTGGTGGGAGTTGGGATACTCACCTGCCCTTGGTGGAGTTTCCTATAATAATACTTATCACACCAGTGTTCAGGCCGCCCCGTCTGAAGCTTCACTTTGACGTAGGTGTCGGTCCCTATTGTGGTTGGGCGGAGACCGGAGTTAAACGGTTTATTGACCCCGAGTTGGTTCAGGTAACGACATACAAGATTTCACAGATACATGATCGTATCAAGACAGCTCGTGATAGACAGAAGAGTTATGTCGATAAGAGTCAGAAACCGTTGGAATTTAAGGTTGATAATATGGTTATACTGAGGGTCTCGCCTTGAAAAGGCGTGGTACGATTTCGTAAACGTGGAAAGTTGAACCCACGGTACATTGGACCCTTCGTGATCCTGGAAAGGATCAAAGCCGTTACATACAAACTAAAGCTTTCAAAAGAATTTAGTAGTGTCCACGACACGTTTCACGTGTCTAATCTCATGAAGAGTCCGACTCTAGAGACAGTAGTCATTCCCGCAGACGAGATCCACGTTAACGACAAACTCCAATTTACTGATTAACTTGTCAAGGCTACGGACTGGAAAGTCCACCAGACCCGGAGAAGTCGTATTAAACTTGTCAAAATTCGTTGAATTCATGCCATGGCCCAGAGTTTACTTGGGAGCGTAAACACCAAATCAAATCAATATATCCGCATTTGTTTCACAAATCCCCTACAACCGATAACACAACTTAAATTTCAGGACGAAATTTTCTTAACGGGGGAAAAATGTGACAACTGTCAATTTTCCGTATATTCCGTACAATGTTAAATAGTAATTTGTGCATTAACGACTGTGCCTGATTTAATTAATGACATGAATGATTTTCTGAATGCTTTCATATACATACAAGTGCAGTACATGTTGCAAGATTATTCATCATTATTGCATGCAACCCAGTATGGTTCAGTTAGTTCACGAAACAAAGTTAGCATAGTTATCAGACAAAATAGAAGTATTGACGGGAGTTCAGCACTCAGGCAGACATAATGTTAAGACACAGAATGAGCCCAAAACCAAGAGTTACACTAGGATAGTGTGTATGAATGTAGGGATTACAAAACTGCCTTCCGAGTGATAGTCTAAGTGCCGGAAAGTGCCCGAAACACACTAAAACTGCAAAATTCTGCAGAAACCAACACAAATCAGCAATTTTCAGAATTTTAACTCTAAAATATAATGCTGAATTATGGTTTAATGGTCCAGAATACCTCCCTAAGTGTCGGGAATCAAAATTGTCATAAAAGGGAACATAAAGCACACTAAACTGCGTAATTTAGCATCTTAACGAACCGGTAACCAACCGAACAACTGGACACTACCCGAAACATCAAAATTTCACTAGAAGCATTGTTTTAACATTTCCAAGCTAGTTATAAACCCTAAACATCATGTTACTACTTAAAACACTATAACACATTAAACACTAAATATTACACTTAAAATCTAACTAACTTATATAACTAGAAGTTGAAATGTAACTAGAGACCCCCCTCAATGACGGTTACAAGGTGGGTCCCACCCCCTTGATTTCTTGCATTATTTTATTAGATATATTGAGTGATTTTGAAACATATTAACCAGGAGATTTTAGAATGTTGGAAGACTTTCATTAAAAACCCCAAGACATAACCTCTTCATCATTCAACACTTCAAACAAACACAACACCTCCTTCCTTCCTCCCTTGTTCTAGGCTCAAGAATCACTCCCACACACCTCCATTTTCGATTCATTCCTAAGTATTCTAAGGGTTCTCTAAGGTGTAAGGAGCATAGTTAAGGAGCTTGGAAGCTTTGGAAGTTGAAGGACTATCACCTAGAGCTTTTAACCACCAAGTTTATCATCTTCACCATCTTTGATCTCTTCCCTAGCCTTATGCTAGAAGTAAGACTCTCATAACTTCATTTTACTTCCCATTATGTTGGTTAAAAGATTATGTAAGTAACTAAACATAAAGATCATGGAAGAACAAGAAGATAATCTTTAACATAATGTTCACTAACATAAGAATCTTTGTTGTTTTAATGTATGTGTGAATCTTGATTGTTGATTTCTTGTGATTATGATGTTAATCATCATAAGAAACTTGCTAGATTGTGATCAAACACATGATCTAGCAAGTGAGAGGATGAAACTTGTGTAGATCAAGATGATCATCCTTTATGTTTCTCATGAACTTGAAAATAAAGTTGATTTTGTGTATGATGAAGCATGATACATGTTAAAAATCTTGTAAATGGAGGATTACAAAACTATTTTTCTCAAGAAACCAAGTTTACATACAAGATTTACATAACCATGATTTTTAGAGAAACTAATCATGTTCTTAGTGTTAAATCAAGGATAGAAATATGTTGTTAACAAGAAAAATACAAAAGAACTATTTTTAGAAAAATCATTTTACAAGTTGTAAAAGACTTAATTTGTCAAGAATGATATTTATAAACAAATACCCATGTTTTAAAGGGTAACTAAGTCTACTAAATAACATACTAAGTTACTACAAGTTTTTACAAAATTTCAAGTTCACGATGTAGTGTAAATTGCATGATTTTGGCTCATGGTAAGTGTTGATTGAATTGTTGTTGATTGGTGATGATTTTAAAAGAAAATGATATACTTTGAAAGCATGGAAACCTCCATTTTTAAGTGGAAACTATGGCAAAATTTTTGTAGAATTTAAACACTTAGAAAAATATTTTTAAACAAGTGTTTATAAGTAAATTTTAACCATGGTTTTTTCATATAAAATTTGCCATAATTTTTGTTACAAAAAAATTACAAATGTTGGTGGTTGTTTTTGATAAATAAAAATGACTAAGTATATATTTAGGAAAATATATATTTAGATGTCACAAATTGTGTGATTACTTGTATATTATGTGTATTAGTTATATTATTTTAGGACTTGAAATAATATAACCTACCAAAATTCCAGGGAAATGAATATATAATATATACCCAAAAATTTGACAAACCGAACAAGGACTATGGACTAAATATATATATATATATATATATATATATATATATATATATATATATATGCCGGAATTAAGTTCATATATATTTGACAAATAAGTTAAACGGTATTTTGGAAACCAAAGAAATGAAAGTTTGATTTTTACAAGTGTTACAAAAATATATATCATATTTTATTCAAGTAGAAAATATATTATTTTGATTGGAGAAAAATAAATACATTTTCTTGAACAATTAGAAAATATAATATTTTTTGAAGAAAATATATATTTTCTTAGAACAAAATTTAGAATATATTATTTTTGGGTGAAAAATGGATTTATAAATATTTTCTAAGTTAATCTTGAAAATATATTAGTTTTGAGGTTTATATGAAAATATGATTATCTTTGCCAAGGAAGAATTATAGAAAAAATTCTATAAAAAGTTTTCTTAAAATATATATTTTAAGAATATATATTGGTGAAATTTCTATTTGATTAAAAATATTATTACGGAAAATTTAATACAAAAATTAAGTATGAGAATACTTAATAAATTCAATAAAAATACGTATTTTGAAACGTACGAATACACACCGGAATATGCCACCAATACTTGGCAAAATACACAAGTCTAAAAATACAAGTATAAGTATACCCATCCTTATGGAAATATTCATGGAAGGATACAAGGCAAAATAAGTTAAAATATATATAATTTTAACTAATATTCCAAATAATTGTTAAATATAATTTAAGTTAAAATATTATTATTTTAACCAATAATTATATACTTTGGAATAATATTTATTACATAAAAAACGTAACTCAAAGAATGATAAGTCATAACAATTAAGGCTAAAAGCCGTAGCACGACCTAGTCGTCTAATAAACCATAGCACGTGTGTAGCACGACTTCAGGACAGGACCTTTGAGTTACACCAGGCAGCAGGACGCAAGATAGTGAGTTCATGTCCCCCTTTCCTTTTAACTGTTTTCTGTTTTATAACTTCGGGGGTGAAATACATGTTACAAATGTTTCGATGATTACAAATGGTATGGTTAGCTAAGGAATGAACTGTTAGATCATGTGAATGGGTAGGCGTTAACTTAAGACCATTAATCCTTGTATAAGGACCGAGGGGCATGAGTGATAGATCTATTGGGTGTTGCGAGCCCCACCCATGAGCCCGCGGGTTGGACCATGTGGTGACTATGTCGTTCCCGCCGGATGGCCCGGTACGAAATACACATAAAGGGTTGAGCCTTCCTACACCGTTGCACACATATTAATGTATTAGCTACAGATTAATTGATCTGTTCATAGACGCTTTCATACCGGATTACAAAGGCATACATACAAATGTTTACAAGATTATTCGAACTCATACAGAAACACATGAACTCGCTCAACTTTTGTTGATGTTTTCAAAATTACATGTATTTCAGGAAACAAGATAGATCTTGGGCGCTGATGTTGTTTTCGAGACATAAATTTCAAGTTTTGGTGTCATCTACTTTTGATTTGTAACATAACTTGAGGATATGTTAGTCGAAACTTATTGACTCGTGTTTGTAACATTTTAAACTTATGAATGGATGAACATCATGTTTTATTCATATAGTTGTTTATTATAATTGAATGCAATGATATTGAACAAGTTACACATCATACGCTTCCGCAAAAGTCAGGGTGTGACACGTAGCTCTTCTGACAGTCACGAGCTGCCGGGCAATTTTATCCGTTGTGTCGAGTACGAGTTCTAGGCCAGTGATTTGGTTGTCGCCAACTTCAGCCCAACATGAAGGTGATTGGCATTTCTGTCCGTACAACGCCTCTAACGGAGCAGCCTGAATGCTGGTATGGTAGCTGTTGTTGTATGAGAACTCAACCAAAGGCAGGTGCCTCTCCCAGCCGTTACCAAATTCAATAACACATGCTCGCAGCATGTCTTCAAGGGTTTGGATGGTGCATTCAGTTTGACCATCCGTTTGCGGGTGATAAGCAGTTCTCATGTCTAGACGCGAGCCAAAAGATTTGTGCATCGCTTACCACAATTCAGATGCAAAACACGGGTCACGGTCAGAGATGATGGAAGTTGGCACTCAGTGCCTTGCAACAACTTCCTTCAAATAGATATCCGCGAGTGTCGAAAACTTCTCGGTTTCCTTGATCGCTAGGAAGTGCGCAGATTTAGTCAGTCGATCTACGATCACCCAGATGGTGTCGTTCCCTCGTTGTGATTTGGGTAACCCGGTGATGAAATCTATGGAAATTTGCTCCCATTTCCACGTTGGTATCTCTGGTTGTTGCAGTAATCCTGATGGCTTTTGGTATTCAATCTTGACCCTAACGCAGGTCAAGCATTTGCTAACATAGGTTGCTATGATAGCTTTCGTGTGGGGCCGCCAGTACAATGTCTTCAGATCATGGTACATCTTGTCTGAACTAGGGTGTACCGAGTAGTGAGCACTAAATTCGTCAATGCCCCGGACAGGATAGGATAGAAGCACCTCCTAGCTTACCTTTTAATCGATGCGTAAATGTTTAAGCGAGGGTTCGCGCAGAATGTCGTTGGGATAAGAATCATAGAATTCGAGAAGTATATCGTGAATAGATGTGAAAACATGCAAAAAGGGTAGTCGCAATCGATGCGTAAATGTTTAAGGATCGGTAGCAAGGGTTTACCTGATGTCGAGGATATAGCTGGTTGTACGCAAGTTGTATGAGGTTAAAATAAAGAACGTTGTTTGTCGATAAGAAGTGTTACGTCGATGCCGTTAGCATAACAAGAACTAACTAGAGAAGGAAGGTCGTCGTACGGGTTTGAGGGGCTAAGGTTCACTGAAATGTTCGACTGGATGTTTTGAGTGGGGTTGTGTACGAAAGGGGAGTAGTTAATCTTGATTCATGATCTCTAAATGAGTTTGTGATTCTCCAACCAGTAAGTAACCAATTTCGAATGGACTATCTAGGTCGTGCGGATAAGTCTGAAGTAGTGCTTGTGTCATCGAGGAGTTTCAATTGAGAATGCGAAAACATGTTTGAAAGGGTATGATCGAATCAACAAGTCACCAATTTCGAGGTTCAAGAGGTTTATCAACCGGTATTCGAGCTTGCCGAATCCCCTAAACTAGAGAGAAAACTTATTAGGGTTTCTATTTGAAGAAGTAAGGACATCATGGTATCGCGATAAAGGAATGATAAACTTGCCCAAGTTAGTAACAGAATTAAGGTATCTCCTTAAACAATAAACGTTGGTTTGTACGAAAGCTAGCGATAAGATTTACATAAGCAGAAAAGTTATCATGGGATGACGGTTCTTTCAATAGAGTAAACGTTTAGATCATTGTGCTCATATGTGAGTTGACTAATCCGTGTCTTCGTCCTCATATATTCTCCAAACCCGTTGATTTATAAGAACGCTATCATTTTGTTGAGTTGAGGTATCTGGAGGTGTAAGGTTAGGTTCGACTACGAATTAACAACGTAACAGGGAATTAGCAGAAATAGCTTCGTAATCGATGGGAATGCGATGTGAGTGTTAGCACTGCCATGAGAAGTATACACCGCATACGCTTCTCATATTTAAGCCATGCAAACAGGAATCTGAGGAGTGTAGACCTACTAGGACACTTCCAGACAATTGTTAAGAATCCAGATCATCAGTCGGATGAGAGAACGAGCCTCACCACTCGAGTTGCGAAAAGTATTACGTGAATAAAAAGGATGCGAATGATGTCGTCTATCCTTCTAATCCCTGTCAATTGCTTCACGTCCTACTCTTGGTTTTGGGTGTGTCCTAAACCACTTCGCATTTCGAGCGTTAATGTCTATAGTTGCTTCGTATATGAGACCAAGTTGTCGTGCGGTCGCGCCTTAACAGTTGTTCCTCTAATAGTTCGTGATATAGGAACGTATCTCCTTTGTCATTTCGCTCTCGTGACTTCCTTCTAGGATCCGTAGCAGGGTCCTAAATGTCCATCTCGTCGGTTCATCCTTGTCCTGTGATAAGATCGGAAAAGGTGTGGACGAGGGTTATGAACAACTGGTTTCTCATACTTTGCGTGTTGTGATGTCAAATCAAGGTTGGGAGAATTTGTGCTTCCCTATGATATATCATGTTTGTAATCTTTGTTTACGTATGAGTTACGGTGTTAAATACTAAATATACACATGTATACACATTTATACATATACCATACACAAGTAAAGGTCAAGTAGTACAATTACCATGTAAGCAGCTGAGTCTGGCGAACCTTGCAAATCTGGAGTGTGATGTTGTGGTTTCTTCTTGAAGAACGGTTATAGTCTGGTTTCCATATAAAAATATTTCATTTCCCCACCAAATATTTTATATTTTAAACCTAGTTCACTATAACCAATGGCTCTGATACCAATCTGTCACACCCTCAAAATTTCCACATGCGGCGTATTACCGCGAGGCGTGCGACTGCCCAGGATCCAGCCACTAATTATTTTGAACCGTTTACGAAATGTGTAAATTATTCCAACTGGTACGATTGGTGATTTAGTTTAAAAGTTTTAAAAATGTACTTTATGTTTGCAGCGGAAATGTAAAATAAACACATATATGCGTATAGAATAAAAAATAAACTCATCACAATTTAAACAAATGTACAAAATGTACCACTTTCCTACACACACATATATGCGTATAGAATAAAAAAGAAAACATGGGCTTTGTGTTTTGGGGGTTAGGTCGAGGACAAGGGGGTGTGTTTGGGCTGCTCATGACGCAAAGGAGGGGTTGTGGGTGGGCGATTTGGGCCTGCTTCGGCTGGACTGCAAAAAGGGGTGCACGGATTTGGCCTCGTAATACGCGGGTTTGGATTAGATGATGTAACGAGTTCAAGTTTCGTAATATGAATATTTCACGTTAAGACATTTATTTATATATATACAAACACGTGACAATATACACGGATATAAGCGAAACCAAAGTTTGTGTTTTATAAAATATACAAGAAATCGACTCAGGAAGTTACTTGTTTTTTCTGGGATGTCACATTATCCCCAAGTTGAAAGAATTTTCGTCCCGAAAATTTAACATGCAGTCATTGAAGAAGCTAGTATTGTTGAACATTTTCGTGGGGTGTCACATTGTCACCACGCATGCAGTCTGAATGTTCCGGATCTGGTGGGTTTAGATAGAAGTTTGGATAGGATAAAGCTAATTCGGTAGAAATCTCATAAGAATAGTGATCGATGTCGTTTGGTTGATCAAAAATATATAAATAAGTAGTAAGTGGAAAGTTGAGTCGTCTCCACGAGGAATTGGTGGTCAGTTTAGTTTTGATTAAATTACTAATTATTAGAAGAAACAAATTGATTTTTAGTGGAGTTGGTTTAAAAGAAGCAAAATTTAACTTTTGATTTAAAACAATTATGAGAAAACAATCTTCTCTAGCTTTGAGGTTTGGTGAAAACAATTAATTTATTTAACTAGTGGGAAACCATTAAGGGTGACTATGTGCGTGATTAATCCAGTGACAATTGAAGATCTAAACTTAAAGGGTTCGATGCAACAACTATCAGTTTAATAATATGAGCAAATCGACAAAACTAAATCTTTGACGCGAAAAAACCACAAATGGATTTTAAATAACTTAAGAGGTTAACAAATCCACTCCTAAAATCTAGTCAAAATAAAATATAAAAGTACTCTAGAACAAACCCTACACCCGAAGAAGATCACGGGTGAGTTAGCCGTGCATGGTCGTCATCTTAGAATCTTGATTCTTGATCTGCAGCCTTGAATTCTGTGTACCGTCGTATCTTGTGTGATGCCCTCTGGTCGAACTCCTCTCAATTACCGTCTGCTGTCAAACTGAAGTATATCCTCCAAAAGTTGTGTCCCTCTCTCTTATTATTTCAACAATTCAGCCTTTTCCATCCAATCATTCGTAAGCCCAATCAATCCTTTGTTGTAATAATTAGTGGGCTGGATGAGGTTTGTTTACACTAGTAGTTGTAGAAGCCCACTAAAATAGATCTCACAAGAATGAATTTATGCTCCAATTTCACATTTTTATTCTTCGTTGGTTACCTGGGTTCAATCCATTGGGTTAATGGAAGTTATACAAAATCGGATAAATGATAAAAATTATATATATATATATATATATATATACACACGCACACTTGATAAGTATGACAAAACATATATATCATGAACAAACCTTAAAAATATATTGTTTTTAAGAAATATAATTCCGGAAAGTATTAAAAATCAAAGAATTGATTTTTTGGCAAATAGTGTAAAATACACAAGCATTTACACCTAAATACAAGTATACTTTCCTAAGTATACTTATACAAGAATAATATTGAAAATATTATTTAACAAATTATTTATATTTATTTTTTGGAAAAGAATATAAGTATCATATATTGGATAAGTTAAAAATATATTATTTTTTAACATATATCGTTCCAAATACTACATACTCAAATATATATTTTTGGGAATAAAATATATATATTCACAAGTGAACGATACAATTTAGACAAAAAATAATGCGACGAACCGGCGAGACCCGACCATCATGGGCACGACCCACATTCATGACGAACGTATACGACTAAAGCAAACTAAATACATAACTCAAGATGGTAAACTTGTACTTAATGAGTTACAAGTTTAGGTGATTAACTTACGTAATACGTTTATAGGTTACATCATCTACAAGACAAACACCGGTGAAGTTTCGACGCTGAAGACGCAAATCTGTGAGTTAATGTCCCCACTTTTAAACATTTTCTTGTTTTCTAAACTTTGGGGAAAATACATGTACTATGGTATGTAAGAACAAAACTAAGGAATGATGTGTGACATTTGTGCTCTGTAAACGATGTACGATGTAAGACAATATCAATTATCAATGAAACAATGTGTTTTGGTGTCAATATATGTGTAATTGTGTTTAACGATTTTACGTTTTGATTCTAGTTCGATTTCAATCTTTAAATCGCTTTCTAGAAAGTTATACGCAAACTGATGCGTAAACGTAATCATTTTAACGCCACAAACACTCCGGAATAGTGACATAGGCTTAACATACCTTAAATAACCTTTACATAACTTAGAAATAAGTTTTGAAGGATTTGGTGTGCCAAAAACAAGTTTATTCAATCACAGGGACTATTTGCGACAAACTGCAAAAGTATGCCGATTCGTATAGCAACGAACATTCCAGAACAATATCATAATCTAAACATACCCTAATATCCTTTATATAGCTTAGAAATAGGCTTTGAGGGGTGGGTTCGGTATGCGAAAATGCGCTTATTTGATCGATAGAGACTAAAAGCGTCAAAAAGTACATAAGTTTGCATTTACGCGCATATCTTATGTTCTGAACATATCCGGACATCCAAAAATTTTTGTAATCATTAAAATATTTTATTTTAGTGATTGGAATGCAAAAATACCATTCGTCGCGTAATTTGGATCGTTTTCGCGTCTGTTCGAGTTTTCGTCGTAATTAGCCGAATAACGTGATCGTACGACGAAACAAACCGACATCCGAGATGTTTTCAAGCATTTTTCATGTTCCTTATGCTTTAACATCCTTGTGGAGCCTTGAAATGGGGTTAACGGGGCTTAAATGCATCAAAAACAAAGTTTTATGCATGCAGGGACCAAAACTGACAACTTCTGATACTTCCCTCGCGGGCCGCGTAAGAGTGTGTTAAATCTTATGTGGGGCGTGACAGATAGAACTGGCAAAAACATTGAATCTGGCTTAACAGCCTGCTCCCATTGATTTTAACCATAGAATTAGCATACCATGGGCTTGTTTTTGTGATCCCCAAGTCCCCTAATCAGTGTACTACAAGTGTATGGCCAAGATCATGATTCAAAACACATGTAATGATCCAATTGATTCAAGAACTCTATAAATAGTCTTGGGGTTTCGTCACTTTTCCTTGCTCATTCCAAAAATTCTCTACAATCTGCTCTAAGTTGAAGCTCTCACTTGTTGAAGGCTTCATACGTGAGTTTTCTTTGTTCTATCTCCAAGCTTGGACCCTTTGTAAGTTTCTTTCATGCTTGGTTATGTATTTCAAGCATGAAAGTCAAACAGTGTTTGACTTTCCGCTTTGACCATGAATTGGTCAAGACAAAGTTTGTTTGAACTTTGCAACGTGAGTGTAATCATGATGGTTATAGTCCCTTGTGACTATACCTACTAATTACCACGTTGATTAGTCGAAGTGACGAGTCAAAATTTCGGTCAAAATGCACGATTATGTGCATTTTGCGACGAAGCTATTTTTGGGTATCAAAACACTTTGTTTTGATATCAAACCTGTTTTCTAACTTAGTTAAACATGTTTTAACATGTTTAATTTGTCACTTTTAGTCTAGTGCTTGTATAGGGTCGTAAGTCAAGCGGTCTTGACAACCGCTTAGACTTTCGAACCCGACCCATTGGGTCGACCATTAGGATCCGACCAAACATATTTTGTGACCATAGTTGTATAGGGAATAACCTTCCGAGGTTATACCTTATGGTCACTGTAACAACTCTTATCAAACAGTATTATTTAGTATTTTAATTGTCCAATAGGAAACCCTAATTGAGACACCCAAGTGATTCTGAACAAACCCTAAAATTTTCATAATTTTCAGAATCAGGATTAGGGCCCCTAAAACTCAGAGGGGGTTAAACCCTATGGACGATTATCCACTTAAAACGTTGGCAACAAGGAATTTTCGAAAATTGTCAACTCAGCAAGGCTAGTCCCAACCGTGGCAACCCTAGGCCTAAAAGTAGGTCTTACGCGGGCCGCGTAAGGATTAGCTTAAATCTCACGCGGGCCGCGTAAGGGTCAAAAATTACCTATAAATAGTGGACAGTGGGACTTGAATTCAGAAAGAAAAACGACGTAAAAATTCACTATACACTGAGAGTTACGTTCGAATTACTACACAAACACCCACAGTTCACAATTCGACGCCGCAAAACAGGGTAATAGCACGATCGCTGCTACGATTCATTTTCCGATCGATCAATGTACTCAACGGGTGTTTAAGTGCTTCCCACATTAGGGTGATGCTTTATCATTAGTCGTTAATTCGACAGATGTTAAGCATAGCACTTTGTCACTCGTTGTGATGGTTGATCTCGTGAGTTATCGTAAATGCTGTATTGATTACTAACCCAGTTTTGTGTGCATTGTTATCTAAATTAGGTTAATCAGGCTAATTCATAGACTAGACTCTGTCCGTATTAAATCAGCAATGTGAGTCATTCTCTCTTTTTATCAAAATTGTTTATAAAAAAGCATGTTATTTTCAAAGTTATAATTACGGGGATTAAGTCTTTGTAATCACCAAGTTACAGCCGGTATGTGGGGTTTTGTATACATTACTTGATAATCGTCACCATTGGGGCAGCCAATTGGGGGATATGACCATAGTCACAGATTCGGTCGAGTGACAAATACCGTGGGTAGTTGCTTTGATAATAGAAACATTGTAATCGCTCTTAATACTGTAAATTATAACAAATGTGTCATTTTAGTAAATAGAATGATTCACTCAGTATTTTCCGCTGACAAAACCTTTTTCAAACATGTTTCAGGTGATCTGTTGTAATTCAGGAAAAGTGCTGGGGAGCATTTCAAGCTTAAGATAGTGGCTCATTATAAAATAAAGAAATAAGTTTTGTAATATCACGATTTCGTAGTAAAAACATAATATTGTAAATTATCGGGGTTTTATCCCGAATTATGAAATAAAATAAATCGGGAAAATTTTAGCTTTAAACGATCCCGATGTTAAACTTCCGCTGTTAAACTCAATTAAATAAATACCACGGGATTTCTGTCCCGCGGCTCCTGAAACGGGTCAAACCGGGTCGGAGGCCGTGACAGAAAAAGGTGGTATCAGAGCCACTGAGTTAAGCTAATTAAGTATTTAGAAATACTTAATTTTTCCTGATTACTATTATGTGATTATGTGTGATATTAACTGATTATTTGTTAGTTACAGTATGGGTAAGCAAAAGCTGTCAAGCATCTATCTTAAATTAGATAGATCATCCAATGAGAAGGGAAGTTCATCCCGAACCAAATCCTCGAATCAGGCTGAAATTCCTGAAGAAGGAATATTTGTGCGAAAGGCACAATACGAGGAATCACTTTCTCCTAGAAGGAGGGAAATGATTATTAAGAAAAGTAAAGAAAAAATCCGAGAAAAGAGGATTAAACGGGAAACTCAGGAATTAATTGATAAATCACATTGGGAAGATAAGCTAGATGAGAAATGGGCAAATTTATATATGCTAGCCACAGTAGCAGAAAATATAAATCTTTAAATATTTTAAAGTTTTAGCACCTTACCCTTATAATCTAGAAACCCTGTGCAATAAATAAAAATTTCAAAACCTAAGTGTGTTTTCCAGTTATCTTTGTAATAAATTAGTACACAGTATGTAATAAATTAAACGGTTATTTATAAATTTTAACTTAGTATTTTATGCATTTTGCATATATGCTACATCAGCATGAGTGGGATATCTGAAGCCTTTCAGAACCTTAATCTTTACCCGGTGAATATCGAAGTTTCCAAAGAATTTACTGGATACTTTCCGGATATAGAACAACCTGTAGAATTCACTGCTCCACCCTTGAAAAAGCCAAAACCCAAGAAAAGAAGGAAATATGTTTGGGGAAGTCGTATACGTAAGAAAAAGCCAGCTACAAAACTGCCCAAAATAAACAATCCTTTGAAAAAGGGAAAATAAATTATAACCGGAGAAAGTTCTAAACAACAGGAAATGGAAACTGAAGACAAGGAATAGGTTAAGGAGATAGGAATACAGATGGAGGAAGGTACTAAAGAAATAGTAATGGAAGTTGGGCAAGGCTCTAGACCAACTCAGATAGAAATCGGAGAGAGCTCCAATCCAAACCAGGAAAGGACTTTTCAAGACGAGATAGATTTCCTATTGGCAAGCTGTGAAACTATTCAGCCTGTCAATACTAATACTAATAATATTTTTAATTATCCTCTTGAAAACCAACTCCCTATGAATTGGGAACCAGCAATTCCAGACCCAATAGTTCACTCCCAACCCATAGGAATGGACGAATGGTGGACAAACGATTGGCAATTCCAAAATATTGTCAACGATCCTTACTCTTTTCTTCCACAATTCGATCCAGAACCCCTACCTAATCCACCCATGAGTAATGAAAACATGGCTGAACTTCGCCACTTTGGTGAAGAGTTGTTTGATGCGGGAACTAGAATCAGGGAAATAGGGGGACAAATTGCCTGGAAGTACGATGAGAGGGAAATGCGTTTTTAGAACGGCAAGTAACGAGAGACAGTATGATGGTAAAATGATGGTTGTATAATAGTAATAGTAAAGTTAGTCTGTAAATAACGAATAAAACTCTGTAAGATATTTGCGAGTAATGATGCATACCATACTAGATATAAAATGAAATCGAGAAATCGATTGTTTTGACTATACCTGTATTGTAAAATTTTCTGATTGTTTGTATATAATTGTTATTTAGCAGATACTAATAAAATTTATATATATATTATCAGATGGCAAACATTGATAATGAACCAGTAAATGAGGTTAATCAGTCTGAACAACATTCAAGAGATCAATATATGACTCGGCAAGATATCGAAAACATTGTTGCTCAAGGGATAGCCAATGCTATTCCAGCATTCGTTGCTGCTATAAAGAATCCAATCGAACCACAACAAATTGTCCCTAGTAAACAGATTACTGAAGATAACTTCAGTAATAGTGTAAATGGAGGCAATAATCATGTTAATCATAATAGGGAACCACATCAAGCTCCATTACCCAAGAAAATGAAAACTGCAACGCCTGGTTGCACTTTCAAAGAATTCCTTGCTTGTAAACCCATTGAATTCGCAGGCAATGAAGGAGCAACTGCATCACTGCGTTGGTTAGAGAAAACCGAAGCAGTCATTGCAATAAGTAAATGTGGTAAAGATGATCAGGTCATGTACGCCTCAAATCTCTTCAAAGAAGGAGCACTCGAATGGTGGAACACTGTGTTACAATCAAAAGGAAGAATAATAGCTTATGCTATGACTTGGGAAGAATTTAAGGGTTTGGTGGAAAGAAAATTCTGTCCCGAGTATGAGAAGGAACAAATGGCGAATAAGTTTCTAAATCATCGGATGATGGGTGTGGATTGTCGCGGTTATACCTCGACATTCTTTGAATATGCAAGAGTGGTACCAACACTGGCTTCGCCAGAACCGGTACTCATTTCTCGCTATATTTGGGGGCTAATTGGTGAAATCCGCAATATTGTTAAAGCTGCGAGACCTCGCACTATTGATGATGCGGTAGAATTAGCTAATACTCTAACCGATGAACTGGTGCGCACAAGAGATGAAGATAGGAAAAAGGAACTAGCTCAGAAAATTACCCAAGGATTTCGTGTGGGTAATAATAACAGCTTCAAGAGAAAAGGAACAGGGCAATCTCCAGCTCCGTCATTCTGCATGAAATGCAAAAAGAAGCATTATGGAAGATGCGATATCACTTGCAATTTTTGCAAAACTGTAGGACATCGTGAAGAAAACTGCAAAAAGAAAACCGTAATCTGTTTTAACTGTGGAGAAGCGGGGCATTATAAAACAGAATGTCCTAAATTGGTCAAACCAGTAGATAACAAACCCAAGGTGACCGAAGGAACCACAAAGAAGAATGCCAGGGCATTTCAGCTGACCACTCAAGAAGCAGAACTCATTCCGGATGTGATAGCGGGTACGTTCTTAGTTCACAACGTGTACGCAAAAGTATTATTTGACTCTGGTGCAAACCAAAGTTTTATAAATACTTCATTCTGCCAAGCTCTTAGTTTACCTTTAACCAATATTAGGCAGATTTTTACAGTTGAAACAGCAGACGGAAATTCAGTTAAAATAGATAAAGTTTTGCAAGAAGGAAACATAGAACTTTTAGGACATAAATTCTCTGCAAAACTATTGCCAATGAATTTGGCTGAATTTGATGTTGTATTAGGAATGGATTGGTTAGTAACCAACCATGCTAGAATTCTTTGTGATCAGAATTCCATAGAAATTCAATCACCTACCGGAGAAGTGATTAGGATTACAGGAGATAAACCACGTAAGCCCATGAAGTTCATATCAGTAATGAAAGTTGCTAATTATGAACGAAAACAAGGAATAGTGTATATGATTTCTGTAATCATTAGCACTAAGGGTAAAGATCTTAAGGAAATACCAGTAGTCTCAGCATATCCTGATGTATTTCCAGAAGATTTACCGGGATTACCTCCAGATAGGGAAGTAGAATTTAGGATTCATCTAATTCCAGGAACTACACCGATAGCCAAGGCACCTTATCGGTTAGCACCCACAGAAATGTTAGAACTGAAAAAGCAATTAGATGAATTACTAAGTAAAGGATTCATACAACCTAGCTCATCCTCTTGGGGAGTGCCAGTGTTGTTTGTGAAGAAAAAGGATGGTTCAATGAGAATGTGTATCGATTATAGAGAATTGAATAAAGTCACAATTAAGAATCGATACCCATTACCTAGGATTGATGATCTTTTTGATCAACTTCAGGGGGCTAGATATTTTTCTAAGATAGATTTACGCTCCGGATATCATCAATTAAAGGTACAAGAAGAAGACATACCTAAGACTGCTTTCAGAACTAGGTATGGTCGTTACGAGTTTACAGTCATGCCTTTCAGATTAACAAATGCACCTGCAGCATTTATGGACATGATGAATAGGATCTGTAAACCGTACTTGGATAAATTTGTAATTGTCTTCATAGACGATATACTTATTTATTCCAAAAGTCAGACAGAGCATTGTGAACATCTTCATGCACTCTTAACTTTGTTAAGAAAAGAAAAGTTGTACGCCAAATTCTCGAAATGCGAATTTTGGCTAAAGGAAGTGCAATTTTTAGGACACATGGTGAATCACGAAGGTATTCATGTAGATCCTGCTAAGATAGAAGCAATTACCAAATGGAAGGTTCCACTAACAGCAATGGAAATAAGAAGTTTTATAGGATTAGCTGGGTATTATAGACGGTTTATTAAGGATTTTTCCAAGATAGCTGTACCATTAACTAAGCTAACCTGTAAAGCTACTAAGTTTGAATGGGGACCCAAACAAGAAAAAGATTTTAGAATTTTGAAACAGAAATTAACCCATGCACCAATTTTAGCCTTACCAGAAGGAACTGAAGATTTTGAAGTATATTGTGATGCTTCAAAACTAGGATTTGGATGTGTGCTTATGCAACGCAAGAAGGTAATTGCGTATGCATCAAGGCAATTGAAAAACCACGAAGAAAACTATACGACTCATGATTTAGAATTAGGAGCCGTAATTTTTGCCCTTAAGATTTGGAGACATTATCTGTACGGAAGTAAGTTTACTATCTATACAGATCATAAGAGTTTAAGATATATATTTGGGCAAAAAGAGTTAAACATGAGGCAAAGAAGATGGATGGAAATCTTAAGCGACTACGACTGTGATATTCAATATCATGAAGGAAAGGCAAATGTAGTTGCAGATGCCTTAAGTCGTAAGTATTATGAAAAACAACGACGGGTTCGTGCTCTCAGATTAAATCTACAAATAGATTTAATGGAACAATTGAAGAATGTTCAAACCACAACAATCAAGGATGATGCTGAAGGAATGAAAGGACGAATCAAGGAATTAGAACAAGGAGCAGATGGAATTTGGAGATTCCATAAAAATAGAATTTGGGTACCTAAGCAGGGAGATTTAAGACCTAAGATTTTAGAAGAAGCTCATAAATCTAGGTATACCATACATCCAGGAAACAATAAGATGTACCAAGATTTAAGAAAGAACTTTTGGTGGATAGGAATGAAAAAGGACATAGCCAGCTATGTTTCTAAATGTCTTACTTGTTCACAAGTTAAGGCAGAACATCAGAAACCTTCAGGGTTACTACAACAATTAGAAATGCCAGTATGGAAATGGGAACTTATAACAATGGATTTTGTTACTAAGTTACCCAAAACCAGAAAAGGTAATGATGCGATTTGGGTAATTGTGGATCGATTAACCAAATCAGCTCACTTTTTACCAATGAAAGAAACCTTTAGCATGGAAAGACTGGCTAAATTGTATGTAGATGAAGTTGTATCCTTACATGGAGTTCCACTCTCCATTGTTTCGGATAGGGATAGTCGTTTTACTTCCCATTTCTGGAAAAGTTTCCAGCAAGCTATGGGAACTCGACTAAACCTAAGCACTGCATATCATCCCCAAACAGACGGACAAAGTGAAAGAACAATCCAAACTCTAGAAGACATGCTCCGAGCATGTGTAATAGACTTTGGTGGAAGTTGGGATGATCATTTACCATTAATTGAATTCTCCTATAACAATAGTTATCACTCAAGCATTGATACTGCTCCATTTGAAGCATTATATGGAAGAAAATGCAGAACTCCAGTTTGTTGGGCAGAAATAGGAGAAAGTCAATTATCAGGTCCTGAAATAGTGCAAGAAACGACTGATAAGATCACCCAAATCAAGGAAAGACTGAAGACGGCTCGAGATCCCCTGAAGAGCTATGCTGATAATAGATGCAAGCCATTAGAATTCCAAGTTGGAGACAGAGTATTGTTAAAAGTTTCTCCTTGGAAAGGAGTAGTTAGATTCGGAAAGAAAGGAAAGCTAAGTCCAAGGTATGTAGGACCATTTCCAGTGATCCAACGTATAGGACCAGTAGCTTATCGTTTACAACTACCGGAAGAATTAGCTGGAGTACATGATGTATTTCATGTATCCAATCTCAAGAAATGTTTAGCAGATGAATCTCTGGTAGTACCTCTTCAAGACATAGAGGTAAACGAAAAGTTAAAATTTGTGGAGAAACCTATTCAGATAGAAGATAGAAAAGTGAAGTTTCTCAAGCACAAACGACTAGTGCTAGTTAAAGTAAAGTGGAATTCAAGGAGAGGACCTGAATACACTTGGGAATTAGAATCAGAAATGAAGCGAAACTATCCTCATTTATTCCAATAAATCTTGAGGATGAGATTTTATTAAGGTGGGGAGAATGTAACAACTCTTATCAAAAAGTATTATTTAGTATTTTAATTGTCCAATAGGAAACCCTAATTGAGACACCCAAGTGATTCTGAACAAACCCTAAAATTTTCATAATTTTCAGAATCAGGATTAGGGCCCCTAAAACTCAGAGGGGGGTTAAACCCTATGGACGATTATCCACTTAAAACGTTGGCAACAAGGAATTTTCGAAAATTGTCAACTCAGCAAGGCTAGTCCCAACCGTGGCAACCCTAGGCCTAAAAGTAGGTCTTACGCGGGCCGCGTAAGGATTAGCTTAAATCTCACGCGGGCCGCGTAAGGGTCAAAAATTACCTATAAATAGTGGACAGTGGGACTTGAATTCAGAAAGAAAAACGACGTAAAAATTCACTCTACACTGAGAGTTACGTTCGAATTACTACACAAACACCCACAGTTCACAATTCGACGCCGCAAAACAGGGTAATAGCACGATCGCTGCTACGATTCATTTTCCGATCGATCAATGTACTCAACGGGTGTTTAAGTGCTTCCCACATTAGGGTGATGCTTTATCATTAGTCGTTAATTCGACAGATGTTAAGCATAGCACTTTGTCACTCGTTGTGATGGTTGATCTCGTGAGTTACCGTAAATGCTGTATTGATTACTAACCCAGTTTTGTGTGCATTGTTATCTAAATTAGGTTAATCAGGCTAATTCATAGACTAGACTCTGTCCGTATTAAATCAACAATGTGAGTCATTCTCTCTTTTTATCAAAATTGTTTATAAAAAAGCATGTTATTTTCAAAGTTATAATTACGGGGATTAAGTCTTTGTAATCACCAAGTTACAGCCGGTATGTGGGGTTTTGTATACATTACTTGATAATCGTCACCATTGGGGCAGCCAATTGGGGGATATGACCATAGTCACAGATTCGGTCAAGTGACAAATACCGTGGGTAGTTGGTTTGATAATAGAAACATTGTAATCGCTCTTAATACTGTAAATTATAACAAATGTGTCATTTTAGTAAATAGAATGATTCACTCAGTATTTCCCGCTGACAAAACCTTTTTCAAACATGTTTCAGGTGATCTGTTGTAATTCAGGAAAAGTGCTGGGGAGCATTTCAAGCTTAA
The DNA here is from genome assembly GCA_030545235.1 of Helianthus tuberosus. Classification (NCBI taxonomy): domain Eukaryota; kingdom Viridiplantae; phylum Streptophyta; class Magnoliopsida; order Asterales; family Asteraceae; genus Helianthus; species Helianthus tuberosus. The sequence continues at coordinate 42,259,831 of CM060445.1, read as the reverse complement.
GATAGTGGCTCATTATAAAATAAAGAAATAAGTTTTGTAATATCACGATTTCGTAGTAAAAACATAATATTGTAAATTATCGGGGTTTTATCCCGAATTATGAAATAAAATAAATCGGGAAAATTTTAGCTTTAAACGATCCTGATGTTAAACTTCCGCTGTTAAACTCAATTAAATAAATACCACGGGATTTCTGTCCCGCGGCTCCTGAAACGGGTCGAACCGGGTCGGGGGCCGTGACAGTCACTTAGTTTAATTAGTTATATGATAGGTAGTTTATATGCCTTATGTAAATGACCAAAATGCCCTTTTCATGCATAATTGGATTTTAAGCATATGTAACTTAATTTTTGACGCTTAAACTGATTATGCAACATATTTAAACATGTTAGGGCATATAATACTTGTCATAGGACTAGTTAGGCATCTCGAACGCGCATTCGCGCGAACGACGCGTTAAAGTAGCGTAGACTACCTTAACGGGTCATAACAGGTCGTAAGCACTTAGGATAGGTTCCGAATCAGAATATAGGCTTTGTTAAACCATATCACATGAGTTCCAATACTCATTTGGTTTACGAGACCTCATTCTACCCGATCTTCCGATTTAGGTGTCGATTTATTAACATAGCGATCCGATTATTAGGTGCCACTAGATTTCCTTGGTTTGCCCGAGCTTTGTTAAGTTCATTTAATCGAGGATACCTTGCAATCTCAAGTGAGTACATAGTTCCCCTATTTTACTGTTTTCAATTGTTTTAGGGTGATTCATATGTGTTAAACGATTTCAATGTTTTAAAAAACGAATACTATGGTTTATACTAAACACAACGATTTCGATAATGTGAACGAACTTGTTGGGACGTAATTACATAACGAATGACATTCATTAACAATGATCAAGCCGCCCAGTAGTATGTTATGGTACCATAGGATCTGACAAATCCCGTTATCGGACTATCGCCATGATTATGTATGGGGATAATGTGGGTAACGACAAAACCTGATGATTGTTAACTTACCCTTTGGTGGTTTGTTAATACGAGTTGAACGATGGACGAGTCACGAAGGTTTGAATGTACTCAACGGGTGTTTAAGTGCTTCCCACATTAGGGTGATGCTTTATCATTAGTCGTTAATTCGACAGATGTTAAGCATAGCACTTTGTCACTCGTTGTGATGGTTGATCTCGTGAGTTATCGTAAATGCTGTATTGATTACTAACCCAGTTTTGTGTGCATTGTTATCTAAATTAGGTTAATCAGGCTAATTCATAGACTAGACTCTGTCCGTATTAAATCAGCAATGTGAGTCATTCTCTCTTTTTATCAAAATTGTTTATAAAAAAGCATGTTATTTTCAAAGTTATAATTACGGGGATTAAGTCTTTGTAATCACCAAGTTACAGCCGGTATGTGGGGTTTTGTATACATTACTTGATAATCGTCACCATTGGGGCAGCCAATTGGGGGATATGACCATAGTCACAGATTCGGTCGAGTGACAAATACCGTGGGTAGTTGCTTTGATAATAGAAACATTGTAATCGCTCTCAATACTGTAAATTATAACAAATGTGTCATTTTAGTAAATAGAATGATTCACTCAGTATTTTCCGCTGACAAAACCTTTTTCAAACATGTTTCAGGTGATCTGTTGTAATTCAGGAAAAGTGCTGGGGAGCATTTCAAGCTTAAGATAGTGGCTCATTATAAAATAAAGAAATAAGTTTTGTAATATCACGATTTCGTAGTAAAAACATAATATTGTAAATTATCGGGGTTTTATCCCGAATTATGAAATAAAATAAATCGGGAAAATTTTAGCTTTAAACGATCCCGATGTTAAACTTCCGCTGTTAAACTCAATTAAATAAATACCACGGGATTTCTGTCCCGCGGCTCCTGAAACGGGTCAAACCGGGTCGGAGGCCGTGACAGAAAAAGGTGGTATCAGAGCCACTGAGTTAAGCTAATTAAGTATTTAGAAATACTTAATTTTTCCTGATTACTATTATGTGATTATGTGTGATATTAACTGATTATTTGTTAGTTACAGTATGGGTAAGCAAAAGCTGTCAAGCATCTATCTTAAATTAGATAGATCATCCAATGAGAAGGGAAGTTCATCCCGAACCAAATCCTCGAATCAGGCTGAAATTCCTGAAGAAGGAATATTTGTGCGAAAGGCACAATACGAGGAATCACTTTCTCCTAGAAGGAGGGAAATGATTATTAAGAAAAGTAAAGAAAAAATCCGAGAAAAGAGGATTAAACGGGAAACTCAGGAATTAATTGATAAATCACATTGGGAAGATAAGCTAGATGAGAAATGGGCAAATTTATATATGCTAGCCACAGTAGCAGAAAATATAAATCTTTAAATATTTTAAAGTTTTAGCACCTTACCCTTATAATCTAGAAACCCTGTGCAATAAATAAAAATTTCAAAACCTAAGTGTGTTTTCCAGTTATCTTTGTAATAAATTAGTACACAGTATGTAATAAATTAAACGGTTATTTATAAATTTTAACTTAGTATTTTATGCATTTTGCATATATGCTACATCAGCATGAGTGGGATATCTGAAGCCTTTCAGAACCTTAATCTTTACCCGGTGAATATCGAAGTTTCCAAAGAATTTACTGGATACTTTCCGGATATAGAACAACCTGTAGAATTCACTGCTCCACCCTTGAAAAAGCCAAAACCCAAGAAAAGAAGGAAATATGTTTGGGGAAGTCGTATACGTAAGAAAAAGCCAGCTACAAAACTGCCCAAAATAAACAATCCTTTGAAAAAGGGAAAATAAATTATAACCGGAGAAAGTTCTAAACAACAGGAAATGGAAACTGAAGACAAGGAATAGGTTAAGGAGATAGGAATACAGATGGAGGAAGGTCCTAAAGAAATAGTAATGGAAGTTGGGCAAGGCTCTAGACCAACTCAGATAGAAATCGGAGAGAGCTCCAATCCAAACCAGGAAAGGACTTTTCAAGACGAGATAGATTTCCTATTGGCAAGCTGTGAAACTATTCAGCCTGTCAATACTAATACTAATAATATTTTTAATTATCCTCTTGAAAACCAACTCCCTATGAATTGGGAACCAGCAATTCCAGACCCAATAGTTCACTCCCAACCCATAGGAATGGACGAATGGTGGACAAACGATTGGCAATTCCAAAATATTGTCAACGATCCTTACTCTTTTCTTCCACAATTCGATCCAGAACCCCTACCTAATCCACCCATGAGTAATGAAAACATGGCTGAACTTCGCCACTTTGGTGAAGAGTTGTTTGATGCGGGAACTAGAATCAGGGAAATAGGGGGACAAATTGCCTGGAAGTACGATGAGAGGGAAATGCGTTTTTAGAACGGCAAGTAACGAGAGACAGTATGATGGTAAAATGATGGTTGTATAATAGTAATAGTAAAGTTAGTCTGTAAATAACGAATAAAACTCTGTAAGATATTTGCGAGTAATGATGCATACCATACTAGATATAAAATGAAATCGAGAAATCGATTGTTTTGACTATACCTGTATTGTAAAATTTTCTGATTGTTTGTATATAATTGTTATTTAGCAGATACTAATAAAATTTATATATATATTATCAGATGGCAAACATTGATAATGAACCAGTAAATGAGGTTAATCAGTCTGAACAACATTCAAGAGATCAATATATGACTCGGCAAGATATCGAAAACATTGTTGCTCAAGGGATAGCCAATGCTATTCCAGCATTCGTTGCTGCTATAAAGAATCCAATCGAACCGCAACAAATTGTCCCTAGTAAACAGATTACTGAAGATAACTTCAGTAATAGTGTAAATGGAGGCAATAATCATGTTAATCATAATAGGGAACCACATCAAGCTCCATTACCCAAGAAAATGAAAACTGCAACGCCTGGTTGCACTTTCAAAGAATTCCTTGCTTGTAAACCCATTGAATTCGCAGGCAATGAAGGAGCAACTGCATCACTGCGTTGGTTAGAGAAAACCGAAGCAGTCATTGCAATAAGTAAATGTGGTAAAGATGATCAGGTCATGTACGCCTCAAATCTCTTCAAAGAAGGAGCACTCGAATGGTGGAACACTGTGTTACAATCAAAAGGAAGAATAATAGCTTATGCTATGACTTGGGAAGAATTTAAGGGTTTGGTGGAAAGAAAATTCTGTCCCGAGTATGAGAAGGAACAAATGGCGAATAAGTTTCTAAATCATCGGATGATGGGTGTGGATTGTCGCGGTTATACCTCGACATTCTTTGAATATGCAAGAGTGGTACCAACACTGGCTTCGCCAGAACCGGTACTCATTTCTCGCTATATTTGGGGGCTAATTGGTGAAATCCGCAATATTGTTAAAGCTGCGAGACCTCGCACTATTGATGATGCGGTAGAATTAGCTAATACTCTAACCGATGAACTGGTGCGCACAAGAGATGAAGATAGGAAAAAGGAACTAGCTCAGAAAATTACCCAAGGATTTCGTGTGGGTAATAATAACAGCTTCAAGAGAAAAGGAACAGGGCAATCTCCAGCTCCGTCATTCTGCATGAAATGCAAAAAGAAGCATTATGGAAGATGCGATATCACTTGCAATTTTTGCAAAACTGTAGGACATCGTGAAGAAAACTGCAAAAAGAAAACCGTAATCTGTTTTAACTGTGGAGAAGCGGGGCATTATAAAACAGAATGTCCTAAATTGGTCAAACCAGTAGATAACAAACCCAAGGTGACCGAAGGAACCACAAAGAAGAATGCCAGGGCATTTCAGCTGACCACTCAAGAAGCAGAACTCATTCCGGATGTGATAGCGGGTACGTTCTTAGTTCACAACGTGTACGCAAAAGTATTATTTGACTCTGGTGCAAACCAAAGTTTTATAAATACTTCATTCTGCCAAGCTCTTAGTTTACCTTTAACCAATATTAGGCAGATTTTTACAGTTGAAACAGCAGACGGAAATTCAGTTAAAATAGATAAAGTTTTGCAAGAAGGAAACATAGAACTTTTAGGACATAAATTCTCTGCAAAACTATTGCCAATGAATTTGGCTGAATTTGATGTTGTATTAGGAATGGATTGGTTAGTAACCAACCATGCTAGAATTCTTTGTGATCAGAATTCCATAGAAATTCAATCACCTACCGGAGAAGTGATTAGGATTACAGGAGATAAACCACGTAAGCCCATGAAGTTCATATCAGTAATGAAAGTTGCTAATTATGAACGAAAACAAGGAATAGTGTATATGATTTCTGTAATCATTAGCACTAAGGGTAAAGATCTTAAGGAAATACCAGTAGTCTCAGCATATCCTGATGTATTTCCAGAAGATTTACCGGGATTACCTCCAGATAGGGAAGTAGAATTTAGGATTCATCTAATTCCAGGAACTACACCGATAGCCAAGGCACCTTATCGGTTAGCACCCACAGAAATGTTAGAACTGAAAAAGCAATTAGATGAATTACTAAGTAAAGGATTCATACAACCTAGCTCATCCTCTTGGGGAGTGCCAGTGTTGTTTGTGAAGAAAAAGGATGGTTCAATGAGAATGTGTATCGATTATAGAGAATTGAATAAAGTCACAATTAAGAATCGATACCCATTACCTAGGATTGATGATCTTTTTGATCAACTTCAGGGGGCTAGATATTTTTCTAAGATAGATTTACGCTCCGGATATCATCAATTAAAGGTACAAGAAGAAGACATACCTAAGACTGCTTTCAGAACTAGGTATGGTCGTTACGAGTTTACAGTCATGCCTTTCAGATTAACAAATGCACCTGCAGCATTTATGGACATGATGAATAGGATCTGTAAACCGTACTTGGATAAATTTGTAATTGTCTTCATAGACGATATACTTATTTATTCCAAAAGTCAGACAGAGCATTGTGAACATCTTCATGCACTCTTAACTTTGTTAAGAAAAGAAAAGTTGTACGCCAAATTCTCGAAATGCGAATTTTGGCTAAAGGAAGTGCAATTTTTAGGACACATGGTGAATCACGAAGGTATTCATGTAGATCCTGCTAAGATAGAAGCAATTACCAAATGGAAGGTTCCACTAACAGCAATGGAAATAAGAAGTTTTATAGGATTAGCTGGGTATTATAGACGGTTTATTAAGGATTTTTCCAAGATAGCTGTACCATTAACTAAGCTAACCTGTAAAGCTACTAAGTTTGAATGGGGACCCAAACAAGAAAAAGATTTTAGAATTTTGAAACAGAAATTAACCCATGCACCAATTTTAGCCTTACCAGAAGGAACTGAAGATTTTGAAGTATATTGTGATGCTTCAAAACTAGGATTTGGATGTGTGCTTATGCAACGCAAGAAGGTAATTGCGTATGCATCAAGGCAATTGAAAAACCACGAAGAAAACTATACGACTCATGATTTAGAATTAGGAGCCGTAATTTTTGCCCTTAAGATTTGGAGACATTATCTGTACGGAAGTAAGTTTACTATCTATACAGATCATAAGAGTTTAAGATATATATTTGGGCAAAAAGAGTTAAACATGAGGCAAAGAAGATGGATGGAAATCTTAAGCGACTACGACTGTGATATTCAATATCATGAAGGAAAGGCAAATGTAGTTGCAGATGCCTTAAGTCGTAAGTATTATGAAAAACAACGACGGGTTCGTGCTCTCAGATTAAATCTACAAATAGATTTAATGGAACAATTGAAGAATGTTCAAACCACAACAATCAAGGATGATGCTGAAGGAATGAAAGGACGAATCAAGGAATTAGAACAAGGAGCAGATGGAATTTGGAGATTCCATAAAAATAGAATTTGGGTACCTAAGCAGGGAGATTTAAGACCTAAGATTTTAGAAGAAGCTCATAAATCTAGGTATACCATACATCCAGGAAACAATAAGATGTACCAAGATTTAAGAAAGAACTTTTGGTGGATAGGAATGAAAAAGGACATAGCCAGCTATGTTTCTAAATGTCTTACTTGTTCACAAGTTAAGGCAGAACATCAGAAACCTTCAGGGTTACTACAACAATTAGAAATGCCAGTATGGAAATGGGAACTTATAACAATGGATTTTGTTACTAAGTTACCCAAAACCAGAAAAGGTAATGATGCGATTTGGGTAATTGTGGATCGATTAACCAAATCAGCTCACTTTTTACCAATGAAAGAAACCTTTAGCATGGAAAGACTGGCTAAATTGTATGTAGATGAAGTTGTATCCTTACATGGAGTTCCACTCTCCATTGTTTCGGATAGGGATAGTCGTTTTACTTCCCATTTCTGGAAAAGTTTCCAGCAAGCTATGGGAACTCGACTAAACCTAAGCACTGCATATCATCCCCAAACAGACGGACAAAGTGAAAGAACAATCCAAACTCTAGAAGACATGCTCCGAGCATGTGTAATAGACTTTGGTGGAAGTTGGGATGATCATTTACCATTAATTGAATTCTCCTATAACAATAGTTATCACTCAAGCATTGATACTGCTCCATTTGAAGCATTATATGGAAGAAAATGCAGAACTCCAGTTTGTTGGGCAGAAATAGGAGAAAGTCAATTATCAGGTCCTGAAATAGTGCAAGAAACGACTGATAAGATCACCCAAATCAAGGAAAGACTGAAGACGGCTCGAGATCGCCTGAAGAGCTATGCTGATAATAGATGCAAGCCATTAGAATTCCAAGTTGGAGACAGAGTATTGTTAAAAGTTTCTCCTTGGAAAGGAGTAGTTAGATTCGGAAAGAAAGGAAAGCTAAGTCCAAGGTATGTAGGACCATTTCCAGTGATCCAACGTATAGGACCAGTAGCTTATCGTTTACAACTACCGGAAGAATTAGCTGGAGTACATGATGTATTTCATGTATCCAATCTCAAGAAATGTTTAGCAGATGAATATCTGGTAGTACCTCTTCAAGACATAGAGGTAAACGAAAAGTTAAAATTTGTGGAGAAACCTATTCAGATAGAAGATAGAAAAGTGAAGTTTCTCAAGCACAAACGACTAGTGCTAGTTAAAGTAAAGTGGAATTCAAGGAGAGGACCTGAATACACTTGGGAATTAGAATCAGAAATGAAGCGAAACTATCCTCATTTATTCCAATAAATCTTGAGGATGAGATTTTATTAAGGTGGGGAGAATGTAACAACTCTTATCAAAAAGTATTATTTAGTATTTTAATTGTCCAATAGGAAACCCTAATTGAGACACCCAAGTGATTCTGAACAAACCCTAAAATTTTCATAATTTTCAGAATCAGGATTAGGGCCCCTAAAACTCAGAGGGGGGTTAAACCCTATGGACGATTATCCACTTAAAACGTTGGCAACAAGGAATTTTCGAAAATTGTCAACTCAGCAAGGCTAGTCCCAACCGTGGCAACCCTAGGCCTAAAAGTAGGTCTTACGCGGGCCGCGTAAGGATTAGCTTAAATCTCACGCGGGCCGCGTAAGGGTCAAAAATTACCTATAAATAGTGGACAGTGGGACTTGAATTCAGAAAGAAAAACGACGTAAAAATTCACTCTACACTGAGAGTTACGTTCGAATTACTACACAAACACCCACAGTTCACAATTCGACGCCGCAAAACAGGGTAATAGCACGATCGCTGCTACGATTCATTTTCCGATCGATCAATGTACTCAACGGGTGTTTAAGTGCTTCCCACATTAGGGTGATGCTTTATCATTAGTCGTTAATTCGACAGATGTTAAGCATAGCACTTTGTCACTCGTTGTGATGGTTGATCTCGTGAGTTACCGTAAATGCTGTATTGATTACTAACCCAGTTTTGTGTGCATTGTTATCTAAATTAGGTTAATCAGGCTAATTCATAGACTAGACTCTGTCCGTATTAAATCAACAATGTGAGTCATTCTCTCTTTTTATCAAAATTGTTTATAAAAAAGCATGTTATTTTCAAAGTTATAATTACGGGGATTAAGTCTTTGTAATCACCAAGTTACAGCCGGTATGTGGGGTTTTGTATACATTACTTGATAATCGTCACCATTGGGGCAGCCAATTGGGGGATATGACCATAGTCACAGATTCGGTCAAGTGACAAATACCGTGGGTAGTTGGTTTGATAATAGAAACATTGTAATCGCTCTTAATACTGTAAATTATAACAAATGTGTCATTTTAGTAAATAGAATGATTCACTCAGTATTTCCCGCTGACAAAACCTTTTTCAAACATGTTTCAGGTGATCTGTTGTAATTCAGGAAAAGTGCTGGGGAGCATTTCAAGCTTAAGATAGTGGCTCATTATAAAATAAAGAAATAAGTTTTGTAATATCACGATTTCGTAGTAAAAACATAATATTGTAAATTATCGGGGTTTTATCCCGAATTATGAAATAAAATAAATCGGGAAAATTTTAGCTTTAAACGATCCTGATGTTAAACTTCCGCTGTTAAACTCAATTAAATAAATACCACGGGATTTCTGTCCCGCGGCTCCTGAAACGGGTCGAACCGGGTCGGGGGCCGTGACAGTCACTTAGTTTAATTAGTTATATGATAGGTAGTTTATATGCCTTATGTAAATGACCAAAATGCCCTTTTCATGCATAATTGGATTTTAAGCATATGTAACTTAATTTTTGACGCTTAAACTGATTATGCAACATATTTAAACATGTTAGGGCATATAATACTTGTCATAGGACTAGTTAGGCATCTCGAACGCGCATTCGCGCGAACGACGCGTTAAAGTAGCGTAGACTACCTTAACGGGTCATAACAGGTCGTAAGCACTTAGGATAGGTTCCGAATCAGAATATAGGCTTTGTTAAACCATATCACATGAGTTCCAATACTCATTTGGTTTACGAGACCTCATTCTACCCGATCTTCCGATTTAGGTGTCGATTTATTAACATAGCGATCCGATTATTAGGTGCCACTAGATTTCCTTGGTTTGCCCGAGCTTTGTTAAGTTCATTTAATCGAGGATACCTTGCAATCTCAAGTGAGTACATAGTTCCCCTATTTTACTGTTTTCAATTGTTTTAGGGTGATTCATATGTGTTAAACGATTTCAATGTTTTAAAAAACGAATACTATGGTTTATACTAAACACAACGATTTCGATAATGTGAACGAACTTGTTGGGACGTAATTACATAACGAATGACATTCATTAACAATGATCAAGCCGCCCAGTAGTATGTTATGGTACCATAGGATCTGACAAATCCCGTTATCGGACTATCGCCATGATTATGTATGGGGATAATGTGGGTAACGACAAAACCTGATGATTGTTAACTTACCCTTTGGTGGTTTGTTAATACGAGTTGAACGATGGAGAGTCACGAAGGTTTGAATGTATTCAACGAGACGACCAAAAGTTAGTTTTCACAATTAAAACACGAACGATTTAAACGATTGAACGATTTGAACGATTGAACGATTTGAATGATTAAACGATTTGTACAAGTTAAATGAATTGAACGAACGATTGATAACACGAACGAATAGAAAGATTTTTGAATGATTGGTTTTTGGTATGTGATTAGATAACGGGACGGGTGTAATGTGATAAAAGAATGGTAGATACGCCGTTGTTACATCTTATATATAAGTGCTTTTATCATATTACATTTCGTGGCGTTATTTAGTTCACTTGGACGAACGATTTTAAACGATGACACGCAACGATGTTTACTATATGATATAAACCATACGAGTTTTATTACGAGAACAATTTACAATTCGGTTTACATAAACAAATGTTTTAGTTTAGATTCATGGTAACAAGGTTTTATAAACAATAACCAACTTGTTTTGAGACGGTTAATCATATTGCAATACTAAACACTTTTCAAAACAAGGTTTTCAACCATCGACTCTTGTAGTCATACGAGTTATTGCAACATGTATACGAGCCATGAATCTGACACACTCATAAAATCCATGTGCTCGCTAGCATTTCTTTGCTGACTTTATTTTCACATATGTTTCAGGTGGTGTTGTTTGATGATGTTGATTACAACTAGGATGCATGCTCACTTAGGATCAGACGAGGCCTTAGTGACTTAATAACGATGATAGACGACATGTTAACTTGTTTGTTCTATTTCAAGACAATGTTAAAATGTTTAATATTTAAATAAAACGAAACTTTTAATCCATGTGTTGTGAAACAATAACTCTGTCGCTCACCTCCCCGACGTTTCCGCCGCGGTTTGTTGTTTTACGCGGTCAGGGTGTGACATGATGCATAGATCATGATACGAATAGGGTGAGACTTAAGCACCATTAATCAACTATATACCTAGACCACGGAACGAAATGTTAGATCTAACGGGTTTCAGGCAGCCACACTCATGGCCACTTTTTACCAAGAGTGCTTTTGTGTCTCGAGTCGTAAATGGACGGAAAAATGCCTATGGTTTTGATGCTTCCTATGTCGTCACACATGTTAATGGCCTTGCAAACCATTAGCGATCACGATTTCCTTACATTTACAGAATACATTTTTCAAGTACATTATACAATGACATACCATGATTCTTACAACTATTTGCATGAATTCACACCAATTTTTGTTGACGATTTTCAAAACTTACATGTATTTCAAGAAACTAAGTGGATGCGCGCGGCCTCTTTTGCTCAAGAAAGCAGTTTTATGTTTCAAGATGTCATGTGTCTATGCTCCATTGCCACCTTTTGATGGATTTGTTTGCTATATTCCGCCTCCTTGCGGTGATATAGGGAACAAAACCTTGATTTTTGATTTGAACTAATGCTGTAAACTTTTCAAACAATTATCTTTTGTTGTGATGTAAACTTTAAAACTTAACTTGTATTCTGAATGTTAAACTTGAATGGCAAAGTTGGAGTTGTTTTATATCATGTAGTATGTTTACTTATCGTATGCAATGAGAACCTTTCACGATCGCACCTCGTGCTTCCGCCTCTGAAAGGGGTGTGACACGTTGCAATCGACTGGAGCGTGTGATTCGTAAAGCTTTATGTTACATACATTTATTAAACTTATGGTTTTAAGTTTAAGATGGGTTTACTTATTTTTCCGCTGCTAACTTAAACTGTAATTTGGACGTTTAAACACTGATCACTAATCGTGTTGATTGTGATGATTTTACAACTTAAATAATTGGTTCAACATGATTAGTGGTTGGATCATGGTCAGTCGCACGGCTCGCGGTAAAACCCCGCATGTGGAATTTGAGGGTGTGACAGATTGATATCAAAACCATTGGTTATAGTGAACATGTAACACCCCGAAAATATAAAACTTTATATTAGAATTATAAAGTATAAATAAATGAGAATTTACTAACTAGGAATTTTAACCTAGTTAGTTACAAGTCTAGAAATAGCTTATAATAGGGTTAAAAGCAACTAAACTATAAGTTGAACAAAGTGGAAGGGCCTAAGTTGTAAGAATTGAAACTATATTATTAATTTTAATAAAAATCAAAACCAAACACCCATTTGAAGGTGTCTGGTCGTACAGGAGAAGGGCAGGGGCGACTCCCCACTCTCAAAAACCTAAAAATCACTAAAACTCTCAAATTGAAGGCTCAATCAAAGCTGAAATCGAAATTAAAGCATAGATTATTGATCCTCATTGCAAGAGGATTCCAAGGTATGTAAAATTTAAGGAAAACTCTCAACTTGAAATTCTCATGAAATTGGGAATTATCTGAAATTATGGTTGCATGTGTGTCTTATGATGATTTAGGAACAACTATAGTGTCTAGGGACAAACCCTAGACAAATACAAGTTGAAATCATGTGAAATTTTAGTGAAAACTATGAACACCATTGTAGGTGATTAATGGGTTATGTGTAAATTGATGAACACTAGGATATTGGGTGTTGTTCTAGTGTAATTTGACAATTTTGAAGTGATTTCAGAAATTTAGAAGCTAACAATCATGTAAAATGGTTGATTGATGTGAAATTAGGGCTAAGAGATAAGCTAGAGACTTGATAAATAAACATGTAAAATTCTGCCCTTAAAGTGTTTGTTGAAATTCCTCAAAGAAGGCTCGAAACTAGAATTTTGTAGTTAAAGCACCTAATTGTGATGTTTTGGCTATTATGCAAAATGTGATTACAAAGAGTTCTAAATGTGAAAAAAATTGAACTCTATAGGAAAGGATACCGGAACGTCGAGTGGACAAGCCGGTGGTGATTTGCGGTTGAAGGGCTTGCACTAAGGTATGTAACTTGACCCGTTACATTCAATGAATTGTTGTTAAATTATGCATAGTTGCATTGTTAATTAATAGTTGTGTTGATTTTAGTAATCATGATCGTTATTGGAATCAATAGAGTAGCTTTAAGAGAGAACCATTTGGTAGTCATCATATTGGAGGATTTTTCCACAAGATGAGCCAACGGGTCGAATAAGTGTGTCAATTGTAGTGATAGTGTCTTAGCTAATAGCATTGGCGATGTAGATCACAAAAGCATTAAACCATGGAATTTGGGTAAGGTAATGCAAGTGATGTTAAGCCCCGGATGATGGGCATAAGACGCCATAGGCTTGATAGTTAAACAGTAATTAAGTAAGTAAAGTTATAATGGGTCAATTAGCACATAAACGACTTTTAATAATTCGGTCCGAAAATCAAACTTTTTATATCGAAAGTATTGTAGTTACGTTGGTATTGAATTTACAGACGCATAGGAACAAGAATCACCTAAAACGGGCTTACGAGTCAAAAGATATGCACATTTGAAGTTAAAATATGAGTTTTCCGGAGCTGGCAGAAAATGCAGCTCACAAAACATAACCTGCTGGAAAACATGATCCCCCGCGCCACGCGGAAGGGGACCTGAAATACGCCGCGACATGCGAGGGGTTCTCGCAGCCCGCGTAACGTCTCTCGCGGGGCGCGAGCGATTCTGATCCGAGAATTTTATTTGTTTTCAATTGTTTTGATGCTAGATTTCGATTATACGTGTTTTATTATCGTCAAATTAACCCTTTATGTGGTTTTGACATTAGGTGATGTTGGTGAACTTAAGGATGGCGATCAAGCGAATGACGAAGAACCGAACACTACTTTTGAAGCTTCCGCAACGTTTTAAATCCTTAATAGACTACGTTTGTGAATTGTAAACAACTTTGAATGTTTTAAATTAGTCGTTAGTCGACTAGATGTTGTTACTTTTGAACCCTACTTATGGAATATTATGTCACAACTTAGACATTTTCATATAATATGGTATGAATAAATATTAAATCCATGTAAAATTAGACGGGTGTTACAAGTTGGTAATGATGCGTGTGAAGTGTTATATATATTAGGTGTATATTTTAAGCCCCTTTAACACTTATTTTTAGCCAAGTTTTAAATTTATAAAACACGATATTCTACTAACACTAAACACACATATGGGCAAGTGCACCCATCGTGAGCGTAGTATAGTGTTGGTAAGATACCGAGGTCGTCCAAGGACACAAGAGCTTTTAGTACCGGTTTATCCTCAACTTCTAATCAAAATAAAAAGTTTAGAAAAATGTTTTAAACTAAGAAAAGTAAAAACTAACTAAAATGCTGAAAATAAAAATAAAAGTAAAACAGATAGACAAGATGAATCACTTGGTTCCGACTCGTATCTAGTGTAACCTTTGATTATTTCCGCACTTTTGCACATATTTAAGAGATTATCTTAGTTATTGTAGTAGGCCCCTCTTTTGAAGGTGACGTTACCCTCACCCCAGTAGTTTGAGTCAGCAAGGATACAATCCTAAAAGGGTGGATTATTGGAAGATAATTAATTAAGTTATTAATGCAATATTATGGTAGGCCCCTCTTTTGGAGGTGACGTTACCCTCGACTAAGTAGTCGGAGTCAGCAGGGATACAGTCCTAAATAGCCGGGTTATAGTATTAATAGTAGTTAACTTATGAGGGGATCAAAGAGTTTGGACCCCCGCCATCCAATACCGTTAAGTATTTAAGGAGGTCCTACTAAATTTGACCCAGGTCCATTGCAGGACCTCTAAACGCTGAACAATGGCAAGACCTTTACTAAACCGTTCCCTTAACCCCCGACCAGGTAGCCAACATACCTCCATATAGACCGTGGAGATATGAATGGTGAAAATCTTTTATTTTATATAGACAGTAAAATAATTTCAAGACACCACGGACAAACGATAAAGAAAGATCACCTTCAACATAAGCAACTAGTTATTAAAGTCATTAATACAAAACCAAATAAAAAGTGCAAAAGATTAGAAATAAAAAGTATTACACTAGACACTTTGTCTTCACCAAGTGATGTAAGAGACTTAGGCAAACATGGCCTTGATTGTCAAGCACTCTTACGATCAATCTTGGATCCCGAGACGACTCACACACTCTACGATGGACAATGGATGATGGTGGTGGATGATGGTGTTATGGTGGTGGTGGGTGGTGGGTGAAGTGTGAGAGAGGTGGTGTGCCAAGGGATGGTTTGAGCTTGAGCCAATCACTTCTATTTATAGGCTGAACAGAAGCTCGGGCACGGCCCCGTGTCCAGTGGGCACGTCCCCGTGTCCACATCTTCTCTTTCTTCATTTAATGCAACTTTGTCTTATTAGTTGACCACGCCTCCGTGTCCGCTGAGCACGACCCCGTGTGCAGAAGAATCTTTGTACTATGAAGATTTGCCTGGATTGTGCGAATCTTATAGTTGACCATGGACCCGTGTCCGCTGAGCACGGCCCCGTGGTGGGCAATAGAAGCTTCTACCACTTTGTGTTTTCTGCTGACACTTGGGCACGCCCTCGTGCTGGCTGAGCACGGGGCGTGTTCAGGCTTCTGATCTCTTGTTTTGCTTGGGAAGATGCTGTCGTGGGGTCGGGCATGTCACGTCTTGTCCCTTTTCTTATATTTATGTTAGATTTTGATATCTTTTTGCTTCTTTTGTTAATTTGAGCTCATTTAATCTTGAAAATACAAAAGGAAGACAAAAGCACACTTTTTCCAACATTAGTACTAAAAAGGGTTAGTTTTATGTCTCATTTGATGAAATTTATATGTTACATTTTGAACACATCAAATACCCCCACACTTGAATCTTTGCTTGTCCTCAAGCAAAACTCTTTAATATGTGGCTATTACACTTCCCAAATGGAATGGGTAGAGAAGAAGGTTTTTGGGCTTGTCGTAGAGTGTCGGGATTTCCAAGATTCTTTATTTAATTTTATTTTTATTTATTTACAATCCTATTCGTCATGATTTATTTAAAACTTTTCATAAGAGAAATTACTTATTAGGGCATAACATGCCTTTGTAAAATTCTATTTATATACAAGTTCACATACCTCACCGGGATCACTCAACACTCGGCCGAAAATCTATTTTTGTGGATCACTCGAGAGCGGCATGGAACTTACTTCTACCATAGGCTTGCCAAGCAATCAATCCTCCTCCTTTTTAACTTATATACCTTTGTAAATATCAAGAGGACTTTGTGGGTAAAGGGTTAGGCTTGGGTTAAAGGTAGGTGGTTGGGTTGGTGGTTAGTGGTTAGTAAAAAAGGCGAAAAGCGTAACAAGTGTCGGTTTTCGTAAGACTTTCTATTTTTCGTAACTTTTATTTTGATGAAGCTATTTATTCAAACAAAGTTATTATTGATGAACTTGTTTGTTTATTTTCTTTTGCTTCATCATCAACACAAATATTATTATTTTTTTTTTTGAAGTCATACGAAAAATCGAACTCGTTACTAAAACAAAGGGGTAAAAATGAAAAAGGTTTTGGTGGGTAAAAAGGGTGTTTGGGTTATGAAATGAAAAGGTTTAGGCTCAAAGGGGCTAACTAGGGGGATTTTGGGTAGGTGGTAAAAAAAAGAAAAATAATGGTGTAGAAAATAAAAAGGGTTAGTCCTAATGCCTCCATCATTTACTTACTCGGGTTTAAGTTGGTAAGGATCGGGAATGTATCGTCATGGCAAGTTCTAGAGTCGTAAGAACCAAGCGGCTATTCACACAAGTAACGAAAAATGAGCAATTAGTTCTAATGATATGTAATTGTATGCTCAATAAAGGCTCAAAACTCACTTTTGTGGGAATGAGTTTTTATGTGATCAAGTATATATAATCAAATTTTACTAAGCTTGTCATGCCTTTTCATAATTTTCTTATGTTGGTTCTTTTTATCACGACGCTATCGGTTGTAAATTCGTAAAAATATAACCTTTTTAAGAACTTGAATTTCCCGAGTTAAACCTAGACAAGAAAAAAAAATGAAAATTTTTGAAAAAAAATTTGGGGTGATTAGCCGTTCCAATAGAGTTTTGTGTAAGGATTGTATGTAGGACTTGCAAGATTCAAGGTTTTAGCATCCCCCCCACACTTAAATTACACATTGTCCTCAATGTGTCCCAAAAATAAGTTTTTCGGTTGATTGAATGTGTAAAAGGTGTGAAAAAGCAAAAAAATTTTGTGTTACTGGGCGCTGAACACGGCCCCGTGTTATCCGGGCACGGCCCCGTGTTCAAGTGCCAGTAACAAATTTAAAACAAGAGAAACAGAAGTCTGGACACGGGGGCATGTTGGGTGAACACGGCCCGTGTCCAGTTACCTGAACTGGGTCTTTTTCTGCAGACAGTGCAGCACGGGGCCGTGTTGGGTGGACACGGCCCGTGCCGAGCTTACTGTAAATGAAGAAATTTGTCGGACGGTTCTGTTTTCCTGTATAGAGAGATGGTTCAAGTTTCGCTTGCATCCTTTGCCATCTCAAGTGTGTTTTATTCATTTCAACACCATTCCAAACACCAAATTAACTAAAACCATCATTCATTAATCATAGAGAGAATTACATAATAGTCCTAAAAATTAACATATTAGCTAGTTAGGTCAAAGGAACACAAGAAATCCAATCCAAGAAGTTTCTAGCCTACTATTTATTCTACTAGCAAAATTTCCGAAAAGATAGATTTCTCGGTTAAAAGTGGCTTGACACTTCTTCCTTCGGGTATGGGCTCCTCATACATCGGCGAGCCATTCTTCGATCTCCCTAGGGAGAAGAAAAGCGGGCTCATGAGCATTGGTTTGAGGAGGTGTAACTTCCACCGGAATCTCTTGGAGTTCTTCACGGGGAGGCTCCGCCGGGATGTCGTCCCAACCAGTAGGATTTTGGATTCCAAGTGCGAGGTTCCAATCCTCTTGAGGGAGGATTGGTTCCACAGGAGGAGTTACCAGAATGATTAACCTCTGGTGCAAGAGGTTTATTTCCTGGAAACTGTTTTCCAACCCCACCGAGAGATAGTTTATACGGTCAATGAGGACCTCCTCCACTGAAGTCATTTCGTCAAGTGCTTCACGTAGCGCCATTACGTATCTTACGAGAGTTGCTTCAATCGATGGCCTCCTTTCCCGTCGACTGTTCCGTGAGTGTGCAGAAGAGGTTCCGCTGTTTTGGCTAGACATTCTACGAAAACAAACCAAAAACAGTTCGTTTTAACGAAACAGTACCACGGGCACGGCCCCGTGCTCAATGAGTACGGCCCCGTGTTCAACTTTCTGCAGATTTTTAGAACAAGGAATCTTGGGGTTTTAAATTATTTTCTTAACTTATGAAGCTTTTTGAGCAGAAATAACTTAAGACAATGTTGTGTAACTTATTTTTAACAAGATTCCTTGAACAAAAATTCAATAAACATCACAACAAAGCTTGAAATCAAGCTTTAATGGAGTTCTTGGTGCAAGAAAGATGAAGAAGAATGCAAAGGATAAAAGAGGAAAGGACAAGATGCTTGTAAGAACCTTCTTTTAGAACATACCTAGGATGGTAAGTCAGAAAATCCTCTCAAATCTCTGTCCCTGGATGGTCCAAATGTGCAGGGTTCTTGGTTGCATTTATAGAAACGACAGCGTGCTGGACACGGCCCCGTGTCGGCTGGACACGACCCCGTGTGCAGGCAAGATCCTGACACGTTTTGTCCGTATTCTGACAAAAGTCAGAAGGGAATCTTTTGGTGGACACGGGGGCGTGTTGACCTGGGCACGGCCCCGTGTCGGAAAACTGTTTTATGAAATTTGTCTATTTTTAAGGAACTTTTCCGGATCGGGCGGTTCCTTACTGGATGGAACAACCCCAAAGTGCCTAAGATACCTTAATTGTTCTAGATTGAGACGAGAACGCAAGAGGTTGTCGGTGAGGGTGATTCCTATGCTATATGTAGGTGGACAAGTCCAACCCTTTCCCGGGCTCGCGTTAAAGAAGGTGTATGTCGAATCGCTCAGGTCTATGTATGCATCGAACGAAGTCGATGGGGAGTCCTTCACAGCACAATCGACACAGGGACGACTATCGCTCAAGTCCTCACTAGAGTTAGAAGTATCATTGGAAACAATGAAGTTGTTTGAATGCGTTTCCAACCTCTCTTCTTGGTTGTTGTCTTGGAAAAGATTATTGAAATCTTCCCTAAGTTCTTTTAACCAATTAAAAATTAGATCTTCTAGTTGAAATAATTCATCGAGAAGCATTTCCCCTAGAATATCCGGTTGGGCGCATTCGAGGGAGCGATAGGGATTATTTTTACTTTCGCCCCTCTTAAGGATACTAGGAAAAGATGGGTCTATATAGTGGGGTTTATAATTTAGAAAAAAAAATTCTAATTCTTTATGATTACCACCACATAGTTGACACCACATAGTACCATAAGAGTGCCGAAAGTAAAAAGTATCAGTATCACTCATGTTTGTGTCAGAAATTACCAACCGTCGGGATCTTACGGTTCTGTTTTCAGTAACTGAAACTTGGGCAAGGGGGCGTGTTTAGTGGGCACGACCCCGTGTTCAGCCTACTGTCTGACTTAAAACAGGATTGCCAGTTCCAATGATTGGGCACGGGGCGTGTTCAGCAGGCACGGCCCGTGCTGAGTTCTGCAGAAGCTGAAAAACTAAAAAAAAATCCTAAAAAAATGAAAAATAAGAAAAACGATTAGGCCGTTGATTCCTAACTTTCTTAAAATCCTTGTGTCCCCGGCAGCGGCGCCAAAAACTTGATGCGTGTGAAGTGTTATATATATTAGGTGTATATTTTAAGCCCCTTTAACACTTATTTTTAGCCAAGTTTTAAATTTATAAAACACGATATTCTACTAACACTAAACACACATATGGGCAAGTGCACCCATCGTGAGCGTAGTATAGTGTTGGTAAGATACCGAGGTTGTCCAAGGACACAAGAGCTTTTAGTACCGGTTTATCCTCAACGTCTAATCAAAATAAAAAGTTTAGAAAAATGTTTTAAACTAAGAAAAGTAAAAACTAACTAAAATGCTGAAAATAAAAATAAAAGTAAAACAGATAGACAAGATGAATCACTTGGTTCCGACTCGTATCTAGTGTAACTTTTGATTATTTCCGCACTTTTGCACATATTTAAGAGATTATCTTAGTTATTGTAGTAGGCCCCTCTTTTGAAGGTGACGTTACCCTCACCCCAGTAGTTTGAGTCAGCAAGGATACAATCCTAAAAGGGTGGATTATTGGAAGATAATTAATTAAGTTATTAATGCAATATTATGGTAGGCCCCTCTTTTGGAGGTGACGTTACCCTCGACTAAGTAGTCTGAGTCAGCAGGGATACAGTCCTAAATAGCCGGGTTATAGTATTAATAGTAGTTAACTTATGAGGGGATCAAAGAGTTTGGACCCCCGCCATCCAATACCGTTAAGTATTGAAGGAGGTCCTACTAAATTTGACCTAGGTCCATTGCAGGACCTCTAAACGCTGAACAATGGCAAGACCTTTACCAAACCGTTCCCTTAACCCCCGACCAGGTAGCCAACATACCTCCACATAGACCGTGGAGATATGAATGGTGAAAATCTTTTATTTTATATAGAAAGTAAAATAATTTCAAGACACCACGGACAAACGATAAAGAAAGATCACCTTCAACATAAGAAACTAGTTATTAAAGTCATTAATACAAAACCAAATAAAAAGTGCAAAAGATTAGAAATAAAAAGTATCACACTAGACACTTTGTCTTCACCAAGTGATGTAAGAGACTTAGGCAAACATGGCCTTGATTGTCAAGCACTCTTACGATCAATCTTGGATCCCGAGATGACTCACACACTCTACGATGGACAATGGATGATGGTGGTGGATGATGGTGTTATGGTGGTGGTGGGTGGTGGGTGAAGTGTGAGAGAGGTGGTGTGCCAAGGGATGGTTTGAGCTTGAGCCAAGCACTTCTATTTATAGGCTGAACAGAAGCTCGGGCACGGCCCCGTGTCCAGTGGGCACGGGCCCGTGTCCACTTCTTCTCTTTCTTCATTTAATGCAGCTTTGTCTTATTAGTTGACCACGCCCCCGTGTCCGCTGAGCACGACCCCGTGTGCAGAAGAATCTTTGTACTATGAAGATTTGCCTGGATTGTGCGAATCTTATAGTTGACCACGGCCCCGTGTCCGCTGAGCACGGCCCCGTGGTGGGCAATAGAAGCTTCTACCACTTTGTCTTTTCTGCTGACACTTGGGCATGCCCCCGTGCTGGCTGAGCACGGGGCGTGTTCAGGCTTCTGATCTCTTGTTTTGCTTGGGAAGATTCTGTCGTGGGGTCGGGCATGTCACGTCTTGTCCCTTTTCTTGTATTTATGTTAGATTTTGATGTCTTTTTGCTTCTTTTGTTAATTTGAGCTCATTTAATCCTGAAAATACAAAAGGAAGACAAAAGCACACTTTTTCCAACATTAGTACTAAAAAGGGTTAGTTTTATGCCTCATTTGATGAAATTTATATGTTACATTTTGAACACTTCAGTAATCAGAGCTTAAGGTTGTCAACAAAGTGTTCGGTTCAAGCTTGATTGATCGTGCGGTAAGAATTAACTTATTTATGTTAGTAGATTATACCTTATGTAAGGGGCTGTTTGGCAACATCTTAATGGTTAAGTGTTGAACCATTAAGAGGTATGAACCATTAAGTGCTAAACCAGTAAGAGGTTTGAACCATTAAGAGCCTGTATAATGCTTAACCGTTCAGAGGCAAATGTTTGACCAATTCAGATTAGAGGTCTTAACCATTCAGACTCTGTATAAATCTTAACCATTCAAAGGCAAATGTCTGAACCATTCAGACATCTGCTCATGAAACAAACAGTCTGAACCATTAAGTGCTGAACCAGTAAAAGGTCTGAACCATTAAGAGGCTCATTAAGAGGTAAACAAACAGCCCCTAAGAATGAGAAATAAATTGAGATGCATGGGAAGAGTGTGTTAACACACTCAAACCCGGAAAGTGCATTAAATGTGAACGGTTAAAGCAAGTTAGGAACTTGGCTAAACCGAAACAAATGAAGCAATATTATAAATGAAATGTTTAACGTTTAAACGTAAACATTTCAGCTTCAAGATGTCTGATGGGAATGATGATAATCCGGTGCAAACAAGCACCTAACAAATGAAAGAGATAATTGCCGAAGAGGTAGGGAAGGCAATTGAGGGAAGTCTATCCGGGTTTATAGACAAAATTCAAAGCACGGTGTTGTCGCTTGTCGAAGAGCGAGTTAAAAGGTTGGAGGATATTGTCAACCTTATGAAGGAAAAAACGGGGGAACGTAAAGGATGTTCATACAAGGATATCATGGCGTGTAAACCGCCAATCTATAACGGGGAGGTTGACCCGATAATTTGCCAAAGATGGATAAGTGATGTCGAAGGGGTGTTTGAACGGACCCATTGTGAAGTAGGCGACTTTGTTGCTTACGGAACGGGTCAATTGAGGGGCCAAGCCAAGGATTGGTGGGATAACAAAAAGAAGGAAATGGGAGCCGAAGCGGCAAGGGTTATGACTTGGGACGAGTTTAAGGTACCATTCCTTAAACACCACAGTCCCAAAGCGGTTATTAACAAGATCAAGGAAGAATTCATCCAGCTAAGACAAAAGGGTGAAACAATTGATAAGATCACGGGCATCTTCATGGATAAGCTGAGATTTTGTGACGAGTTAGTCACTACTGAAGAGCAAAAGATATACTACTATTACAACATGTTGAGTGCCGAGTACCGGGAGTTTATGACTCCGTCAAAATACGAAACCCTCACGGAGATTATCAACACCGCCCGGGAGTGGGAAATCGAGTTAAAGAAACAAATTGAAAGAGGTGAACGAAGAGCACAGGATGTGAATCCAAGCCCTACAAAGAAAGCTAGAACCGCTGAATCGGGAAAGAAAGTGGATGCTAAAGGCGGGTCGCCAAGTTGCAAAGTATGTGGAAAAGGGCACAAAGGTGAGTGCCGCTTCAAAGACAAGCCGTGCCCGGTATGTGGGAAGACGGGGCACACTGCATCACTTTGTCCCGGAAAAGTTTCTGTTTGTTACAAATGTTATCAACCCGGTCACAAGAAGTCTGAATGCCTCGAGTTGGTGGGAAAGAGAGACACAAAAGAGTCTCCAACAGAAGCTCCCAAAGCGAAGGCTAGATCCTTCCAACTTACCGCGGCTGAAGCGAAAACAGAACCCGATGTGGTTTCAGGTATATTCACAATTAACTCAATTCCAGCACGTGTATTGTTTGATACGGGTGCGAATAAATCCTTCATTTCGCATGGATTTATTCGACATCCTTAATTTGTATTGACGAAATTATCTGTGCCCTTAGAAGTTGAAATAGGGGACAACAAAAGTTTTATAGTTTGTGATGCTTGTCGAGGCTGCAAATTAAGCATCGACGATGAGGAATACATGATAGACCTAATCCCGATGTCAATGGGGGAATTTCAAGTAGTCGTTGGGATGGATTGGCTATCTCAGCACCATGCAAAGGTCGTGTGTTTTCGTAAAGAGATAAAACTAACATCTCCGAGCGGGAAACACGTCACTATCTATGGCGAAAAAGGAGGCAACCCGATAGTATGCTCAATGTTGAAAGCTCACGAGCTTATGAAGCGAGGATGCAAGGCATTCATGATATACGCAAATGAGCCTGAGAAAGAATCACGAAAGATTGAAGATGTGCCGGTAGTACGAGACTATGAAGATGTGTTTTCGGAGGATTTACCGGGGATACCGCCTGAACGGGAAGTAGAGTTCGGGATCGAATTGATTCCGGGCGCAAAACCCGTAGCAAAAGCTCCGTACCGACTCGCACCGTCGGAATTACAAGAGTTGATGTCCCAAATTCAAGACCTGCTTGACAAGGGATTCATAAGGCCGAGTATGTCTCCTTGGGGTGCACCGGTATTGTTCGTGAGAAAGAAAGACGGAAGCATGCGCATGTGTAACGATTACCGGGAGTTAAACAAACTCACGTTAAAGAACCGATACCCGCTTCCGAGGATAGATGATTTATTCGACCAATTACAAGGTGCGAACTGGTTTTCAAAAATTGACCTTAGATCTGGGTATCACCAACTAAAGGTCAAGGAAGAAGATGTGCCGAAGACGGCTTTCCGCACGAGATACGGACATTACGAATTCCTCGTGATGTCATTTGGGCTAACAAATGCACCCGCGGCCTTCATGGACCTCATGAATCGGGTTTGCAAGCCAATGTTTGATAAGTCAGTCATCGTGTTTATCGATGATATTTTGGTGTATTCGAAAAGAGAAGCTGAACACGCACACCACTTACAAGAAGTGTTAGAGACACTTAGACGAGAAAGGCTGTATGCAAAATTCTCTAAGTGTGCCTTTTGGTTACGAGAGGTACAATTTCTTGGCCACGTCATAAGTGCCGACGGAGTATTGGTGGATCTGTCAAAGATCGAGGCCGCGTCAAAATGGAATCCCCCGAAGAACCCTTCGGAAATTAGAAGCTTTTTGGGGCTTGCGGGATACTATAGGAGATTCATTCAAGAGTTCTCCAAGATTGCGTCATCGCTAACAAAGCTAACCCGGAAGAAAGAAAAGTTCATTTGGGGCATCGATCAAGAAAAAGGGTTTCAAACGCTAAAAGAAAAGTCAACGCAAGCTCCGGTACTGACACTGCCGGACGGAGTCGAAGACATGGTGGTTTATTCGGATGCTTCACTATCGGGACTCGGATGCGTTTTGATGCAACAGGGCAAAGTTATAGCTTATGCCTCGAGGCAATTGAAGATACACGAAAAGAAATATCCCACGCACGATCTTGAGTTGGCTGCGGTGGTATTTGCCTTAAAAATATGGAGGCACTACTTATATGGGGTAAAGTGCACCATATTCACCGATCACAAGAGCTTGAAATACTTCTTCGATCAGAAGGAGTTAAATATGCGACAAAGGCGATGGCTAGAAACGGTGAAAGATTTCGATTGTGAAATACATTATCACCCCGGAAAGCCAAATGTGGTGGCGGATGCTCTGAGCAGAAAAGCGGACTATTTCCCAATACGTGTAAGATCGATGCAGCTCGTGGTGACCTCGGGTATACTTGAACGTATTCGAGAGGCACAATTAGAAGCAGTAAAAGAGGAGAATTGGAAGAAAGAAAGAATAATCGGCCAGTTGAAAGATTTGTCAGATGGGGATAACAGGTTGAAGACTCGATCCGGAAGGATATGGGTTCCAAATACTTGTGGGGTGAAGACGCTTCTACTTGATGAAGCTCATAAATCCCGATATTCAATTCATCCGGGTGCGACCAAGATGTACAATGATCTGAAACAAAATTATTGGTGGCCTGGAATGAAGAGGGATGTGGCGAAATATGTGGAAAAATGCTTGACATGTCTACAAGTCAAGGCGGAGCACCAAAAACCATACGGCAAACTCCAACCGTTAGAAATTACGGTTTGGAAATGGGAACATATTACAATGGACCTATTGACCAAATTTCCTAAGACAAATCGTGGTTTCGATGTCATATGGGTAGTGGTGGATAGACTGACAAAAAGTGCTCACTTCATTCCGATTCGTGAGACTTATACGTCAGAAAAGATGTCGGAAGTTTATACTAATGAGATAATAGCACGTCATGGAGTACCGGTATCCATCGTGTCTGATAGGGATACCCGGTTCACTTCAAATTTCTGGCGAGATTTCCAAGAGAAAATGGGAACCAAATTGTTCATTAGCACTGCGTACCATCCTCAAACAGATGGACATAGTGAAAGAACAATACAAACATTGGAGGACATGCTACGGGCGTGTATAATCGACTTTGGAGGAAGTTGGGATGTTTACCTACCGTTAGTCGAGTTTTCGTATAATAACAGCTACCATGCTAGTATTAAGATGGCACCGTACGAAATGCTCTATGGTAGGAAGTACCGAACCCCGGAATGTTGGGGTGAAGTGGGTCCACGTGAACTCGCCCACCAAGATGTAGTAAGAGCCACTAATGAAAAGATTGATGTGGTTCGGGCACACTTGAAAGCGGCCCAAGATAGACAAAAGGCGTATGCTGACAAAAGGAACAGGCCAATCGAATTCCAGGTTGGCGACAAAGTTATGCTGAAAGTATCGCCGTGGAATGGAATAATACGATTTAGAAAAAGAGGAAAGTTGAGCCCAAGATTTATTGGGCCATTCAGAATCACCGAACGGGTGGGTAAGGTAGCTTATCGTCTCGAATTACCCGAGGAGTTGAGTGGGATTCATAGCACATTTCACGTGTCACATCTCCGAAAATGTTTGGCAGACGAAACTGCTCGTATCCACTACGATGATATCGAGGTGGATAACAGCCTCAACTATGCAGTAAAACCAATTGCGATTTTAGATCCTAAAGAGAAGAGTTTGAGGAACAAAGTGATTAATCAAGTCAAGGTCAAATGGGAGCATAGGAAAGGTTCGGACACTACGTGTGAGTCCGAAGAGGAGATGCGACGTCTCCACCCTACATTATTTGGTACGTACTTCGGTTTCGGGGACGAAACCCTTTTAAGGGGGGTGGACTTGTAACACCCCGAAAATATAAAACTTTATATTAGAATTATAAAGTATAAATAAATGAGAATTTACTAACTAGGAATTTTAACCTAGTTAGTTACAAGTCTAGAAATAGCTTATAATAGGGTTAAAAGCAACTAAACTACAAGTTGAACAAAGTGGAAGGGCCTAAGTTGTAAGAATTGAAACTATATTATTAATTTTAATAAAAATCAAAACCAAACACCCATTTGAAGGTGACTGGTCGTACAGGAGAAGGGCAGGGGCGACTCCCCACTCTCAAAAACTAAAAAACACTAAAACTCTCAAATTGAAGGCTCAATCAAAGCTGAAATCGAAATTAAAGCATAGATTATTGATCCTCATTGCAAGAGGATTCCAAGGTATGTAAAATTTAAGGAAAACTCTCAACTTGAAATTCTCATGAAATTGGGAATTATCTGAAATTATGGTTGCATGTGTGTCTTATGATGATTTAGGAACAACTATAGTGTCTAGGGACAAACCCTAGACAAATACAAGTTGAAATCATGTGAAATTTTAGTGAAAACTATGAACACCATTGTAGGTGATTAATGGGTTATGTGTAAATTGATGAACACTAGGATATTGGGTGTTGTTCTAGTGTAATTTGACAATTTTGAAGTGATTTCAGAAATTTAGAAGCTAACAATCATGTAAAATGGTTGATTGATGTGAAATTAGGGCTAAGAGATAAGCTAGAGACTTGATAAATAAACATGTAAAATTCTGCCCTTAAAGTGTTTGTTGAAATGCCTCAAAGAAGGCTCGAAACTAGGATTTTGTAGTTAAAGCACCTAATTGTGATGTTTTGGCTATTATGCAAAATGTGATTACAAAGAGTTCTAAATGTGAAAAAAACTGAACTCTATAGGAAAGGATACCGGAACGTCGAGTGGACAAGCCGGTGGTGATTTGCGGTTGAAGGGCGTGCACTAAGGTATGTAACTTGACCCGTTACATTCAATGAATTGTTGTTAAATTATGCATAGTTGCGTTGTTGATTAATAGTTGTGTTGATTTTAGTAATCATGATCGTTATTGGAATCAATAGAGTAGCTTTAATAGAGAACCATTTGGTAGTCATCATATTGGAGGATTTTTCCACAAGATGAGCCAACGAGTCGAATAAGTGTGTCAATTGTAGTGATAGTGTCTTAGCTAATAGCATTGGCGATGTAGATCACAAAAGCATTAAACCATGGAATTTGGGTAAGGTAATGCAAGTGATGTTAAGCCCCGGATGATGGGCATAAGACGCCATAGGCTTGATAGTTAAACGGTAATTAAGTAAGTAAAGTTAGAATGGGTCAATTAGCACATAAACGACTTTTAATCATTCGGTCCGAAAATCAAACTTTTTATATCGAAAGTATTGTAGTTACGTTGGTATTGAATTTACAGACGCATAGGAACAAGAATCACCTAAAACGGACTTACGAGTCAAAAGATATGAACATTTGAAGTTAAAATCTGAGTTTTCCGGAGCTGGCAGAAAATGCAGCTCACAAAACATAACCTGCTGGAAAACATGATCCCCCGCGCCACGCGGAAGGGGACCTGAAATACGCCGCGACACGCGAGGGGTTCTTGCGGCCCGCGTAACGTCTATCGCGGGGCGCGAGCGACCCTGATCCGAGAATTTTATTTGTTTTCAATTGTTTTGATGCTAGATTTCGATTATACGTGTTTTATTATCGTCAAATTAACCCTTGATGTGGTTTTGACATTAGGTGATGTTGGTGAACTTAAGGATGGCGATCAAGCGAATGACGAAGAACCGAACACTACTTTTGAAGCTTCCGCAATGTTTTAAATCCTTAATAGACTACGTTTGTGAATTGTAAACAACTTTGAATGTTTTAAATTAGTCGTTAGTCGACTAGATGTTGTTACTTTTGAACCCTACTTATGGAATATTATGTCACAACTTAGACATTTTCATATAATATGGTATGAATAAATATTAAATCCATGTAAAATTAGACGGGTGTTACAGAACAAGGTTTAAGATATGAATTTTTTTTGTATGAAAACTAGACTATAACTGTTATTTGTTGGAAACCACAACGATGCCACACTCCAGATTGCAAGGTTCGTCATATTTAGATACATACATGGTAATTGTATTAGTTGATGCTTACACATGCTTTTTTTTTATTCACAACACCATGACTTATGTGCGAACAAAATATGTAAACATAATATGCCTTAGCTAAAAATGAATTCTCCTAACTCTAATTCGAAACCACAACATGCTAATGGCACGGAACCAGTCATTCCTAACCCTCGACCACGAGTTTCGTGATCTTACCCTTGGGCTGGAATAAACCGACATGAGAAGCGTTTACTTGAGATACCTACTTATGAGGAGCCTGCTACGGGTCCTAGGAAGAGGCCACGAGAGCGAAACACCGAAGGTGAGTCATCCCTAAATCACGTGTTAATAGAGAGACAAGTTGTGATGGCACATCAGCACAACAACTTGGTCACCTACACGAGGAAACTACAGACACTGGTGCTCGGAAAGCAAAGTAGTCTGCAACATGCTCGAGCAAAAATCCAAGAGTTAAAAGAGAAACGCGAAGTATCTAACAAAGTTGAGAAGGACTGACGACATCATTTACTCCCTTTTTGTTCACGCATTTCTTTTTTACTAACTTAGATGGAGAGGCTTGTTCCCATCCGACAGATGACCTGGAGTCTTGATATTTGATTGGGAATGTTTTAGTTATGTCTACACTATTCTATTTCCTGTATCGGGTATGAAAAGTATATGCGGTGTATATTTTTCTCACGGCAATACTAACAACCATATCGCATCCCCATCGAGCACAAGACTAACCCCATTACCCTGCCATGTGTTTAATTCTTAGTCCAACTTGATTTATACCTTAACATACCCAACTTAGCAAATGGATGTCTCCTAAGGATTCAATGGTCTTAGGGACATTGGAGGATGGAGATACGGATTAGTCAGCATACAGATGAACGCGATGATCTAAACATTTACCTTACCCCCTTACATTGCAAGGGTCATCATTCCATGGGAGTTTCCTTGTCATACAGATCTTCTTTTCACTAGCCTTTGTACTGGCTAATGTTTATTGTTTAATGCGATACTTAATTTCTATTATTGACTTGGACGAATCCATCATTACTTTATCACGACGACACTACATCCTCGCTTCTCCATGTAGAAACTCTAAATAAGATTTCGCTCTAGCTTAGAGGATTCGGTAAGCTCAACCTCCAAGCTCAACCTCCGATCATTGGTGATCACTTCTTGAACCCTGAAGAGGGTGATGTGTTGTTGATATGATCATACTGTTTTGAACATGTTTTCACGTCCTCGCATTGGAACCTCTTGACAACACATGCAATATTTCAAATTCATTCGCATGACTTAAGGAAACTCTTTTGAATTTGGTTGCCTACCTACTTGATAAATCGCAACTCATTTAAGCTCATGGATCAAGATGAATTATCCGTCCTTCGCACACGGACGAGCTGGAAAACTTTGACAGGCGTTTCAGTGAACCTAAACACTACGAACTCGTGTGACAACCATTCTTCTCTGGTTAATTCTTGTTGTGCCAACACCACCGACGTAACACTTTTATCGGCGAATAATGTTCTTTATTTCAATTTTTATACCACTTGCATACGACCAACTACACTATAGACATCGGATAAACCCTTACTACCGATCCTGAAACCTTTATGTATTGCATCAAGTTGAACGCATTGTTTTCGGCTACACTCTTGTATATTTTCATGTCTTATCCTGTTGTGGTTCATGAACACTATAATTCTTGTCTAATTCTATTCTGCGCGAATCCTCGCTTGGTAGAATCACCCTCTACGAACGTCACTCGAGAAGCAACAAGCCATGGAAACCTCAGGGATGAACATATCTCAAAGACTGCCTTCAGAACTCGATACGACCATTACAAGTTCCTGGTTATGCCGTCTGAATTAACCAATGCACCTGCGGTCTTCATGGGTCTCATGAACATCCTAATCTACTCTAAGAGCCAGGAGGATCACGAGCAACATTTACGCCTTACCTTGGAACTCTTACGAAATGAACAACTTTATGCTGAATTCTCGAGATGCGACTTTTGGCTTCGTGAAGCCCATTTTCTCGATCACGTGTACAACCCCTTACTGCTTTAGCTCAAAAGAGTATCACCTACAAGTGGAGTGATGCTCAAGAATCCGTGTTGCAGCAATTGGAGGAAAAGCTATGTAGTGCACCTATTCTATCCCTACATGAAGGCATTGATGATTTTATTGTCTACTGCGACGCTTCTATGCAAGGGCTCGGTTGCGTGATGATGCAACACGAGAAAAGTTATTGCTTACGCGTCTCGAAAACTTAAGGTTCATGAAAAGGACTACCCTACTCACGACCTGGAGCTTGGAGTCGTAGTCTTCGCACTCAAGATATGGAGACACTACTTGTACGGTACCAAGTGCACGATTTACACCGATCACAAGAGTCTCCAACATATACTCGATCAGAAGGAGTTGAACATGCGGCAACGTCGATGGGTTGAACTTCTAAACAACTACAAGTACGCAATTTAATACCATCCAGGAAAGGCAAACATTGTAGCCGATGCCCTCTACTGAAAATAAACTAAACCTAAACGTGTGCACGCGTTACAACTGACTATTCATTCGAACCTTCCTGAACAGATTCGCAACGCTCAAGTTGAAGCCCTGAAGGAAGAAAACCTTCTAGCTGAGTCCATGCGGGGCATGGAGAAGCAACTCAAACTCAAGGATGACGGCGTAAAGCTTTATGTTACGTACATTTATTAAACTTATGGTTTTAAGTTTAAGATGGGTTTACTTATTTTTCCACTGCTAACTTAAGCTGTAATTTAAACTTTTAAACACTGATCACTAATCGTGTGTGTTGATTGTGATGATTTTACAACTTAAATAATTGGTTCAACATGATTAGTGGCTGAATCCTGGTCAGTCGCACGCCTCGCGGTAAAACCCCGTATGTGGAATTTGAGGGTGTGACATAAGTGGTTAAAAATTGTATTTCCTAAACTTAAGGGCTAAGAAAGGGTAAAGATAAAATTTGATAAAGTTTTGTGGTAAGAAGGAAACTATAATAAAGTTGGGGCTGACAAGGAAACTACCACAAAGTTAGGGTGTGAGAAGCAAACTATTGGTAAAATGGAGTAGTAGTTTAGGGACTAAATTTGCCATTTTATGAAACTTTGAAGATACAAAAGTCAAGGGGCTAAAATTGCAACATCGTAAAAGTATGGGGGGGGGGAGGCAAAGCCAGTGGGAAACCGCACCGACTTTGTCTTTTAAGATAGTATAGAATAAGTGAGATTTTTTCGCGTTGTGCGACAGGTTTTCAGTTAGTATCGGTTTTGATTCGTTATAATATTGGTTCAGTTTGTTACTATACTGTTATGATACCGACATTAGGCATAGCGACCGAAGGAGATATGCATAATGACATAGTGACACGTGTTTTATATCGATTAAAAACCATAAAAATAAATATTGGTACCGATGTTGTTTGGCCGGTATCTGTTTGATTTGTTACGGTAACGTTACTGTATCGTTATCGTACCAATGTTGTTTGGCACGTCGAGAAACCAATTAAAATGAATACGACACTCGTATTGATGTTGTTCAAAGTTTATTCAAAGTTTACAAAACATTATATTATATTTCTAAAATATAATAGTTGGTAAACGAGATTATGGAAGTGGAAATCATTACCAAACTGGACCTCATGTTTCTTTTTTTCATTTAGTAATTTGTTTGTTTTTTACTACTTTAGTAGTAGGCTTGTTTATTTATTTAATTTTTTAATATGGACTTCCCCATTTGTTTGTATAAAAAAGTGATCATTTGATTTCTGGCCAAATGGCCTAAAAATGTACTAAAATGCTTAAAGGTAAGAAGAAAGGTCGTCTGAAAGTGATTGACAAATTATTTTAAATCGGGGGATGATAGTAACCACGTCAAACGAGATAGTATGATCAATTTAAGTAAGGTTTGAATGTCTCCTTGATTTCGTCCATACTGGTTGTCCACCGTGCATCATCCTCCCAATCGTCTTGTTCGTTAGTTTGCTGGTGAGCTGGGGTGTTTAGTGGTGTGGACGTCGTACCAATACATCCATGGGTCTTCCCTATTTCTTTGATTATGTTGTATGTGTGCGTGGACGTTGCTAAGAAACCATTTTTTTGTTAATACAAATAACGTGGACTGTGTATACGCCGTAAAATATATGAATAGTGAAAGTTGTTGTGGGTGTACCAGGTGGGTTAATTTTCTTTTGATTTTTTGGTGAATCCTTTGGTTGATGACAATCACTTAAGGATGGTTCAGTGGAAGCCGTACTTTTCCCTTTGTTATCATCCTTGACTTGTGGGGTTGTTGTTTCAGTGGTACCTGCGTATTATGAATGTTAACGCATGCAATACAAATTATTTGTACCTATTTGTTTTGAAGTGTAGTGGGCGTTGTTGATGTACCTGACTTCTCTGAAATGGAACTAAGTTATCGGCTACAGAAAACAAAATCTGTCTAACCCATTGATGATTCTAAAAGGTCTGTGTAATATCTTTTATTTGATCGTAAAAAGGATGGGCATTCAGAAGACGAGATAGACAAAGGCTTGAGGTGGCGGTTGCGTTTAGTTGCCGTGTTGTCTTTTCCGGCTTAACTGAGATGAGAGCACTTCTGATTGGTCTTGGACCACTGCAATTGAACTACTGAATGGAAGATGGTGGCCGTTGAATCCCGAAAATGGGAATGATAGTGCTAGCGGTTGTGTTAAACTGGCGAGCAAAGATGAAGGTTGTGGTTGGATATGATGTGATAGCTCAGATGACTTCACACAATTACGGCGGTGCTCCAATTCGAAGATGTCGTAAGTAGACGTCGTTGAGTTAACAAGATGGTGATGCTATCCGGTCATGGAGGATACTTTTGCCAGAAGATGCAACATTTGCAGGTTTGGTTCGATGATGATTTTAGAACCATTTCAAACTGAATTGATTCACATGACGGCGTGTTTCTTTTTTATATATAAAAAAAACTTTCATCAAAGTGGTTATAACGATTTGTTTGATTCTCAATGATAGCCATTTAAGCAAGATCGGTTACGACACTTGATAAAATGAAACGGATTATTTAAGTTACACTACATTCAACAAAAAGAGTTAATTCTAATTATATGTTAATTTATTGATTTATTTGAGTTTTCAACTCCTCGAAGAGTTTGGTTTTGATCACTTGTTATATAAATACATGTTTGAAATATTATTAATTTTATACATTTATCTGATAATCATAAAATATTGATGAGTAGTACTGATGAAAATTTTTATACATTTATCTTAATTATAGGTTACAAAGGTGCCGAAATCACTAAAATGCCCCTAAAGTGTCTTAAATTATTGGGAAATGCGCAAGTTTACCCCCTATAAAATAGTTTGGCTCTCTTGTACATGTTGCTTCAAAATGTGTACACAATGTAAAATTACTTAATTATAGGTTACAAAGGTGTCGAAATCACTAAAATGCCCCTAAAGTGTCTTAAATTTTTGGGAAATGCGCAAGTTTACCCCCTCTAAAATAGTTTGGCTCTCTTGTACATGTTGCTTCAAAATGTGTACACAATGTAAAATTACCAAAAGGTAAAAATCTTAGTTCTCTTAATAAGGTAGTATAGAATTATAGATTATTTATATTTATACATACTGTTAAATCATGAAAATCCCAAAGGTTGCATGTCTAACCTTTAATTTAATCAATTAATTACTTTAATTATTATAAAACTTTTATTTAATTCCTTAATTTAATTCAATTAATGGAAGACATAAGTGGGCACGGATTCCATGGATGAAATGTCTAGATTGCCCTCAAAGTGTCTTAAAACTTTGGACAATGTCCAAGTTTCCCCCTATAAAATGGCTTGTTTCATTTGTACATGGTGCTACAAGATTTGTACCTAGACAAAATTACGAAAAGGGTAGAAAACCCAGTTCTCTTAATATAGTATTATAGATATGAAAAATTTATTAAACCAAAATCAAATTAATATACCAAAACTAGATTAATAAATCCTTTTGTATGAAATAAGAAAATATGTTAATTTTTACACTATTAATCGTTTATAAAAGGGAATATACCACAGAATAGTAATGAAGTTTTAGGAGTGTTCCAATTAGGTCACTAATAAAATTTATTGTTTCAATTAGATCATTCTACTTTATTTTGGTGTTCTAATGCTAGATATTTTACCTGAATAGTAGGTCATTGTCCTACATGACATTTATTTAACTTTTTTTTTAAAAACATGATGACATGGAATCAAATAAAAGAAATATAATAAATCAAAACAAAATCAAAACCCAAAACATTAAAATATTACAAATCGTAGATCAATTTTAACTTTCTATAACAATTGAAACACTACCATCCATTCACGCACTGCCAATTTCAACGCACTGCTGGTTTCAACGATGGCGAATCAAGAACAATCGAACAACTCAGTACCAATCGATCAAGCCTTCGACCAACAGAACAACTCAGTACCAAGCAAGCCTCCGCCACTGACTGC
Source organism: Helianthus tuberosus (assembly GCA_030545235.1). NCBI lineage: Eukaryota > Viridiplantae > Streptophyta > Magnoliopsida > Asterales > Asteraceae > Helianthus > Helianthus tuberosus. The sequence continues at coordinate 42,224,348 of CM060445.1, read as the reverse complement.
AAATAATACAGAGGAGCAGATTCATGGTTTGACGTCACAGGTCCTTTACTAATTGTTTGGCACTGTTGCAAATCAATGATCATGTGAATTGTTTATATTTTTCTTTTCAAGTGAGTGATGTATGCGATCGCTTTAACTATGTGTCTTTCACTATTTGTTTGGCACTGTTGCAAATCAATTATCATGTGAATTGTTTGGCACTTTCACTTTTAATTTATTTTAATGATACCTCTTCTATACGTGTTAGCATAATTCAGTTCGGCTATTGATTAAAACCGAACATACAACTATTGTTTTAGTATTAAGATTAGGGGAAATGAATTTTATCACCCTAAATTAAGCAAAATTGGCCGTTGCCACCCCCAACTTTCACTTTGCCTCCCACAACCCCCAACTGGACACTTGGGTTGCCGTGTCACCTCGTCGTTTACCAGACACTAACTAGGTTAGTTTTTTTGCTGACATGGCTAATTTATCCTATGTGGCATGCTGATGTGGATCTGGAACATATTTTATAAATAACAAAAATATAAAGGACTAAACAAATAAAATACCCCCTACCATCAGCTTCATCTTCATCCATCTTCAACCACCGCCCAAACCCACTCCTTCACTACACAAACTCACAACACCACACAAAGTCACCGTCATTTGCAACGGGAAGAAATCCGCAAACTGATAAACAAATCCGAAACAGACCGCGGTGTAGAGGAGCCACATTTTTAATTCCAGCCACAATTTCGGCTGGATTTCTCATTTTTAGGTAAAGATAGGTATTTTGAGAGGCAGAATTGCAGCAAAAAGAAGCATACACAAACCGATATACAGAGAAACGCAGAATTACAGTTTCTCAAAACAAATTATCATACTAGCTATTCTAACCTAGTTGATTCAGGGAACTTACACGTCTAATTGATCAATAATCGATCCATCTTTGAGTACTTCTAGAAAGTAATTATGGCAAGGAGGTTCACTCCATGAAGGAATCGTATACGAGGTGGATGTGGTGGTGGTGGCGGTGGGGCTAGGGTTACGGGGCGACGGAGGACCCATATCGGTCGTCATATTGGGGAGGTGAAGTGCATTATACTAGAAATAGAGCACATGCGGAGGAGATGAGTCCACGTAGGCTGTACACCTCATCATCCTCATGCCACGTAGGATTAAAAAACAAACTCAGTTAGTCATTATTTAACGAAGAGGTGACACTGCCACCTAAATGTTAAGTAGAGGGTGGTGTGAGCCAAAATAAAAGTTGGGAGTGGTATTGGCCAATTTTGCTTAGTTTAGGGTGATAAAATCCATTTCCCCTTAAGATTATAGCATTGGTTACAACAATTTAGATTTTATAAAAATTTTGATATCTTTTTAGAGATTTTGGAAAAAAATCACATTTTTTAATTTTTTTCGCATTTTTTTTTAACTTCTCTACAATTTTTTAAATTTTTTTTAAACCTATTTCGCATTTTTTTCCTAATCCATTTGGCATTTATGTGCCATGCCAACAAATTTTTTAAATAAAAAACCTAAATAAATGTCATGTAGGATGAATGACCTTCTATTTAGGTAAAATATCTAGGATTGAAATATCAAATGAAAATTAAATGAACTAATTGGAATAAAAAAAATTATGAGTGACCTAACTAGAACACTCTTGAAACTTGGTTACTATTGTACAAAGTTAACCCTTATAAAACCATTCCAGTTTTAATACTATTTCACTACCAATTTATCTTTGATTACCATTGGAGTTGGTAACACCTACATTAAGATCATGAGTTTAAGTCTTATAAAATGAAATCTATCATTAAAAAGTACATCTTTGATAAACTCAATGATTTATTAAACCTAGTTCATATAGTTATGTTTTGAATATAATATAATATAATCTTATAATAAAATAACATGGACATTAACTAATCATTTTTTATATAATAGAATGTCCATTAATCATAAATGAAGTGGTGGGTTGGGCAAAGAGATCCTGAAAGCGTTTGTTTGTTTTCAAAGCAGACATAGAAAAAGCTTATGACACGTTAAATTGGAAATTCTTGATTTCCATTTTAACACATATGGGTTTCCCACCGAAATGGAGGAATTGGGTTATGGGAATTTTATTTGCGGGGAGAGGTTCTATTTTGGTGAATGGTTCACCTACGGGTGAATTCCATTATAATAGAGGTTTAAGGCAAGGTGACCCATTATCTCCATTTTTGTTCATCATTGCGATGGAGGCCCTACATGTGATGATCAAAAAGGCCAAAGAAAACAATAAGTTCCAAGGAATAAAATTGCCAAGGGAAGGGCCATACTTGACACATATGTTTTAAGCGGACGATGTGATATTTTTGGGGGAATGGAGTGAAAATAATGTTAAGAATCTCAAAAGGATTCTCCGTATTTTTTTTATCTAATATCAGGTTTAAAGGTCAATCCCCGCAAAAGCTATTTATATGGGGTGGGTTCGAACGAGGAGGATGTAAAGAATATGGCTATCTATTTTAATTGTAAGGATGGAAAATTTCCGTTTGTATATCTAGGATTAAAAGTTGGAGCAAATATGAATAGACTGGCACATTGGAAGGAAGTAATTGATTTATTTAATAAAAGGCTCACAAACTGAAAGGCGAAAACGTTATCATTTGCTGGGAGAGTTATACTTGTTAAATTAGTTTTGGGCAGTTTACCAAATTACTACCTTTCCCTATATAAATGTCCAAGTGGTGTACTTAAGGTTCTAGAAGGGATACGAAGAAAGTTTCTATGGGGAGGGAGGTCACTGAAGAATAAAATTAGATGGGTTAAATGGGAAAAAGTAGTTGCCTTGAAAGATTTTGGGGGTTTGGGTATTGGTAATTTAAGAGATATGAATTTGGCTCTTTTAGCAAAATGGTGGTGGAGGTATAAGATGGAACCGGAAAATCTGTGGTCTAAAGTTATTAGCTCGATACATGTAAATCAAAGAAGAGTTGAATCAATACCATTTAAGAGATCCTTGGTTGGGGTGTGGAAAAATATTGGGGAAATAGCTAAGGAGTTCGCCAAGAATAATATAAATATTAATACAAGTTTCAGAAGTAAAGTGGGTTTGGGGGATAAAACTTTGTTTTGGGCCGATATTTGGTTGGGAGATGCAACGCTGAAGGAACAATTCCCACAATTATATCAGCTATCAACTCAGAAAAAAGCGAAAGTGCAGGATGTGTATAAAGTTGTGAATGGAGGAACCTTATGGGATTGGGCATGGATTAGAGCCCCTCACAGTGATTTGGAGAAACATGAGATGGATAGTCTGAAAGTTCGTTTACAGCAGATAAACATAGCAAATAAGGGAGATATTTGGGTATGGAAATATAATGAAGACGAAGAATTTTGTGTGAATATGGTTAGACATACGTTGGGACATAATTTGGACGTAAATGCAGTGCCGAATCAGTTCTGCTGGAATAATTGGGTAACAAGGAAGAGTTCGATGTTCGTTTGGCGAGCTATTGAAGAAAAGATACCGTCGGCTGGGGCACTCAGAAATAGGGGAATGAATGTCCAGGATGTTATGTGTAAGTTCTGCGGTGAGGATGAAAAAACAGCGATCCATATTTTGTTAAGATGTAATCTCGCAAAAAGGGTATGGTATGAGGTGTCAAAGTGGACGAAGACGCCGATGGTGAACACGGAAGGAAGTTTAATGGAAGTATTACAAGCTTTTCTGGATAGTCATAGGAGCCAGAGTATTAAAAAGATTCTACATGCGATTGCAGTCCAGGCAATGTGGAAACTATGGTTAAACAGGAATGAAAAAATCTTTTCAGGAAGAAACCGATCGGTCCAGACAATTATGGAGGAAATTAAAGATTCTTCGTTGCAAGGAGTGAGGCAGCGGTCAAAGCACAGATTGATCAATCACATATCAAGAATGGTGGGATTTCAATTCAAATGTGTAGATAGTTTAGAATCTTAAGCTCTGCTTCTGTTATAAGTTTCAATTTTTCTTTTCTGTTTTGGTACTGACTTGTATCAGCTTCTGGCAGAAGTTTTTGGTTTATGCTTTGGTTTAATGAAGTTTGCATTGGCTATTAAAAAAAAAACTAATCATTTTTTATTTTTAAAAGACATATCAATATTATTTAACTCTACACAATACCTAATGACTTCTGAACAGTAAGATAGACTTAAAACTTAATTTATTAATGATGAAAAAGAATTGTTTTTATTACTGAAACGTATAATCATTGCTTTCATTTTACCTCTTTGCCGAAACAATCTCTCTATATTCATAATTAATGAGGTCGACGATTGATCATCAGGGTGTAAGGGGCACTCATCTAAGTGAGGAGTGACCTCTCTTACCCACAGCCAATCAGCACGCGCCACGTCAATTCCCCACTTAACTCCCCCCACACCCTCAATTTGTGGCGGCACTCCTCTCTTGGGGGACTTGCTTTTTTTTTGTTGTAATTATGCATGTATTATAAATTAAACAAATATTAATAAAAATTAAATAAAATTTAAGAAAAGACATTTCATTAAATTAAAAATAAAAATTACATTCAAACTAGAAAAATAAAAAAACAAACTACTCGTCGTCGGAATTCGCTTCAAGGTGAGGTAGATCTAAACGTCCGAGATGCTCAACGAGATCGTGTTTTAGTCTCCAATGCGTTTCTTCGTCAATGAGCTCGCTAAAAGCACTATCATCGAAGGCGGGTTCGACTGGAGGATCTCGAATGTGTACCGGTGCTATCGCCCTTTCGTCGTCTTTTATAATCATGTTATGTAAAATCATGCACGTATACACGATGGACCTTATCTTTTTCACCGTTTTGGAACGCATTGGACGATTTAGTATTCCCCACTTCGCCTTTAACACACCAAACACCCGTTCCACATCTTTTCTTGCGGCCTCGTGTTGCCTCTTGAACTTTTTTTTCATTCGGGATGTGAGGATATGGAAAAGACTTCACAAACACGGACCAGCTAGGGTAGATCCCATCAGTAAGATAATACCCGCGTTTGTATAAGTGGTCGTTCTCCCGTCCAAGCCCTCTTGAAACCACTCGTTATTCGCTTCCACGTCACTAACAATTTTTAGGAACAAAAACATGGACATACGAAACCTCTGACGAAAAATATCGGCATTAAATTTTGGATTATCGACAAAATAATCGGCCATGAGTGTTTCGTGGCCTCCCACACGATCTCGACGGACAACTTTTTTTTTTACTAGACGATGCCGTGTCTAGTAGCTCCGCTTGTTGGATGAGATTTTGGAAGAAAATTAAACTACTATCGCTTGACGATGAATCTTTATCGTCGGGAAAGTCGGGCAGGAGAGAAAAAAACGGCAACTCGGAATCCATTTTTTTTAAAGATTGGGTAAAAAATTAGATGAGTTGAAGGGTTTATGAGAGTAATGTAGTGTGAGTTGTTTTGGGTTTGAAAAATAAAAAAACTGAAGTGGGTTAGTGTTTTTTTTTTTTTTAATATATAACGGCTATATAGCCGTTTTAATATAAAAAAAGGATAAAAAATTACAAATCTCAATCGGTGAACACAACCCGCTCCCCACACCCCGATTTGGGTCACCGAGGGGATGGCGGCGGTGTTCCCGAGCGGGGTTCACACTCACCGCCCCCCTCCCCGAGGGCGCCCCGTTCACCCTCACACACTTGTTTCATCATAATCTGCGATGTAAACTGTAATTACGTTACTAATATTTTTAATTTGTATTCATCTGTCATTCTCCTCTGAGCAAGCTATACATTTACCAAAATCATTTATTCATTATTTCTGTTGAAAACTGAATTGAAGTGCTATAAGGCATGTTAATTAGATTGAAACTTTTCTAGAATCCAATTTCATGACCTCCCCCAATAGGCATGCACTAATTAAGCAACGGTTACCTTTAAGTACTTTTGTACCAACAACAGGGATGCCAAATGTGAAAAGAGTCAAAGACAATGCTGCATATTGGATGATTTTGACCTTTATGAGCATGTGGAAACAAAGGTGCTTTAAAGTGAGCTAACTTTATGTTCAGGTTCAAATATAATATGTGATGGCTGGTTTTTGGAGACGTTATTACAGATTACATTTCAAACTAATGACAGTTTCCTAATGGTCTAATTTACCAATTAGATGTGTTAGAAAAGAACCCAAAATTAACTATTTATTTTACACATTCTCTCTTTTATTTATGGATTTGGGTTCATAAACTGCCATATAGCAGAAGGTAGATTCCTTTCTTTTTGAAAAGTGTAGCATATACCTTATTAATTAAGGGATGCCAAGTTATACCTCAAGCAAATAAAAAGGGGTTTGAAAGATCTTATATCGAAGGTACTTCATTGTTACATGATTAATTGTTGAGGTTCATGCACGCATTTATTTTGCCTATAAGTATAGAGGCCATTAGTCACAATAAGCATCAATTCAATACATAGAAACAATTGAGTATACCTTTACTTCTACAAATTTGATCAAAAAGAGTATTTTTAAGTTTGGGCAGTAATGGCTCGGTCAATCATTTGTCATGTTACATTGCTTGTGGTGGTGATGTTGTTAGCTGTTGGTGAGGCGGCAACCCCACCGGATATTGCTAACAACCCTAGCCACGCAACCTGCAAAGACCCAACTTACAAAGAATGCCACAATCTTGTGCATGTTTGTCCTAAGTTTTGTGATAATGGATGTACTGTTGATTGTCAGTCATGCAAACCTATTTGTAGTAGCAACAGCAGCAGCAACATCAGCAACAACAACAGCAGCAGCAGCAGCAACAACAACAACAACAACAACAACAATAACAACAGTAGCAACGATAACAACAACAACAACAACAACAATAACAACAACAACAACAACAACAACAACAACAACAACAATAGTAGCAACGATAACAGCAGCAGCAGCAACAACAACAACAACAACAACAACAACAACAACAACAACAACAACAACAACACCACCACCACCAACAACAACAACAACAACAACAATAACAACAACAACAACAACAACAACAACAGTAGCAACGATAACAACATCAACAACAACAACAACAATAACAACAACAACAACAACAACAATAACAACAACAACAACAATAACAACAACAACAACAACAACAACAACAACAACAACAACAACAACAACAATAGCAACACTAACACCAACAGCAACAACAACAACAACAACGACAACAACAACAACAATAACAACAACAACACCAACACCAACACTAACAACAACAACAACAACAACAATAACAACACAAACACAAACACAAACACAAACACCAACACCAACACCAACACCAACACCAACAGCAACACCACCAACAACAACACCAACACCACCAACAACAATAACAACAACAACAACTCACCGCCAGAGATAGAACCTCCACCATCTTCACCTTCCTCCACTAATCCGCCATCTCCAACTACTCCCACTCCCACACCACAAACACCTTCACCACCTCCCACTGTCCCTTCACCTCCAACACCGTCCTCACCACCTCCCCCCACTCCATCCCCATTAACCCCGCAATCACTGCCTACTCCCATACCTTCTTCCTCATCACCTCCTACGTGGTACCCTGCTCCACCACCTCAACCAAAGACAGCCAAGTGCAAAAATAGCAATTATCCCCAGTGTTATGCAACTGAGCATGTTTGTCCTGCTTCTTGTCCTAATCAATGCACAGTTGATTGTGTTGCCTGCAAGCCAGTTTGTAGTAAGTTCTTTATAACTCTATTTTATGTTGTTTATTAATTAATAATCACTTTTTCATGTATATAAACAACCTTGACTTTTACTAATAATTCATTTAGATTTGAGTAAATATTAGATACACATAGCCACCTAAACACCGGTACATATGTATGTAAATTTGCAGCTTGCGATATGCCAGGAGCAGTGTGCCAAGATCCTCGCTTCATTGGTGCTGATGGCATCGCTTTCTACTTCCATGGAAAGAAGGATAAAGATTTTTGCCTTGTTGCCGATAACAATCTACACATCAATGGCCACTTCATTGGCAAGCGAAACAAAAACATGGGCCGGGATTTTACCTGGGTTCAATCCATTGGGGTTCTTTTTGACAATCATAAACTACAAATCAGTGCTAAAAAAACTTCCAACTGGAATGACGACAATGATCGTATCTCTATCACATTTGATGGGGAAACTATCTATCTACCAGAAACCGAAGGTTCTAAATGGCAGTCTTCCACAACATCAATCACTCGGATTCAAGATGCCAACAACATTGTTGTAGAAGTTGAAAACCTGTTCAAGATCACAGCGAAAATGGTTCCAATAACAAAAGAAGAATCAAGAATCCATAACTATGGTATAACCGCTGATGATTGCTTTGCTCATCTTGATCTCAAGTTCAAGTTCTTCTCGTTAAGTGATGAAGTGGATGGTGTTTTAGGCCAAACTTACAGGAGTGACTATGTGACCAAGGTGAAAATGGGTGTGTTAATGCCTGTGATGGGTGGGGATAACAAGTTTGTGACTACTGATTTATTTGCGATCGATTGTTCTGTTGCTAAGTTTAAGGACAACAACCATGAAAATGGTTCATCTTTGAACTTGGAGTTGCCAAGCCTTAGGTGTCAAAGTGGTTTGAACGGAAGAGGGGTCGTGTGCAAGAGATAGATTTTTTCTTCTTCTTGTTACTCATATACTTCATATAATTACTAAGTGTAACAAAGATGTGTAAGACAATAAGGAACACGATTTCCGAGATATTGACCAAATAAAATGACTTTTATCTCAATTTTAAAACATTATCAATTTCGGGTGTGCAAATAAACTAGCAAACTAGAATGTATAAAATAAAATAAGATCCACAGGCTCATATTGATCTCTTTGTATCTTTTGTTTAGATGTGTCTGAAACTGGTTCTCAAATTTGTTTAAATTTCATGTATTACATAGTGCTAAATAGGTGACAAGTATGCATTGATTTAATCAACCAAATAGAGGTATATTCTATCTAAATCAAAAGGTAAGCCCAATAAGTGTAGCCTGATTAAGGAAAATAGGCCCAAGAAATGAACAAGAATTGAAAGAGAGGACCCGATCCAACTTAACAAGCTTTTGGGGCTGGAGAATGATAGAGGTAGTCAGGGGGTTCTAGAAGAGTGTAACGCGGTAGAGGAGCGGAACGACCAGGAAGTTAGGAGGGACGATTCTAGCAAGAGGGTTTCTCCTACCAATCCTAGCGGTCCTACTCTTATATCAGGAGGTGTATTAGTGTAGGGTTCGAACAATATCCATGCGGAAGTCGACAAGGAAGTGGAAGCAACAACTGTAATGGGGATATTGTTGGTGCGAAGCTAGAAAGATTCGGAACGCTAGCTAAGGATGTTATTATGGAAGAAGGTAGCTATGTGGTTAAACAATGAACTATCATTTGAGGGATAAGAGGTGGAGAAAAGGGGTCGTGGATTCGTGACTAAAAAAACAAACAATGTATCATTTTTATCTTACTGCTCGAAACAAATCATGAAATACTGATAAGTTCGGATCTTTTTAAGTTATGGGGTAACAAAAACTTTCAAATGGATTATTGGGTTTAGTAGCGCAATTTGGGGGGGGGGGGTCACGTGTTGTTTTTATTACAAATGGTCGGTTAAAACTAGGAGTTTTCTTACAATTAACGGTAAAATCAAAGGGAATGGGGAGGAGCTTAACGTTGTTAACGTTTATGCTCCACAAGGGGTAACTGCTAAGAAAGTTTAGTGGGAAGCCATTAAAAGTGAGGTTGCTCAGGGAGCAGGTATGTGGATTTTCATGGGTGACTTCAACGCGGTAAGGTTCCCGGAAGAAAGGAAGAACTCCTCGTTTAAATCCTCATGTACTCGTAATTTTAATACGTTTATACATAATCTAGGTTTTTTGAAGTATAGCATAACAGGGAAACAATTTACGTGTATCTTTGACAATGGTAGGAAGCTGAGTAAAATTGACCGAATGTTGGTGTGTCCGAGTTTCTTCAACAACTGGGTAGTGGCTTGCCTAAGGGCGTTGCTGAGTATCTTATCAGACCATTGTCCTTCGTTGTTGAACACGGAGAACACTAATTTTGGGCCAAGCCATTTAGAGTTTATAATTCTTGGATAGGGAAAAGTGGGTTGAAGACGCGATTAAAGAGGCAATGGATGGTTTCAACAAAATGGGGCCGATAGATACGATATTGATAAAAAATTACTTGTATTAGGAATAGAATAAAGATATGGAGGGATGATATGGTTCTTAAAGAAGGAGAGGCGGAAAATTCAAGGAGCTCGATATAGAAAAACTGGAAGAAGAAATGGAAGAAAGAGAGCTTTTGGTGGAAGAAGAATGGACCCTTATGGAGAACAAAAAAGTGGTTAAGGAGATAGAGTTATAGAAAAACGTGGATTTAATACAACATTCTAGGATCTAGTGGGTTATTGATGGAGATGAGAATTCAAAATTCTTTCATTGGATGATTAATAATAGAATGGCGAAAAACTCTATCCTGGGGCTTAATATGGGGGGGGGGGGGGGTTGTGGGTAACGAAGCCCTCTTTGGTTAATAAAGAGGTCTTGGGTTTTTTTAGGAAGTGCTTTATTGAAAACACCTCTATTTGTCCAAGCATATATTGTTCCAATTTGAAGTTTTTGTTAGAGGCCAATAACACGATTCTTATTGAAAGTTTTTCCATAAAAGAGATTAAAGATGCGGTTTTTGAGTGTGGGGATGATAGGGCGCCATGGTATCAATCAAAAAATATTGAAAGAAAAAGTCTTGTTGATCCTACCATATGTCACGTTTAATTCGATCTTCTCGATTTCAAAGAGCAGCTGGGTGAACCTACTGATAAAGTCTTCTACGAAAAACTCTATCTCGAATTTTTGCTAGATCAACTCACATTGGGAATCAATGTTTGAAGAGTTCATCGTTGAACCAAATTATGTAAAATAGAAGCTTGTTAAAAACTAAGAAAACGCGAGCCAAAGCAAGAAAAAATGGACTTGCTAACTCGAAGACTTTGCAAATGTACGAACCAGCTTCCTCCACTGCACCTCAAAGCCGTTAAAAACGTTTGAAAATTGTCCAAAAACTGTCTTTACCAAATTGTACCATTAGACACATCTTGAAATTACGATTCCAATGATATATAATGTCCAAAACCTTTTTCGCGATTTTCGTGCCTTTTTTTGTCCTAAAAATTAAACGAATCTAACCGTGCAATCAGTTTGCTAAGATTGTTTGTAGATCAATTTCAACACTTAAATACGTTTAAAATCAAATACATCAGCTGGTTAAACTTCCATCATCCGAAATCAGGAATTCGAAACAGTGTCCAACTTGAAAACCATTCCGAAATGCTATCCAAAAGGGCTATCCAAAATAGCGTGTCCGAAATGCTGAATTCGAAACAGTAACTAAATTCTGAATAATCAGGGATTTGAAATCTTGTAAACCTGGTAACTGAAATCCTAAAAAATCTTGTAATAAATTTTTCGAAATCATCCAAGCAAATATGATCCAAAATCAACACCAAGATGATCTGAAATCCTTGAATATGATTCGAAATCCTTGAATACCATCCGAAATCCTTGAATATTATCCGAAATCGCAATAGTCACAGGCAATCTTCAATAGCATTTATCCGAAATCCAACAAGTATGATCTGAAATAGCAGCAAATGATCCGAAATGATGATTTTCACAGCAGACATTGAACACAGTATCCGGAGCAGTTCGAAATCTTGAATATTTGATATCAAAACGAGCCTAGAAATAGGTTCTAATGGCTCTGATACCACTTGTAAGTCCCAAAAGCTTGGATATTTCAATGATATCAAACAATCACCAAGGATGGGCGGAATCCAAACTTGGTGAGATTCAAGAAAATCAAAAACCAAGAAAACACAAAGAACAACATTGAGATCACTTTAACAACTTGCACATGATTTTATTACTTGATATGCAAAAACCGTCTGTAACAAGACGAACACACTTGAATCGCAGCCTCTCTTTGTCCTTGGGTTTCTGTGGGTGTTTAACCTAATTTATGAAACATAAATCCGTTTATATACCCTAGACAAGTCCACTTCCCTACATGTTTAACCTTATACAAGGCCCAATGATCTAATAAAGGTCCAAAACCTAATATAAACTAACCCGGTAAGGCCCGGTTCACTACCATAGACCGTTGCGTATATTTGATGCGTTAGTCTCACACTTCTAGGGCCTAACAGAACATGGATATAAGGGGTCTTAACATCGGCCAGATCTTCGGTCCTTGTGATTGGCATGCCTACTTTCGAGTTTCAATGCGCCAAAGGTACACGTCAAGGTCACCACTTGGGTCGAAATGCAAGAGAAATTCTTAAACAAATACTTCCATCCTTCCAAAATTGCCCATCTGAGGAGCATGATTCAGTCTTATCATCAAAACGGGGAAGTCTATCTACGAGATGTGGGAGAGATTCAAGGAGCTGTTGAACAAGTGTCCGCATCATAGGTTTGAGGACTGGTATTCTTAATAGATGGAATAATCGTCACTCGACAGCTCAAAAGCGGATCATGGGTGAAAAGTTCTACAACGGAGTTAGATTAGCTACATAGAACATGCTGAACATTACTACAGGTGGCAATCTGATGACCACCAAGATGCTGAATGAATGTAACGAGCTAATTGAGGACCTAGCGATGAGCAACTATGACTACCCGGAGACAAGAGATCCCGTTTCATCTTATGCACAGCGAGGAGTGCATAAGGTCAATACTAACACCGCTCTGTAGGCCCAGGTTGATTACTTGACGAAGGCGTTCAAGGACATGTAGACGCAAAAGGAGTAGAAGTGTGAGATTTGCAAGGCAGGTTACGACACGGCCGTGTGTCCCATTGCTGCTGATGATCTCCGGGAACATGCAGAGTTCGTGGGCCCTCCCAACCAAAATCAGAATAATTTGGGTAGTAATTACAAAACCCGTTGGAGGAATCACCCAAACTTATGTTGAAGAACAACAACCCACCAGGTTTTTAGCCGAGGCAGAATCTGTTCCAAGATGCAGGAGCAGGACCGAGTTCGAGGGAGAAGCACCCCACGGTGGAGGAGAGATGATGAGGCAGAATCAAGAGACAATGGTGAAGCAGACACAATTGCTGACTCAGTTCATGACTCGCGAGGACACTCGCTATCAAGATACTCAGTCAGGAGGCCTTTATGAAGAGTCAGGGTATAACACTGCAAAATCTCGAAAGGACTATAGGAATGTTGTTGAACTAGTTGAACAGGAGGCCTCAGGGTGGTCTTCCTAGCAGCACTATTAATAACCCGAATGCCGCTACAAAAGCGGTGACTACTAGGAGTGGCCAAGGAGCTGTTGAGATCGAGTCGGTTGTTGATGAAGAGCAGGTCAACGTGGATATCGAGATGGAGACGTCATCTAGCAAGGTGAATGTGAGGCTAGGCCCAGCAAGTACAACATAGACTAGTGGGTCCAAGAAGGAGAAGGGGTCTCCGAGGGTGTATAAGCTAACACCCCCTTACCCTGGCCGGTTAGGGAAAGGTAAGGTTGTGGAGTAGTATGGCCGTTTCATGGAGATGTTGAAGAAGCTCCATGTGAACATCCCGTTCATTGAGGCTTTGGCCAAGATGCCGAAGTACGCGAAATTCCTAAAGGATCTTCTTACGAATAAGAAGCTGGAGGATCTCTCTATTGTCACGCTGAGCGAGGATTGTTCTGCTATCCTGTAGAACAAGCTCCCAAAGAAGATGACTGATCCAGGCAACTTCACCATTCCATGCCTGATTGGGAATCTAACTGTCTGCAATGCGCAGGCCGACTTAGGTGCCAACATAAATCTCATGCCGTGTTCCATTTTTCTAATCTTAACTTAGGAGAGTCGTCCCCTATGCGCATGAGTATTCAGCATGCCGATCGTTAGGTGAAATTCCCGAGGGGCATTATTGAGAACATGTTGGTGAAAGTTGATAAATTCGTTTTCCCGATTGACTTTGTCATTCTCGACATGGACGAGAACTCTGAGGTTCCGTTGATCTTAGGTCGTGTATTCCTTGTCTGTCACACCCTCAAAATTTCCAAATGCGGCGTATTACCGTGAGGCGTGCGACTGACCAGGATCCAGCCACTAAGTATTTTGAATCGTTTACGAAATTTGTAAATTATTCCAACTGATACGATTGGTGATTTAGTTTAAAAGTTTTAAAAATGTACTTTATGTTTGCTGCGGAAATGTAAAATAAACTCATCACGGTTAGAAACCACAATTTAAAAAAATGTACAAAATGTACCACTTTCCAAACCACACGCACTCCATCCGTTTGCAACGTCCGTCCGCAGCTGTACCTATAGATTTGCAAAGCATGCAGTAGGGTGTTAACATAAAGTTGGTGAGTTCACAGTTGTTTAGTGTTGTTCCAAAAACATAAGTTTGTTAAATTACTCTGTTCTTTATAAAACATGTCATGGGGAGCTACCCCACCTTTTTAAGCTACTAAACCCGTTGCCATACCGACTACTAACTGTGGTTATGTTTAGTGCCTCGCGTCAATGTCTATCGTTGTTGACTAGTGCCCAGGCATATTAGTTCACGCCCGTCCTCTGCGGCACGGTGTGGGGTTTGTTAGACCTAGTAGCGCTATTCAACTAATACACGTTCGCAATTGGCCTGGCGATTAATCGGTATAAAATGTGTAGGGACTTTCAGATAGAGTTTCCGTCTAGTACGCTTAAGACATGTAGTATAATAGTAAATCATGTTGTCCCACCCAAGGGGGACAAGGTTTCCCGTATCCTACCCAAGGAGAATACGTAATGGTATCCCACACAAGGAGATAGTTGTTGTTTATTCCGTTCCCAACCCACCGGGAATACATGCTTTTATAAAAAAGTGTGAACTCACCTTAGTTTAGCTCGGCAGATTAAGTTATGGAAAGAAATACGTGAGGTGGAACCGGTCACTCACGTCCTAACATGATTACCGTTTAGTTTATTAGTGTGCTCATGAAAGACATGAAATCCTTACACGTATCTAACACGTATCATGCAATCACGTTAACAACTTACATATATATCCCACATATATATTTTCGTTCAAACGGTATATGTATATGAATATACAGATGCTCGTAGCATACAACAACTTAAATGACATTTAATGTTGGCATTAAACCTGTTCGATCATTCTCAGATAACACAACTAACAATTAGATGCACACATTGCGACTTAATACGTTTCAGCTTTAATACTAAAAAACTGGGCTGTTTTTGAGTATTCTTATAAAATAGTTACTGGTCACAATAAATTCCTAAAAAAATATATGACATGTTAAAAGTCTAATTGTTTACAGATTTTTCGTAAAAATTCGAGCAATGGGCAGTGGTCTGGATCGTTACGATTCCTACCCCTGCCCACCGTTTATTTTATTTAAAAATCACCGACTCTCCAAATGAGGTGATTCTAGTTGAAGAAATTCAGTTTACTCGCATATTTTCTACAGTTTAAATTTCATAATTTATGTCCCATTATACCCTTAGATATTGACTGAAATCTTGACCTGTAATTTCTGCAGAAAATGGACAGCCCGGCGCACTGTAACGAAAAATTCCATTTAAAATAGTAAACGACGTCATAAAATTATGATTCCAGCGCCGTTTGAACCGTATTTCGAAACTCTAATTGTGGACTCCAGAATAGGTTATGACCTGGTTACAACAAACGGAAGTTGGCTGTAAATTTCAGACAGAACTGTTTTCAATTACCCACTTATGCAAACGACTAACTAATGTATCTGATACACCAAAAACATGATTCAAAACAGGTTTATAGTTGTTTATAGCATATTTATCATGTTCAACATCATACTCAATAATCAAATCAAACATAGCAATTCAATTTCACAAGAAATCCTCAAAACCCTATAATCACCCAAAACCCTAGTTACTAAACATGTAATCATACGATCAAAACACACTGAAAGCAGGATTTATAGCAAGCCCTAGATTATGATTATTCTCATGAACACCAAGCATAATCGTCCTACAAAAACGCAGCCAAGAACGTCTAAGAAACTGAAATCAAAACACATGATAACACACTAACCTTGAATCAAAGAACTAGGGGACTAGAGAGAGAGATGGAGCGATTGACTGTGAAGGGGGGGGGCTGTTCTTTGCCGTCGCACACACCAAGGGAGGGAGTAGTGGTTGGTGTTTTTATTTTTTTAATACTGAACCTACACACACATGTATACGTATAGAATTAAAAAGAAAACATGGGCTTTGTGTTTTGGGGGTTGGGACGAGGACAATGGGGTGTGTTTGGGCTGCTCATGACGCAAAGGAGGGGTTATGGGTGGGCGGTTTGGGCCTGCTTCGGCTGGGCTGCAAAAAGGGGTGCACGGATTTGGGCCTCGTAATACGAGGGTTTGGATTAGATGAGGTAACGAGTTCAAGTTTCGTAATATGAACATTTCACGTTAAGACGTTTATTTATATATATACACACATGTTACAATATACACGGATATAAGCGAAACCAAAGTTTGTGTTTTATAAAATATACAAGAAATCGACTCAGGAAGTTACTTGTTTTTCCGGGATGTCACATTATCCCCAAGTGGAAAGAATTTTCGTCCCGAAAATTTAGCATGCAGTCATTGAAGAAGCTAGTGTTATTGAACATTTTCGCGGGGTGTCACATCATCCCCATGTTGATTTGGAATTTCGTCCTGAAATTTAGTAGTAGCTTCTGCACTGGACGCATCATTCAATCTTCTCGTTCCTAGGTAATTCTGGGCCACGACGGGAGTTCCAACGAACTCAAACTATAGCTACCTTGCTACGTTTAAGAGTTTTGACTTCTCGGTCCATGATCTCCACCGGTTCTTCGACGAAACATAGTTGGTCATCGACCGTGAGTTCCTTGAAAGGAACAACGAGAGTCTCATCTGACAGACACTTCTTTAGATTTGACACGTGGAAAACGTTGTGTACACCGCTGTGCTCTTCCGGCAGGTTCAGTCTATACGCCACTGTGCCGACTTTCTCAGTGATTTCAAAGGGTCCGACGTAACGCGAATTAAGCTTGCCCCATTTACCAAAGCGAACCACACCTTTCCAATGTGAGACTTTTAGTACAAATCGGTCCCCGACCTCGAATTCTAGAGGTTTCCTATGCTTATCAGCGAAGCTCTTCTGACGGTCACGAGCTGCCAAACAATTTTATCCGTTGTGTCAAGTACGAGTTCTGGGCCAGTGATTTGGCTGTCGCCAACTTCAGCCCAACATAAAGGTGATTGACATTTCCGTCCGTGCAACGCCTCGAACGGAGCAACCTGAATGCTGGTATGGTAGCTGTTGTTGTATGAGAACTCAACCAAAGGCAGGTGCCTCTCCTAGCCATTACCAAAATCAATAACACATGCTCGCAGCGTGTCTTCAAGGGTTTGGATGGTGCGTTCAGTTTGACCATCCGTTTGTGGGTGATAAGCAGTGCTCATGTCTAGACGCAAGCGAAAAGATTTGGGCGTCGCTTACCACAATTCAGATGCAAAACGCGGGCCACGGTCAGAGATGATGGAAGTTGGCACTGAGTGCCTTGCAACAACTTCCTTCAAATAGATATCTGCGAGTGTTGAAAACTTCTTGGTTTCCTTGATCGCTAGGAAGTGCGCAGATTTAGTCAGTCGATCTACGATCACCCAGATGGTGTCGTTCCCTCGTTGAGATTTGGGTAACCCGGCGACGAAATCCATGGAAATTTGCTCCCATTTCCACGTTGGTATCTCTGGTTCTTGCAGTAATCCTGATGGCTTTGGTATTCGATCTTGACCCTAGCGCAGGTCAAGCATTTGCTAACATAGGTTGCTATGATAGCTTTCATGTGGGGCCACCAGTACAATGTCTTGAGATCATGGTACATCTTGTCTGAACTAGGGTGTACCGAGTAGTGAGCACTTAATTCATCAATGCCCCGGACATGATAGGATAGGATAGAAGCACCTCCTAGCTTACCTTTTAATTACTGGACTTGCGAATTCCTTAGCATCTTTCGAGTTAAAGCTGTGAGGGATTATGTATACGATTGAGAAAAGCAGGCTTCGTGACGTTAAAAGTCGTACGTTGAAAACTTAACGTGAGGTTGTTTGTGTTGTAGAAGTTCCAGGGTAAGGCGTAGGTGTTGATCAGATTCCTACTGGTTCTTGGAGTAGATTCGGATGTCATCAATGAAAACAAGTGACAAATCTGTCAAGGCAGGGTAAATTTGAATTTCGTGAATGGGAACTTGTATTGGTTGTATTGAGTTCTAAGGATAGTGGCTTGTGATATCTTCATATCTGTGGTATCTATGGCTCGTTATTCCTCGAGTAACGTTCGTAGAGAGTAACTCGTCCAAGCGAGGGTTCGAGCAGAATGTTGTTGGGATAAGAATCATATAATTCGAGAAATATATCGTGAATAGATGTGAAAACATGCAAAAAGGGTAGTCGCAATCGATGCGTAAATGTTTAAGGATCGGTAGCAAGGGTTTACCTGATGTCGAGGATATAGCTGGTCGTACGCAAGTTGTATGAGGTTAAAATAAAGAACGTTGTTTGTCGATAAGAAGTGTTACGTCGATGCAGTTAGCATAACAAGAACTAACTAGAGAAGGAAGGTCGTCGTACGGGTTTGAGGGGCTAAGGTTAACTGAAATGTTCGACATGATGTTTTGAGTGGGGTTGTGTATGAAAGGTGAGTAGTTCATCTTGATTCATGATCTCTAAATGAGTTTGTGATTCTCCAACCAGTAAGTAACCAATTTCGAATGGACTATCTAGGTCGTGCGGATAAGTCTGAAGTAGTGCTTGTGTCGTTGAGGAGTTTCAATCTGAGAATGTGAAACGATGTTTGAAAGGGTACTATCGAATCAACAAGCCACCAATTTTGAGGTTCAAGAGGTTTATCAACCGGGAGTCGAACTTGCCGAATCCCCTAAACTAGAGAGAAAACTTATTATGGTTTATATTTGAAGAAGTAAGGACATCATGCTATCTCGATAAAGGAATGATAAACTTGCCCAAGTTAGTAACAGAATTAATGTATCTCCTTAAACAATAAACGTTGGTTTGTACAAAAGCTAGCTATAAGATTTACATAACCAGAAAAGTTATCATGGGATGACGGTTCTTTCAATAGAGTAAACGTTTAGATCATTGTGCTCATCTATGAGTTGACTAATCCGTGTCTTCGTCCTCATATATTCTCCAAACCCGTTGATTTATAAGAACGATATCATTTTGTTGAGTTGAGGTATGTGGAGGTGTAAGGTTAGGTTCGACTACGAATTAACAACGTAACAGGGAATTAGGAGAAACAGCTTCGTGATCGATGGGCATGCGATGTGAGTGTTAGCACTGCCATGAGAAGTATACACCGCATACATTTCTCATATTCAAGGCATGTGAACAGGAATCTGAGGAGTGTAGACCTACTAGGACACTTCCAGACAATTGTTAAGAATCCCGATCATCAGTCGGATGAGAGAACGAGCCTCACCACTCGAGTTGGGAAAAGTATTGCGTGAATAAAAAGGATGCGAATGACGTCGTCGATCCTTCTAATCCCTGTCAATTGCTTCACATCCTACTCTTGGTTTTGGGTGTGTCCTAAACCACTTCGCATTTCGAGCGCTAATGTCTATAGTTGCTTCGTATATGGGACCAAGTTGTCGTGCGATCGCGCCTTAACAGTTGTTCCTCTAATAGCTCGTGATATAGGAACAGACCTCCTTCGTTATTTCGCTCTCTTGACTTCCTTCTAGGATCCATAGCAGGGTCCTAAATGTCCATCGCGTCAGTTCGTCCTTGTCCTGTGATAAGATCGGAAAAGGTGTGGACGAGGGTTATGAACAACTGGTTTCTCATACTTTGCGTGTTGTGATGTCAAATCAAGGTTAGGAGAATTTGTGCTTCCCTATGATATATCATGTTTGTAATCTTTGTTTACGTATGAGTTACGGTGTTAAATACTAAATATACACATGTATACACATTTATACATATACCATACACAAAAATATACACATGTATACACATTTATACATATACCATACACAAGTAAAGGTCAAGTAGTACAATTACCATGTAAGAAGCTGAGTCTGACGAACCTTGCAAATCTTGAGTGTGATGTTGTGGTTTCTTCTTGAAGAACGGTTATAGTCTGGTTTCCATAATATTTTATTTCCCCACCAAATATTTTATATTTTAAACCTAGTTCACTATAACCAATGGCTCTGATACCAATCTGTCACACCCTCAAAATTTCCACATGCGGCGTATTACCGCGAGGCGTGCGACTGCCCAGGATCCAGCCACTAATTATTTTGAACCGTTTACGAAATGTGTAAATTATTCCAACTGGTACGATTGGTGATTTAGTTTAAAAGTTTTAAAAATGTACTTTATGTTTGCAGCGGAAATGTAAAATAAACTCATCACGGTTAGAAACCACAATTTAAACAAATGTACAAAATGTACCACTTTCCTACACACACATGTATGCGTATAGAATAAAAAAGAAAACATGGGCTTTGTGTTTTGGGGGTTGGGTCGAGGACAAGGGGGTGTGTTTGGGCTGCTCATGACGCAAAGGAGGGGTTGTGGGTGGGCGGGTTGGGCCTGCTTCGGCTGGGCTGCAAAAAGGGGTGCATGGATTTGGGCCTCGTAATACTCGGGTTTGGATTAGATGATGTAACGAGTTCAAGTTTCGTAATATGAATATTTCACGTCAAGACATTTTTTTATATATATACACACACGTTACAATATACCCGGATATAAGCGAAACCAAAGTTTGTGTTTTATAAAATATACAAGAAATCGACTCAGGAAGTTACTTATTTTTTCTGGGATGTCACATTATCCCCAAGTTGAAAGAATTTTTGTCCCGAAAATTTAACATGCAGTCATTGAAGAAGCTAGTGTTGTTGAACATTTTCGCGGGGTGTCACATTGTCACCACGCATGCAGTCTGAATGTTCCAGATCTGGTGGGTTTCGATAGAAGTTTGGATAGGATAAAACTAATTTGGTAGAAATCTCATAAAAATAGTGGTCGATGTCGTTTGGTCGGTCAAAAATATATAAATAAGTAGTAAGTGGAAAGTTGATTCGTCTCCACGAGGAATTGGTGGTCAGTTCAGTTTTGATTAAATTACTAATTATTAGAACAAACAAATTGATTTTTAGTGGAGTTGGTTTAAAAGAAGCAAAATTTAACTTTTGATTTAAAACAATTGTGAGAAAACAATCTTCTCTAGGTTTGAGGTTTGGTGAAAACAATTAATTTATTTAACTAGTGGGAAACCATTAAGGGTGACTATGTGCGTGATTAATCCAGTGACAATTGAAGATCTAAACTTAAACGGTTCGATGCAACAACTATCAATTTAATAATATGAGCAAATCTACAAAACTAAATCTTTGACGCGCAAACCACAAATGGATTTTAAATAACTTAAGAGGTTAACAAATCCACTCCTAAAATCTAGTCAAAATAAAATATAAAAGTACTCTAGAACAAACCCTACACCCGAAGATCACAGGTGAGTTAGCCGTGCATGGTCGTCATCTTAGATTCTTGATTCTTGATCTACAGCCTTGAATTCTGTGTACCATCGTATCTTGTGTGATGCCCTCTGGTCGAACTCCTCTCAATTGCTGTCTGCTGTCAAACTGAAGTATATCCTCCAAAAGTTGCATCCCTGTTTCTTATTATTTCAACAATTCAGCCTTTTCCATCCAATCATTCGTAAGCCCAATCAATCCTTTGTTGTAATAATTAGTGGGCTGGATGAGGTTTGTTTACACTAGTAGTTGTAGAAGCCCACTAAAATAGATCTCACAAGAATGAATTTATGCTCCAATTTCACATTTTTATTCTTCGTTGGTTACCTGGATTCAATCCATTGGGGTTCTTTTTGACAACCATAAACTACAAATCAGTGCTAAAAAAACTTCTAACTGGAACGATGACAATGATCGTATCTCCATCACATTTTGATGGGGAAACCATCCTTCTAGAAGAAACTGAAGGTTCCAAATGGCAGTCTTCCACAACATCAATCACTCGGATTGAAGAAACCAACAACATCATTGTAGAAGTTGAAAACCTATTCAAGATCACTGCCAAAGTAGTTCCAATAACAAAAGAAGAATCAAGAATCCATAACTATGGTATAACCGATGATGATTGCTTTGCTCATCTTGATCTCAAGTTCAAGTTCTTCTCGTTAAGTGATGAAGTGGATGGTGTTTTGGGACAGACTTACAGGAGTGACTATGTGAGCGAGGTGAAAATAGGTGTGTTAATGCCTGTGATGGGTGGGGATAACAAGTTTGTGACTGCTGATTCGTTTGCGACTGATTTTTTTGTTTCCAAGTTTAAAGGTAACAACCATGAGAAAGGTTTATCTTTGAACTTGGAGTTGCCAAACCTAAGGTGTCAAAGTGGTTTGAACGGATGAGGGGTTGTGTGCAATAGATAGATTTTTCTTCTTCTTATTGCTCATATACCCAAAAAATTACTAAGTGTAATAAAGATGTGTAAGACAATAAAGGAACACAACTTCTAAGGTATTCACCAAATAAAATGACTTTTATCTCAATTTTAAAACATTATCGATTTCGGTTGTGCAAATAAACTACCAAGCAAGAATGTATAAAATAAAACAAGATCTGTGGCTCATATTGATCTCTTTGTATCTTTTGTTTAGATGTGTTAGAAATTGGTTCTCAAATACTTTAAACTTCATGTATTACATATTGCTAAATATGTGACAATTATGCATTGATTTAATCTACCAAATGGAGGTATATTCTATCATATGGGATGAAAAAGTGAGACGTACACGTGCAAACTTTATTTACCGTTGGAATTTAAGTAGCCTTTATTTAATACTTCAACATAAAACGGGAAAACAATGAAAGTTATTTATTGGAAGAGTCGATTTGGTGCTTGATGTGATAGAAGAGCAGTCTCTAATCTCCTTTGATGTTGATGTGTCTGAAAGACAACATAATATTATAGCATAAAAACCCGCATTTTGATAGTTGTTTGCTGAAAATACTATTTGGAATGGTTTAAATGTTTGTTTATGAGTATTTTTATAGGTTCCTAAATGAAGTAAACGATTTACACGCCAGAACTGAAGATTACTGAAGATGTGTAGAAGGCAGGCCTAAGTCTGTTGTGTATGGGCCGTGAGCCTGGAGAGAATGTACGAGTCGTGAGCCTCAAGTCAAGACACCGATGTACTATGTGGAAACCCTAGATCAATAACAACAATTTTCCATTGTTTACAGGCCGTGAGCCGGGTTCGGGTATAGGGTCGTAAACCACCCAACTTACAAACAGTTAGTATATACAGATAAAGATGTCATAGAAACCCTAAGTTTGGACGAAACAAAAGCAGATAACTGAAAAAAAGGCTGTTGAAGTTCAAGGGATTCGGGAAAGGATTAAAGGAAGAAGAATGTACAGGAGGACAATAGATTGTTCCTTACTAAGTTAGCACCCTTCATATTATCATTTCATGTGATTCTTTGTCATGTATTCAATGAATTCTTTAGCTTTGTTTGGGTATTGGTAATGCATACGGGTTGGAATGTATAAAATAAGGGTTTGGAAACCAGATAAGGGTTTGCTTTAAATTGTGTAATCTGGATAGTAATTCGCTCAGTTCGTGAATCTGGTTTGCTGTGGCAATATAAGAGACTCTTAGATCACAAGGGATGAGTAGATGTCTTAGATACATAGAACCATGTAATAAGGTGTGTCCATAGCTTGGTTATTTGGGGACATGGAGTTAACCCGAGGGGGCTTTGGCTTTTTAACACTACACCCTTGTTAGTGGCGTTTACTAGGGCGAGTTTTTCATAAGAACCATAATCAACTGTTTTGCAAGAGTAATAAGATGATTCTAAACCGAGTTGGTTATCTTTTTATCACTGTTTTCTCAACTTAATTAAATAAGTTATTTAGCATTTCCCTTATTCTTAAAAGTTACTTAGGTTAAATATTACAGAAGAGATAAATTAATAGATCTTAGTGTCCACAGATTGATAGTTGGGTACTTACCTAGGCTATACTATATACCGATAGGTACGCATGCCTAGAACGTGTGTAGTTAGTATTAGTGTTTTTATCCTTAAAACTCAGTTGTGTTTTGTGTCAATTTAATTGTTACTATCTAAGCACATCAGATGTTATGATTGAGATATTGTGGATATGGTGTTATTCATTATATCTCCCAAACATTTATAAGAGAACTTACATAACGGTATTCAGTTATTGAACATTTCATTAATAACAAATGACAATCAAGGGAATAATGGCTAGCTCCTGAATTTTTTTTCTATACTTATTTTGTTACTGTAAAGGTTAGGGTAAAATAGTTACTGTACCAAGTTAAAAGATCTGTGAGAACCATTTACAACCTTTGATATTGCATGGATGGATAAATGAGATTAAAAGTTGCTTTATGTATTTTTATCTTTTGTGGTAATTTAATTGTGTAGAAAAGGTACATTGGTAATTTACTAGAGGCTGACACAAGTCTCTTCCACTTCCACATTTGGTTGGTCAGTTGCACCCATGGTACAAAAGTTCACATTCATGTTTGTTTATGAAAGTGTAAATCTAATTTGCATAGATGTAAGCCCCATAAAACGGATAGCAATACATTAACACATTAAGTGAAGAACAAAAAAAATCTAAATATAAATACAAAATTTCATATTATTTACAACAACGTAAACCCCCCCCCCCCCCCCCCCCCCCCAAAAAAAAAAAAAAAAACATACAAAATCCCCCCCAAAGGCCAGAATTCGACTCCTAAGGACAAACAACCACAATCTATTTTACACCAACGTCTATAAATTTATAGCAACACAAACCCACAAAAAGCCTACAAAATCCCACTCGAAACCAAAATTCGAATCGTAAATAGAAACACTGCCAAAAACTAAACCACATCTATTTTTTTGCACCAACGTTAATACGTTTACAACGATGTAAACGCCCCTAGAAAAACCTACAAAATCCACCAAAACCAAAATTCAACTCGTAAATACAAACAACCCCAAAACCGAACCACTATCTATTTTTTTACACCAATGTAAAACTTAGTGAAACCCTTAAAACAAATCATAAACGTCCCAAAAAAGACAAGATACTTGTAAAACCCCACTTGTAATAACACCTACAAAAACAATGCAGACAACAACATATCTTAACCCAAAACCAATCAATAAAAAAACAATAAACAAGAAAATAAAAAAAAACAAAAAAACCAAAACATCACCTAAGGGTGGAGGGTATCTTTCAATCACTTAGGGTGTTTGAGTTATTTTCTAGCCAATAATATCATGCCATATCAAGTCACCATTCCACTCCCTATTTTGCACTCAATCACTGTCAATGGTTCAAACACCTAGAGAGTGGTAACGAATTTAAAAAAAAATGTGATTGGTTGAAAAGGGTTGAGACCCATCATTAAACCCCCCTCTCTCCTCCTTCCCTCCTCTTCCCACATCGGTGAGTAGTCACCGAAATCACCACTCCCCACTCTCCAATCCACTACCGGCAAGCGTTCCCCGTGCGGCAAACCTTCTCCCCGATCAAACTCACCGAACCAAACCGTGTACCCTAATTTGACAAAAACAAATTGCTTCAGATCTCGTTCCTTGTTTCACGAACCGAAACAAAATCTACTTCAAATTTTCATTTCACGAAACCAAATCCGTTGATGTTGTTGTTGCAGTGGAGTTCTCATCAGGATTATCCTCACCTGGGACCTTGAGTGATGGAAGGAGTTGTCACACCCCGATATTTCCACGTATTACCGGTGGGCCCGGTGGGGAATATAGTGACGTAGTTGATATCATCATAGTCAAACAACACAATTTTTAAATGCACAGCGGAAGCAAAAGATAAATATATTACAAACCGATTCAAAAGTAATATTTAATATTACAACGGAATGTAAGTTGGATCCACAGGCGGATCAAATAAAAAGAAAACATAGTTCATCAGACTTATTGCATCCAAGCTTGCGAGACTCTTAATGATGCTAAGGAGAGGCCAGCCTATTACGCTTAGTACCGGCACTTAACCTTTTTGGGAAAATACGTCAGTTTACACTGGTAAATACAATTTAACTGACTCATTTTGAAAAGGGTTTAAAAATTGATTCGAATGCACGTGGCACAAAACATTTTATAACTTGGGATAATTATGTGAAAATAATCTTGTAAGGGATTTACATGTTACTTATGCGATCAGTAGCCCGATCCGTAGACCGGGTTAAAGATTAATAGACACACCACAATATTGAGTTATGCACTGAAAGGTGTACGCCTACACCCCGTGCTCAGGTCGTGGCCATCTCGTAAGATGATGCCAAGGATATCCGGGACATGGTCATTAACCCCCCAAAGGCTTTAAGCAAACAAAACACATTCAAAACATAGCATATCAATAAATTTAACTTCTATTCGATTAAAGAATTCAATGCCGGACCAAGCGGTATTTTATATACCGTATCCCAAGCCCGTATAGGGAAAATAAGTTAAAAGTATTTACCTGAGCAAATTTATACAATTTATCCCAGCCGTATACCATCAAGCAAGTACAGATAGCTTTTACTGGGCTCCTAAATCTGGAACGAAGGTTTTTAATAACCTATTAGATTCCTAACGGGTCTTTAATTAAGCCTAAGCTTAGACCGGTTAAGTTTTAAAAAGGAAGACACGGTCCAAACGCATGATAAAGCGAAGACTGGTTTAGAATGTGGTTTTGACCCGACAAGCTTGTATGCTTGTTTAATATGGGTAACTTAAACACATTCTAAATTTTGAGATAAAAACGATATGGTTTGACCCGTTTCGGCTAATATATGCAAACTAGTTACATATGCCGATCCGAACACGAAAAGTGCGTAACGAGTAACCAAATGAGTCATATACAAGTTTCCTAAGTTAATATGCCCTAAATATGTTGTGATATCAGTAGGATACCTTCCATTATGCCCAAAACGAGTTTAAGACCAATTTATGCCCCGAAGGGGTATTTTCGTCATTTTAAAGATTATAAGAGAGTTTGAATATCATTCTGAGTTACAGGTCTGATTAAATCAGTAATTATACTTAATTTAATAAGTCATATCAGTAGGGTATTATATATATGTGAAATTTATTAATTATAACCATACTATGCACCGTAGGGGCATTTTGGTAATTCCACATAGGCTTAAAAAGGGCAAAACAGAGAATCTGAGTTTAAAACTTTTGCTTACTGTTAAAATATAGAAATTTACTGAAAATATCAGTAGGCATCAACCCTTATATATTTAAACTAGTTTCGATACATACTATGCGTTAAAAACACTTAAAAAGGCGATTTGGAGCCATTTCTGGGTTTTGTATAGAAAGCTGATATTTTTATTATTCCAGAAGGCTCAAACTATTTTATTTCTCATATTAGATCAGTAGAAAAAGGTTTGGGGTCAAAAGGATTTGTAAAACTCATTTTATAGCCCAAAAGGGCAAAACCGGCAATTACCGAATCAAGACTAGAACCCTATGTTATGCTCAGCCTAAAAATAAATAAAAATCTTTAAAAATCCCAAAATATTATTTTATATCAGTAGGTTAAAAGTTTGGTATCAAAAATTTGGGTTTAGATAGGATATACGCTAATTACGCCGTTTAATTAATAAAAGGCTTTCTAATTACGCTATTGAGCATAACTCCTAATCTAGACCTCAAACTGATATCAAATTTTAGGGACAAGTTTATAAATCAGTAATAAAGATTATTATCCTCTCACATTTTCAAAATTCTCGTTTTAGGGTCAAAAGGGCATAACGGTCAACATTTAGGTATTTAACGGAAACAAGCATGAACTAGGATTTCTATGGAACCAGGTTGTATAACCTCGAAGGGTTATACTAACCTATAACCTGGTCTTAAAGGAATCCTAAGGCATATCTAAACTAAGCTAAATCGGGTCAGAACTGAAAGTCAAAGCAAAAGTCAACTTTTGCGACTATCGGTTCCGAACCGGGCCTATGCCTAGAATTGTCGGGTTGAATCACGCTTAGGCATGTTCAACTAATATTTACCGAGTTATTAAAGTGAGAAAACTGATTTTATATTAACAGTTATGTATTTTATTTAAAACTAACCCGTTTGACTTTTATTTGACTCGACAATTAAACTAAGTAAACGTGGTAATTAGGAGGTGCCCTTTTGACGGTTTAATACCTACCTAATTATGGTCACGTAGCCATGTTCGTTGCGAATCATGGCTCAACCGTTTAAAAGTCAAGGCGTTCATCGATAACGCATGACTTTTCGGTTTAAATGCTAAATAAATAAACTTAAGCACGATTGAACACTTACAATGGGTCCCAAGGGCTGAAGGAGGTTCTCAAGAAACTCAAGATCCTCCAGGAATTCAGAGAATAAGCAGATTAGAAGGGAAAGGTGTAAAAAACAAATGAACTCCTCACCTATTTATACTTTTCGGGACCTCACGAGATCACGACAAGTGTCGGGAGGTCATGACCAGATCATGGCAGGTGTAAAAACCACTTTTGAAACCTGTGGGCTGCCCCTAGAGTCGGTTTTGTGAGCTAGGAACCAGTATTGAACAACATCCAGCAATAAGCAGGCTGTTTGCAGCTGTTTTCCACGTCTGGGCAGGTCTCGCGGCCTGCGTAGGGGACCCCTGAGGTCTTCGCGGCCCGCCTGACAGTCCATATCAGCAAACAACTTTCATATATTGACAGAAATGGTCCCTGTGAGTCTTTAAGGTCATTTAAAGTACGTTTAAGGTCCGTTAACCTCAATTTAAGGCTCTATCACGAAGTTTAAACATAGTGGACATGAAACATGCTCAGAAACATGTCGGATATCGGTTCGTTTGGCCGTACGGTCACGTTGTGCGTCGAATTACGACGAAACACGAACTGAGGCGAAAAACTATCCAAATTACACGACGGATGGAATTTTATCAAGGCGATCACTAAAATAAAATATTTTAGTGCTTACATAAATTTTTGGGTGTCCGGAGATATTCAGAATGTGAGATATGCGCGAAAGTGCAAACTTATGCACTTTTTGACACTTTTAGTCCCTGCATGACATACAAGTTTATTTTTGCGCACGAAACACCTCTAAACCTATTTCTAAGCTATATGAAGGATAAATAGGGTATGTTTAACTCCTGGTCATATTCCGGAAGGTCCGTTACCATACGATTCGACCTACTTTTGCAGTTTGACGCAATTAGTCCTTTAATTGCGCATTGTAGCGCGAAATGTCATTTAATGATATCCAAGCCTCCTATGGCCCATAATGGGCATTACCAAGCATATACTTAAATATTACTACGCTCTCGTTCGCCTAGATGGTCACCGAAAGGCGTAGATTCAAAAGTTGACGCTTTAGGCCCCTCTATTGCGCAAACTTGCGCATCTCATCATTTATTAGCATTGAAGCCTCATCTAATCCATATTAGGCATTCTTGGAAGTATTATTAACACCACGATTCTTTGGATTCACCAAAAGGTCATTCAGAGATATAATTAAACATATTGACACTTTTAGTCCCTCTAACTTGCAAAGTTGCGCGTAACTTTACTTATAGGCATAAAAACCTTAGACGGCCATTATTTGGAATTCCCGAGAGTATAATTAAATATTATTAAGCTCCCGGTTTGTTAGAAGGTCACTCAGAGGTAAGAATTAACATGTTGATGCTTTTAACCCTTTATTGCGCAAACTTTCAATTAATTATGCAAACGGCTACACTTAATCATCAAGTGGCACATTTGTGAATATAAACATCATAAGAAACTTATTTTTAGGTATGTTATCTCTTCCAGTCCTTTCACAATCAAATTTTTCGATTTTTCGAAAAATTAGTCCCTCAATTTCAATGTTTGACTTCATCAGGGTTCATTACACGTGTCAATACATCATTGGACTTGATTTTACGAGGTGTTACATCCTCACCCCCTTAAAAGAAATCTCGACCTCGAGATTTGCTAAAATGCTGGAAGTACTTTTTGTCACATGACGGACTTAACTTCTATAGCATATCTGGAGTCTCTCAAAACTCCCAAAGTGACCTTTATATTTGGTACATGTATCCTTTTGGAGCTTCTTAACCTGTAGATCCTTAATCGATATAGGTTGCTCATCATATCATAAATCTGCATATCAATATGTGATAATGCTTTTTGACTTATTGGTGAAAACACAGCCTTAAGTCATTAGTGTGCAATGTATCGCGAGCTCCGCCAAGCTCCGTAAATAAGTTGTAGCTTATAAGCTATTTGATCTTGGTACATTCTATTCCCTTGAATGATTCCATATATTCAGAGTTCAACTAGTCTGATAATTAACAATTTGGCACACCCTTCCAGGGTGATATCTTTTGTTGAACCTTCTTCCTCAACAGGAATTCAAGAGGGTTGATATTTTATTAATCCTTGACTTTCTGCCGAATACTGGCATCTTACTGATGATTATGGGTTTGTTTGATCTTACCCGTCAAGGCAACTTTCAGAACCTGATAATTGGACTTACCAATCTTCTGTCTACTAAATAGATGTTTAACATTCCATCTATACAAGGTCTCCAAAAGAGCAGCCTTGATACTTATATATCAACTATTATAGAAAAGCTTAATTTAAGGTGAGATGGTTATTCCAACCATTGCTTAAAACTAATCTTAAGGAATTAGCTAATCCTTGCCGTTAGTCGAACAAATCGACGATCCTTGGCAGCTGGTGGAAATTCTTAATTGTTGCCTAACTTGGGTTGCGGTAATCAATGCATAAGCAAAATGAACCGTCTTTCTTAATTAATCAATAGTGGATTCTTAGAATATTGAGTTAGGCTATACTAATCCTTTATTTTAAAACTTACTTAATCAGGGTTTCGATTATTCCATAATTGGTGTTAGCCACCATGGGGATTTCATAACAACGCGGTCCTAAGTGGGATACAAATCTTAACTCTACTTACCTCTCAGGAGGTAAATAGGGTAATTCTTAGGAGATGATAATCAAGATACAAAGAGGTTACAGAGACTTTCCATATCTCAGGCTCCAGTTCATCCATTATTGCTTACGTCAAATAAATGACACATTTATGTTACGAGTCCATGAATTTCTTAATTGAAGACCTTTACTTGGACAATTCCATTCTGGATATCTTCTTTGATTACCATTAGTTGACTTTAGTACCATATGACCATCGGAATATCTTTGTGGTCCCATGCATTAAACCTCCATACTGATCAGGCATGGAAGCAATCTATGGAACATATTAAGATACACCTATCCTCATATGGCGCTTTTATCATACCATCTGGTATTCATAATCGATAGAGATTAAGGAGATATCAACCATATATGCTGACGCACTTCCTCTAGAGAGAGGATACTTATAAAATTCTACGACTGAAGGTTTTTGACAGGAACAGAAGAAACGGCTCTTATGATTTCGCCTGTAAGTTTTACCTTACACCTGACATCCGGGGTTCTTACGGGACAATTTCTAAAAATTTGCTAAGCTTATGGTTTTATGAGAGACTTAGCGATATCTGAAACCAAACGTAACTCTTAACAATAAAATCACAATAAGGGATTTATCTAGTGTCATTATTAATGTGAACAGCCTCTAACCATTCATCAAGAGGGTTAAACGGCTCCATTCTTAATCCTTTTAAACTTAGCTGCAAAATCTTTGACAAATTTAGGGCACTCTCAGCTTTGACTGGGTGTTTCTTAGTCTATACAACGTGAGTAGCTGAGGTAGATCCTACATGGGTTTATAATGAGCAGGCTTTGAAACCTTAATGTGCCCTCTTATTGCCGACGCTAAATCATAATATTTATATAGTGCATTATGCTTAAATTCTAGGTTAACCGAATAAGGGCACTATTTCAAACAATGAGCCAAGGTTTGCAACGCACTGCCGATAGTTTATAACTCTTATGGGGGAGTCGGAAAATTCTTATTCCATCTTTTTCCATTTCGCGAAGCGGCTAATAGTTTTCTAATAAGGTCCTTAAAACTTGGACGATCCCATATTGCATAAGGGGATCTTTCTTGTGGACTTCAATAATGTCCTCACTAATCAAGAGTATTGTCATCGAATGATTGTGATGCATACCTTACCGTGTGCTTTCCAGCATAACTGCTGACATACCTAATGGTTCCTACAACATCCAACAATTTCTTGTAATCGATGGTCCCTTTTTACTATTGAAGTCTCTTGACTTCCAAGAGACGAGCACTTTTAAGTACATCCTAAAGAATGGGCTCCTTTCCACATATGATTTTATTTGTTTTATTCTTCGCATATGAAGTATGAGTAAGGCTCTTATTATGAGCAGCGACATGTGTTTTAGAGCAAACAACATTCGGCTTCTTGAATCTTCTCATGGCTTTTCTCATAACCTTTCTAACAACTGGGTTAACTTCAGTTTTGGAGATTAATTCCATTAATATTGAGGTTCACGCTTGATGCGCCATTAATATTTGTCGCATTTCTAGCATCGCGACTGTTGTTTGTTTCTTCTGAGTTTTCCATACTCAAAGCCTTGCTGTTAAATACCAATTTCAACAAGTGCTTAGGTAACCCATACCTAGAGTTTCCTTGTATTGTCAAAGGCTCACCATAAGGAGTCTTGATTACTACTTGCTTCTTATCATTCTCAATATAGGCTTGACTTCTAGGACGACCAATTCATTCCTATCACTATGTCGAGTCCCTTATTATTTAAATGGAAACAAGGACATCGGAAAAGAATGATTCCTAATGGATATAAACATCCATCTAATATTGCTGGAGCAGTCTCTGAGGTACTATCGGTCAATTCTACTTTATACTTAACGCTTAGAGTTTTAACAGGCAGATTTAATGATTTACAAAATCTATTGTCTATGAAAGACTTATCTGAACCTGAAATAAATAATACTCTAGCATGAGCGTTATTGATAAAGAAAGTACCTGTCGTGACATTTTCATCCTGAATAGCCTCTTGAGTATCCACTTGAGAGCTTCCAGCTTTGATCTTCTTAGCCTCCTCAGGCTTTTTAGCGTATTTAGGGCAGTTGGTCTTAATGTGCCCTTTCTCATTGCAACCATAGCAGGTTGCGTCTCCCATTCTCTTGCAATCCAAGGTCTTATGCTCCTTGGACTTGCAGATTCCACAGGGTAGAGGCTGAGATTCATATCTGCATTTCCCGAGGTGGTATTTCCTACAGGTTTTGCATCTGGTCTTTCCACCGGTCTGCTGTTTGTCCTTCAAATCCTTGCATTCATGGGTCTTGTGATCCGTCTCCTTACAGATGACACATCCCCTGGTCTGATCATAGAAACATTTTCCGAAGTGCTTCTTCCCGCAGGTTTTACATTCGGGTTTTGCCTCCTTTGGTTTGGACTGGTTATAGCTTGAACCGGTCTTACCCTTTTTGTAACCCTTATTTGGGGTATTATCGCACTTTTGCTTATGCTCCTTTAATATACGGTCCACGACTTTGTTTACGGCTGTATCTATCATAGCCTGCAACCTGGTGCTTGCAAAGTTTAGTCTTGCATCATCATTTGGATCAGTTGGATGATTGTGAGCTTCAGAGGGGTCAGCCATGGTGAAGCTTTGAAGACTACAAACCAAGTAGTAATAATTGGTTTAATTATATAGTGAATTGTCGAAATTGTCGAATTTGATGAATAAATAGCCATGGTGTAATTAACCATATAGGCCAATAGATAGTATTTAATTTATTTGATTATGTTTTGCCTAAGTTTTTAATAAACCATCTTTGGCGTTTAAACGAAATATAATCCTTCATATTTACTAGATAGGGGACATAAGTCACAACTGTCAACGTCATATTGACATCTTATATAGCACAACGGCTTGTTCCAAAGGACTTTTCGATGGCACAGATGCCTTGTCACTAGGGAAATTTTAAAAACATAATCAATGATTCCTTTGGATCGGAAAATTTCATAATTCATTGTCTTGACAAGAAGTTATGAAATAAAACTATCTTTTTCATGTATACATCTTTGCCCGTAGGTATACATCCCAGATGGATGCTTAGATGTGTACATCATGTTCGACGTTTATTAGCCATGATTCCTATTGATCATTTAGGCTAAATAAGGGGTTTGGAAGTTCCTAATATAAAGATGACAAGCGTGATTTTATCGCATCACTGTTGTCGGGAGTGTTAACATGTTGACAAGTGTTAATAAGGATCTGAATCTCTTTTAAACAGGTTTTACCATCTTAGCTAGGTCTTTAATGACATTCAAGCTAGGTCAAACCTTTTAAGATTCTTTTTTTTATTTATACTGGCAGGAAAGGAATGATATTTATTTTTATTCAGGATTTTTATCATAATTATCCTGGATTTAATTAAAATATAACTATAGCATAAAAAGTCAAGTCACAAGGGCAACTTTAATTTATAAACCATGATTTTGTAGAATCAAGGTATTTAGGCTTGAACGTATTCACGCCTTTTCTTGACAGGGAGTTGTAAGCTACGACTGTCTTTAGTCTCAGAGGACGTTAATTATAGCCCGTAGGCATTATATCCCTAATGGATGTTTAAATCACAAAATAAGAAAGGATTTCGGGAGAATCCAGTATAAGGATGATTTATGTGACTTTATCGAACCACGTCTGCTAGAAAAGTTAATATGTTACAGATGTTAACAAGGATGTGAATCTTTTGAATAGGTCCTATCATCTTGGCCTCGTCGTATAGGCTAGGTTTACCTTTAAGATTCTTTTTTTAATAATTAACGCAGAATAATCCTAACTCGGGATGTTAATAAGGATCTGAACCTAAATTGAGGAACTGCCATCTTGGACGGGTCTTAATAATGACACGAGGCTAGGTCTTGTCCTTTTTAGATTTTGCCATTTTATTATAATGGTAGATCTTATAAAAGAAATGTTATTTTAATTTATTTCATATATTATATTCATATATAATGATATAAATGAAATTTAGATAAAACATCCCAATGATTTTAAAAGAGGTATAGGATTGCCCTAAGCGGGACTTGAATGAAACGTTGTCCATGAAGGGACTGAAAGATAAGTATGCCCTTATAAGGACTTACTAAGGAAACGGACTTCAGCAAAAAGGAGTTTCTTCTTCATTTCATTTCTGAATGCTTTCTCCTTGGTGGCACGTTAATCCTTGTCGCAGTACGAAGCTCGGCCTTCCCTAGGCCTTGAATGGGGAGAATTTCCCTTACGGCTTCATTGCTTGGCGACTTATCAAAATATATAGAATTGAAAGCAATAATTCTCCGAATAGAGCTGAGAGTATTCCTATGTTAAGTCTAGACTCAGAAGGTTAAAGAATGTGCTACTGTGTCATTGAGATTAAACACAAAAGACTAGTGTTTAATTCACTCAATGTTGGCTCTGATACCAACCTGTCACACCCCGATATTTCCACGTATTACCGGTGGGCCCGGTGGGGAATATAGTGACGTAGTTGATATCATCATAGTCAAACAACACAATTTTTAAATGCACAGCGGAAGCAAAAGATAAATATATTACAAACCGATTCAAAAGTAAATTTAATATTACAACGGAATGTATGTTGGATCCACAGGCGGATCAAATAAAAAGAAAACATAGTTCATCAGACTTATTGCATCCAAGCTTGCGAGACTCTTAATGATGCTAAGGAGAGGCCAGCCTATGACGCTTAGTACCTGCACTTAACCTTTTTGGGAAAATACGCCAGTTTACACTGGTAAATACAATTTAACTGACTCATTTTGAAAAGGGTTTAAAAATTGATTCGAATGCACGTGGCACAAAACATTTTATAACTTGGGATAATTATGTGAAAATAATCTTGTAAGGGATTTACAAGTTACTTATGCGTTCAGTAGCCCGATCCGTAGACCGGGTTAAAGATTAATAGACACACCACAATATTGAGTTATGCACTGAAAGGTGTACGCCTACACCCCGTGCTCAGGTCGTGGCCATCTCGTAAGATGATGCCAAGGATATCCGGGACATGGTCATTAACCCCCCAAAGGCTTTAAGCAAACAAAACACATTCAAAACATAGCATATCAATAAATTTAACCTCTATTCGATTAAAGAATTCAATGCCGGACCAAGCGGTATTTTATATACCGTACCCCAAGCCCGTATAGGGAAAATAAGTTAAAAGTATTTACCTGAGCAAATTTATACAATTTATCCCAGCCGTATACCATCAAGCAAGTACAGATAGCTTTTACTGGGCTCCTAAATCTGGAATGAAGGTTTTTAATAATCTATTAGTTTCCTAACGGGTCTTTAATTAAGCCTAAGCTTAGACCGGTTAGTTTTAAAAAGGAAGACACGGTCCAAACGCATGATAAAGCGAAGACTGGTTTAGAATGTGGTTTTGACCCGACAAGCTTGTATTCTTGTTTAATATGGGTAACTTAAACACATTCTAAATTTTGAGATAAAAACGATATGGTTTGACCCATTTCGGCTAATATATGCAAACTAGTTACATATGCCGATCCGAACGCGAAAAGTGCGTAACGAGTAACCAAATGAGTCATATACAAGATTCCAAAGTTAATATGCCCTAAATATGTTGTGATATCAATAGGATACCTT
This sequence comes from Helianthus tuberosus, assembly GCA_030545235.1. NCBI lineage: Eukaryota > Viridiplantae > Streptophyta > Magnoliopsida > Asterales > Asteraceae > Helianthus > Helianthus tuberosus. The sequence continues at coordinate 42,187,602 of CM060445.1, read as the reverse complement.
CCATTATGCCCAAAACGAGTTTAAGACCAATTTGTGCCCCGAAGGGGTATTTTGGTCATTTTAAAGATTATAAGAGAGTTTGAATATCATTCTGAGTTACAGGTCTGATTAAATCAGTAATTATACTTAGTTTCATAAGTCATATCATTAGGGTATTATATATATGTGAAATTATTAATTATAACCATACAATGCACCGTTGGGGCATTTTGGTAATTCCACATAGGCTTAAAAAGGGCAAAACAGAGAATCTGAGTTTAAAACTTTTGCTTACTGTTAAAATATAGAAATTTACTAAAAATATCAGTAGGCATCAACCCTTATATATTTAAACTAGTTTCGATACATACTATGCGTTAAAAACGCTTAAAAAGGCGATTTGGAGCCATTTTCGGGTTTTGTATAGAAAGCTGATATTTTTATTATTCCAGAAGGCTCAAAATATTTTATTTCTCATATTAGATCAGTAGAAAAAGGTTTGGGGTCAAAAGTATTTGTAAAACTCATTTTATTGCCCAAAAGGGGAAAACCGGCAATTACCGAATCAAGACTAGAACCCTATGTTATGCTCAGCCTAAAAATAAATAAAAATCTTTAAAAATCCCAAAATATTATTTTATATCAGTAGGTAAAAAGTTTGGTATCAAAAATTTGGGTTTAGATAGGATATACGCTAATTACGCCGTTTAATTAATAAAAGGCTTTCTAATTACGCTATTGAGCATAACTCCTAATCTAGACCTCAAACTGACGTCAAATTTTAGGGACAAGTTTATAAATCAGTAATAAAGTTTATTGTCCTCTCACATTTTCAAAATTCTCGTTTTAGGGTTAAAAGGGCATAACGGTCAACATTTAGGTATTTAACGGAAACAAGCATGAACTAGGATTTCTATGGAACCAGGTTGTATAACCTCGAAAGGTTATACTAACCTATAACCTGGTCTTAAAGGAATCCTAAGGCATATCTAAACTAAGCTAAATCGGGTCAGAACTGAAAGTCAAAGCAAAAGTCAACTTTTGCGACTATCGGTTCCGAACCGGGCCTATGCCTAGAATTGTCGGGTTGAATCACGCTTAGGCATGTTCAACTAATATTTACCGAGTTATTAAAGTGGGAAAACTGATTTTATATTAACAGTTATGTATTTTATTTAAAACTAACCCGTTTGACTTTTATTTGACCCGACAATTAAACTAAGTAAACGTGGTAATTAGGAGGTGCCCTTTTGAGGGTTTAATACCTACCTAATTACGGTCACGTAGCCATGTTCGTTGCGAACCATGGCTCAACCGTTTAAAAGTCAAGGCGTTCATCGATAACGCTTGACTTTTTGGTTTAAACGCTAAATAAATAAACTTAAGCACGATTGAACACTTACAATGGGTCCCAAGGGCTGAAGGAGGTTCTCCAGAAACTCAAGATCCTCCAGGAATTCAGAGAATAAGCAGATTAGAAGGGAAAGGTGTGAAAAACAAATGAACTCCTCACCTATTTATACTTTTCAGGACCTCACGAGATCGCGACAAGTGTCGGGAGGTCATGACCAGATCATGGCAGGTGTAAAAACCACTTTTGAAACCTGTGGGTTGCCCCTAGAGTCGGTTTTGTGAGCTAGGAACCAGTATTGAACAACATCCAGCAATAAGCAGGCTGTTTGCAGCTGTTTTCCACGTCTGGGCAGGTCTCGCGGCCCGCGTAGGGGACCCCTGAGGTCTTCGCGGCCCGCCTGACAGTCCATATCAGCAAACAACTTTCATATATTGACAGAAATGGTCCCTGTGAGTCTTTAAGGTCATTTAAGGTACGTTTAAGGCCCGTTAACCTCAATTTAAGGCTCCATCATGAAGTTTAAACATAGTGGACATGAAACATGCTCAGAAACATGTCGGATGTCGGTTCGTTTGGCCGTACGGTCACGTCGTGCGTCGAATTACGACGAAACACGAACGGACGCGAAAAACTATCCAAATTACACGACGGATGGAATTTTATCAAGGCGATCACTAAAATAAAATATTTTAGTGCTTACATAAATTTTTGGGTGTCCGGAGATATTCAGAATGTGAGATATGCGCGAAAGTGCAAACTTATGCACTTTTTGACACTTTTAGTCCCTGCATGACATACAAGTTTATTTTTGCGCACGAAACACCTCTAAACCTATTTCTAAGCTATATGAAGGATAAATAGGGTATGTTTAACTCCTGGTCATATTCCAGAAGGTCCGTTACCATACGATTCGACCTACTTTTGCAGTTTGACGCAATTAGTCATTTAATTGTGCATTGTAGCGCGAAATGTCATTTAATGATATCCAAGCCTCCTATGGCCCATAATGGGAATTACCAAGCATATACTTAAATATTACTATGCTCTCGTTCGCCTAGCTGGTCACCGAAAGGCGTAGATTCAAAAGTTGACGCTTTAGGCCCCTCTATTGCGCAAACTTGCGCATCTCATCATTTATTAGCATTGAAGCCTTATCTAATCCATATTAGGCATTATTGGAAGTATTATTAACACCACGATGCTTCGGATTCACTAAAAGGTCATTCAGAGATATAATTAAACATATTGACACTTTTAGTCCCTCTAACTTGCAAAGTTGCGCGTAACTTTACTTATAGGCATAAAAACCTTAGACGGCCATTATTTGGCATTCCCGAGAGTATAATTAAATATTATTAAGCTCCCGGTTTGTTAGAAGGTCACTCAGAGGTAAGAATTAACATGTTGACGCTTTTAACCCTTTATTGCGCAAACTTTCAATTAATTATGCAAACGGCTACACTTAATCATCAAGTGGCACATTTGTGAATATAAACATCATAAGAAACTTATTTTTAGGTATGTTATCTCTTCCAGTCCTTTCACAATCAAATTTTTCGATTTTTCGAAAAATTAGTCCCTCAATTTCAATGTTTGACTTCATCAGGGTTCATTACACGTGTCAATACATCATTGGACGTGATTTTACGAGGTGTTACAGGAGTTGAGACACATGAGGCCTGGCCGATGAACGAGGGATAGGGGCTTGGAGGGATGGGAAATTCTCAAAATCAGGAGGCCAATTGTGGTTCTTTTGGTTGCTTAAATAAGGATTCATGGTTCCTCTTTGAAAACTGATGAAATGGGTAGCTCAAGCTTAATAAACTAACTATAAGAGCAAAAACAGCTTAAAGGGTTAAAGGGTTCAAGTAGACGGCCAGCTATAGTAAACAACAAAAAGCATAGGACAGTGACACGTCCGATCAAACTTTACGTGTGACTCCCTCACTCAGCCGCAAAAGCGGCACGTGAGAAGAAACAATATTTTATCCGCAGGTCAAAGCCTTCAACCCTCCAAAATGGGTAACCCCCTCACTGCATACTTGGATCACTTAGTCAAAGGTTTCCCTTCTCGGAACAATCCTTCTCTATAAATGACCACACCTGGTCATTCAATAAGACATTCCGAAATCTCACACACTCTCTCTCTCTCTAGAATCTACACATTGCATATTCTATTCTTCAGATTCAATAACACTATCACATTGCATGCACATAATCTAGGTTGAGTCCTTATTAACCTTGAATTCCAAGCAATTGATAAAAGACTGATCTAACCCTCCGTATTGCATTTGTAGGGGGACCCGCGACCTGTGTTAGGCAAAACAAGACTCCTGAAGCCTTTTGCCTAACTAGTCCCTCCACTATTCTTGATCTCATATTTGTTGTAGCAACAAGTTGGCGCCCTTTGAAGACCAGTAGTGTAGCCCCAATTTAGTCAAAATCATATTGTATGAAGGCTAATCTCCGGGAGAGGTGAACCAAGTACCACGTACTTCTACACCTAGTGCTAGCCAAACTCCACCGGCTATGCCCACTTCGTTCTCAACTTCGGGTAACACCCCTACAATGGCCACATATCCTGAGTTTTCTTCCTTTCAAACACCAACCCCATCTCGTTCAGGGGTTCCATCCCCTCACATTGGTGCAGCAGGCACACCAACTCGCATCGATTTGACACAATTAATGGGGTGGCAAGCAACTTTCTACAGTTAAGGTCTCTCCTTAACCAGTACGTGAGTAGAGAAAGGGATAAAGGAGTAAGAATCAGGCTGGATTATTAAGAACCTGAGCCCTCATTGTCACATGGTCCACCTCTGCCTCCTTTTATAAGCTCATAACCTACCGTGTCAAGAAATGAAGCTGGTCCCAGTCACCCTCCTCTTGAATCCGAGTCCATACGCAATTGCAAGACCAGATCCAACCACCTTTCCTTTATTCTCTTCCCAGCTGGTGGTAACCGGTGCACCGTTGGGACACGAGTTAACCTTGGATCAGTTGCTACAGTCACCAGTTTCAAGCCTTCCACCTCCTGCATCCACTACATGGGAGCAAGCCTTATCCATTCTTCCCTTGGCACGAAGTGCTACCATGAGCACCCCTATGGGGATGAACTACTTGGCTGCACCAGAAAGCCTCCAAGGCTTTAACCTTATGCCACAGATGATGGCTCAGATGATGGCAAACTTCCCTTGGAAACATTTCATTAACTAAGTGCTAGCCACACAAGGGAATGCAAACAGCAATCTGACCTCAAGGGCAGAAGAAGATCTTGCCAAACCATACAAGCCAAGCAATTTGTCCTGTTTTTCTCAATAGATTGCTGACTATGATTTCCAAACCCGGATTAAGATGCCATCTCACATAAGAACATATGATGGGACGGAAGATCCCGAAGACCACCTCCAAATCTTTACCGGGGTTGCCAGAATTGAGAAATGGTCCAACGCCGAGTGCTGCCTCATGTTCATTCAAACCCTTGTAGGGTCTGCCCGGATCTGGTTCAATAAATTGCTAGACAGAAGCATTCGAACCTTCGATGATTTGAGCAAAGGCTTCTTGGCTAACTTTTCACAGCAAAGGAGGTACGTTAAAGATGAAACCGTGATCTTCCAAATCAAGCAAATGGATGATGAAAGCCTTAGGGATTTCATCGAAAGGTACAAGAAAGAAGGGTTAACATATGTGGGTGCTGATGAAAAGATAAGGGTTGCAGGCTTCATGAATGCAATCACCTCCAAATATCTCACCAGGGACTTTAACAAGTGCCTGCCCAAAACCCTTGAAGAAGCCCTCGAAAGGGCTGAAGCTCACATCCGGGGGAGGAAGCTGTCGAAATTAAGGAACAAAGAAAAAGGGGTCCTAACTGGAGAAGTAACAGCCCCAATAGAAAGAGAAGCAACTATGGTTCTTATGATAAACGTTCGAGGAACTCGGATCCCCGAAGGTCTGAAGGCGGGAACCCTTCAAGTAGAGAAAAGTCTGTGAACTTCACGGCCTTAACCAAAACCCCACTAGAAATCCTTGCCATAGAAGAAGTAAAGCATAGCTTCCGACCACCCAGAACTTTGCCCAAAAGTAAAAGGAATGAGAACTCCACTCAATTTTGTGAGTTCCATGAAGAAAATGTCCATCACACCAACAATTATTTTCAACTCAAGAAAAGAATTGAGGAAGCTGTTAAGTCTAGAGAACTTACCCATTTGGTCAAAGGGGTGAAAGACAAAATGCCTAATGGAAAAAGTAAAGAGGTGAACATGGTGAACCTTGATGGAGAAACCTCCCACAAACGGTAATGCTTGGAGGCTTGGGAGCTTCAATGTGTATGTTTCCCACCACAAGAAAAGGGTCTTCTCTCGAACCCTTTGGTGGTGTAAGCCATTGTGGGAACCATCAAAACAAGAAAAGCTTACATTGATACATGGGCAACAACTGAGATAATTATCGAGAAGTGTTTCAACCGGCTCATCAATGATGAACGTTCAAGTCTTCAACCAGCTGAGTCCTCAATCAAAGGTATTGTTGACATCCCTATCAAGCCTTTAGGCCAACTAACACATGATGTTTGCTTCAGAGAAGGAACCATGGAAAGAACCAAACCACTTACCTTTGTGGTAATCAACATTCCTTCCAACTATGATGTTATCATAGGAAGGCCGGGGCAGAGTGAGTTTGGTATGGCTGTTTCAGTTGGTCAAGGTGTCGTCAAGTTCCCAACTGTGACAACTGTGTTCTATAAAACAATGTTAATTATTAATAAAACAATGTGCTTTGGTGTTATTATATGTGTTTTGGTGTTATTATGTGTGTATTTGTGTTTGATGATTTTACGATTTAATTCAATTCCGATTTCAAGCTTTAAATCGCTTTCTTGAAGGTTATATGCAAACTGGTGCGTAAACGCAGTCAGTTTAATGCGAAAAACACTCCAGAATAGTGACATAGGCTTAACATACCTTAAATAACCTCCACATAACTTAGAAATAAGTTTTGGATGGTTTGGTGTGTTGAAATCAAGTTTGTTCGATCGCAGGGACTATTTGTGTCAAACTGCGAAACTATACCGATTTGTATAGTAATGAACATACCGGAACTTGATCATAAGTTAAACATAACCTAAATATCCTTTACATAGCTTAGAAATAGGTTTTGAGGGGTTCGGTATGCTAAAATAAACTTTATTGATCAATAGGGACTAAAAGCGTCAAAAAGTGCACAAGTTTGCATTTTCGCGCATATCTTACGTTCTGAATATATCCAGACATCCAAAAATTTATGTAATCATTAAAATATTTTATTTTAGTGATTTTCATGATAAAATTCCATTCGTCGCTTAATTTGGATCGTTTTTTTTTTGCGTTCGTTACGACTTCCGTCGTAATTAACCGAATAACGCAACCGTACGACCAAACGAACCGACATCCGAGATGTTTTTTTAGCACATTTCAAATTCCCTATACTTTAACTTTATTTTAGAGCCTTGAAATGGGGTTAACGGGGCTTAAAAGTGCCAAAAATCAAGTTTTACAAGTGGAGGGACCATTTTTTAAATTTCTGGCAAATACATTGATCTTGGTCCATTTTTGAGGATTTGATGGTTTTAACCCAAATTTTTTGCACTCTATGGGCTGGAATTTGATGGTTTTAAGTATTCCCATGGTTTTGAAAACCATGTGCCCACATGTAAGGCCTAGATCAAGGAACGTTTTGCGAGGAACGATCCTAACGGTTCTCCAAAATCTATAAATACCCATGCTTTCATTCACTTCAACTCACACTTGATTCATTTTTCTCTAAGTTGAGGTTTAAACACTTCATACCTGAGCAAACTTGGATCAAACTTCCTAGCGTGGACCCTTTGTAAGTATTCTTTCGTGTTTTTATGCATTTTTAGCACGAAAGTCAAACAGTGTTTAACTTTCTGCTTTGACCACGAGTTGGTCAACACGAAGTTCGTTGAACTTCACAACGTGAGCGTAATCACGATGGTTATAGTCCCGTGTGACTATACCTACTGATTACCATGTTGACTAGGCGTAGTGACGAGTCGTAGTTTCGGCCAAAATGCGTATTCATGCGTATTTTGTAACCAAACTACTCTTGGGTATCAAAACACTTTGTTTTGATATCAAAACCTGTTTTCTAACTTAACTAAACATCTTTTAACATGTTTAGCTCGTCACTTTTAGTTTAGTGCTTGTATAGAGTCGTAAGTCAAGTGGTCTAAACAACCGCTTAGACTTTCGAACTAGACCCGTTTGGTCGATCATTAGGATCCGACCAAGCATGTTTAGTGACCATAGTTGTATAGGGAATAACCTTCTGAGGTTATACCTTATGGTCACTTAGGTTTAATTAGTTGTATGATAGGTAGTTTATATGCCTTAGGTAAAATGACCAAAATACCCTTTTCATGCATAATTGAATTTTAAGCATATGTAACATAAACTTTTGTCACTTAATTGATTATGCAACATGTTTAGGCATATAATACTTGTCATAGGACTAGTTAGACCTCTCGAAAGCGCGTTTGCGCGAACGACGCGTTAAAGTAGCGTAAGCTACCTTAATGGGTCGTAACGGGTCGAAAGCACTTAGGTTAGGTTTCGATTTAGAATGTAGGCTTTGTTAAACCATATCACATGAGTTCCAACATTCATTTGGTTTACAAGACCTCATTCTGTCCGATCTTCCGATTTAGGTGTCGATTATTAATCTAGTGATTCGATTACTAGGTGCTGCTTGATTTCTCTAATTTACTTGAGTTTGTTGAAGTTCTTTTGATTGAGGATATTTTGCACTTCATGTGAGTACATAGTTCCCCTATTTTACTGTTTTCAATTGTTTTGGGGTGATTCATATGTGTTAAATGATTTCGATGTTTTTAACGATGGTTTTCGAAAGCGATTAAAATGGTTTATATTAAATTAATAACGATTTTAATAAAGTGAACAAACTTATTGGTTGTAGTTACATAACGAATGACATTCATTAGCATTGATCAAGCCGACCAGTATTAGGTTATGGTACCATAGGATCTGACAAATCCCGTTATCAGACTACACCCATGGTTATGTGTGGGGGTTATGTAGGTAACGACTGAATCTGATGATAGTTAACTTACCCTTTGGTGGTTTGTTAATGCGAGAAGCGAGATAGTCGAGTCACGAAGGTTTGAATGTTATTAGCCAGACGATCAAAAGTAGTTTCACAATTCAAACGAGTTAAACGATTTTGGGGCAAGTTAAACGATTTGAAACGACTTAAACGAGATAAACGATTTGATTAAACGATTGGTTTTGGGTTGTGATTAGATAATGGGACGGGTGTAGCATGATAAAAGCATGGTAGATATGCCGCTGGTACATCTTATATATAAGTGCTCTTATCATATTACATTTTGTGTCATTATTTAGTTCACTGGGGAAATGATTTTAAAACGATGTCACACAACGAGGTTTTCGAAATGATATAAACCATACGAGTTTTATTAACGAGTTTTTACGAGATGTTTTACAATTTTATTTTAATTAAATAAATGTTTTGGGGTTAAGAATCATGGCTATGAGATTTTATAAACCATAACCATCTTGATTTGAGTTGGTTAGTTATGTCGCAATACTATACTTTTCAAAACAAGGTTTTAAATTAGGTATTGCAACATATAAACGAGCCATGAGTCCGATACTCCCATAAAACCTATGTGCTCGCCAACATTTCTTTGCTGACTTTGTTTTCACATATGTTTCAGGTGATGTTGCTTGATGTTGATTGCTAGGATGTATGAGTCACATAGGATCTGGATGAGGCCTTAGTGACATAATAACTATGATAGCCGATATGTAACTTGTTTGTTTTATGTTAAGACAATGTAAATTACCTAATGAATCAATAAATCGAAACTTTTTTTGTATCCATGGTTGTGAAACAATAATTCTGTTACAACACTCCCCGACGTTTCCGCCACGATTTGTTGTTTTACGTGGTTGGGGTGTGACACCAATCGAAATAGAAATTGCAACGCTTCAACCTACCCGGGAAGCCTTCCTGGTTGAAGAGGAGAGCTCAACAAAAAATGAAGAAGAAGAGCAAGGTTGGATCATTAACCCTAAGTATCTCCAACAAAGGATAAGGGTCAACACCAACCTCACCGAAGACACTCTGTCATATCTCAAAAAGCTGCTTGTACACAACATGGACATCTTTGCATGGTGTCCCAAAGACATGACCGGTATCCCTCGAGATATCGCTGAACATGAGCTCAAAATCCCACCCAACGTGAAACCTATTGTTCAGTAGAAAAGGAGTTTGGCCCCAGATAGGAGCCTGGCAGCATGCAAAGAGGTTGAAGGGTTAGTACAAGCTGGCATTCTTCGAGAGGTTAAGTATCACTCTTGGATAGCAAACCCCGTAATGGTCAAAAAGCCTGATGGATCATGGAGAATGTGCATCGATTTCAAATATTTGAATAAAGCTTATCCAAAGGATCGTTATCCATTGCCTAATAATGATCTAAAAGTGGATTCGCTCACAGGCTTCCCCTTCAAATGCTTCCTTGATGCTTATAAAGGCTATCACCAAATTCAAATGAAGAAAGGTGATGAAGAGAAGACAGCCTTCCACACCGATAAGGGTATTTTTTGTTACCAAAAATGCCTTTTAGCCCGAAGAATGCGGGGGCAACCTACCAACGGTTGGTAGATAAAGCATTTGCTGAACAAATAGGCAAGAACATGGAAGATTATGTGGATGATCTGGTGATCAAGAGCAGAACTGAGGGCCAAATGCTCGATGATATACAAGAAACGTTTCGGAATCTCAGGAAGATCAATATGAAGCTCAATCCTGTAAAATGCTCATTTGGTTTGAAGAAGGCAAGTTCTTGGGGCATATCATGGGCAAGCAAAGCATAAAGGCCAACCCCAACAAGGTTAAATCCATCCTTGATACAAGATCCCAACAAAGCAAGAATGAGGTTGAAAGCTTGAATGGTAAGCTGGCAGCCTTGAAGCGTTTCACATCCAAGCTGGCTGAAAAGTCCCTTCCTTTTTTCAAAACCCTTCAAGGTTGCACATACAAGAAGGACTTCCGATGGACCAAGGAAGCTGAAGAAGCCTTTAACCAAATGACGCAGCACCTAGCTTCATTACCAGACATCGCCGCTCCTAAAACTAGGGAACTAATCTCTGTCTACCTCTTAGTTGCTGAGGAAGAAATCAGTGCATTCCTGACCATCGAAAGAAACAAGGCTCAGGTACATGTTTACTTCTTTAGTAAAACTTTAAAGTTGGCAGAGACCAAGTATCCCCCGTTAGAAAAACTTGCTCTTGCACTAGTGAAAACAGCCAGAAGGCTTCGAAGGTACTTTCAAGCAAATCCTATACAAGTGGTCACTGACCAACCAATTAAAAATGTGCTCGAAAAACCGAAAACCTCCGGACGTCTAGCCAAATGGGCAGTGGAACTAGGTGAACACAATATTACCTACGTTCCAAGGAAAGCTGTAGAGGCTCAAATTTTGGCTGATTTCATTTTGGAAATTCCAAAGGAAACAATAACAGAAGTTAACACAGCCTCCACCGAACCTTCCGACCCTGATACCTGGAAGCTTTTTACCGATGGGGCTTCCAGCATTGAAGGGTCAGGGGCAGGGCTAGTCCTGATCAATCCTAATGAATTGGAATTCACATATACTCTCCGGCTTGAATTTCAGACCACCAACAATGAAGCCGAGTATGAAGCACTAATTGTAGGACTCAAGCTAGCCAAAAAGATGGACGTAAAAAAACTTCAAGTCTTCACAGACTCTCTGCTTGTTTCAAGCCAAGTAAACGACAGCTACATAGCTAAAGAAGCCAACATGAAAAAGTATCGAGAAAAGGCAAAGGAGCTCGTGAGCACGTTTGAATCATGCACCATCAAACAAGTCCCAAGGTCACAAAACAAGAAAGTCGATGAACTAAGCAAGCTTGGATCACTTACCTTTGCTCATTTCACCAAAAAAGTGTTGGTTGAAGTGCTGAAGACATCGTCCATTCAAGAAGTCGAAGTACAAGATGTGATTACTGAGGAAGGGCCGAGTTGGATGACCCCTTTGGTTAAGTTCCTTACAAATGGTGAGCTGCCAAATGATCAGACAGGAGATGAAAGGGTTCGGATCAAATCAAGACAATACGTGTTGCAAGGAGATATCCTCTACAAAAAAGGATACCTTGCACCACTGCTTCGATGTGTTGGCCCAGAGCAAAGCCAATATCTGATCAAGGAAGTTCATGAAGGGATATGTGGGGCTAACTATGGCCCAAGATCAGTGGTTTCCAAGTTGATGAATCTCGGATCTTTTGGCCCACTATGCATCGAGATACAACCAAGCAGCTGAAAAAGTGTGAAGCTTGTCAAATACATACCCTAGTGCCCAAAAGCCCAAAGCATGACTTGGTTCCCATCTCGTCAGCCTGGCCATTCCATAAGTGGGGAATGGATATTGTCGGTCCATTTCCTCCGGCCAAAGGAGGAGTCCAGTTCTTACTAGAGGTCGTGGACTACTTCACCAAGTGGCCAGAAGTAAAGCCATTGGCAAAGATATCAGGAAAACAAGTCATCGATTTCGTGTGGGAAAGCATCATCTGTCGGTTTGGGCTTCCAGGAGTGTTGGTCATGGATAATGGGAAGCAATTTTCCGAGAAGCCTTTTAGCTCCTAGTGCATTGAGTTCCAAATAACACAAGTGTTCAGCTCGGTGGCCTACCCACAGTCCAATGGCCAAGTTGAAAGAACAAACCCCAGCATTGTGGAGGGCATTAAAACTCGTTTGGGAAGGCATGATAACAATTGGCTCGAAGAACTCCCTAATGTGTTATGGGCAATTAGAACAACCAAAAAAACGAGCCACAAGAAAACACCATACAGCCTAGTGTTTGGATCCAAAGCTGTAATCCCGGAAGAGATAGGAGCTACAACAAAAAGGACGTTCAACAATGATCTAGAATCAAACAAGCAAGAGACGATGTTGAACTTGGAACTCCTGGAAGAAGCCCGAGACCAAGCAGCTATACAAGAATCGAAATACAAGCAAAAGATGGAATCTTACTACAATGCACGGGTAAAATACGAACGATTCAAGCCTGGTGATCTCATTCTTTGAAACAACGAGGCCAGCAAAAAAGAAAGGCAAGGAAAGCTTGGCCATAAGTGGGAAGGGCCGTACATTGTACTCAAAGCCCACAAAGGAGGATCCTACAAACTGGCAGACCCACAAGGCAAAAAGCTTCCCCGGCATTGGAATGGTAAAAACCTTAAAAGGTTCCATGTTTAGGCAAATGTGTTAGAAAAAGATAGCAAAGTGTTGTTTTTGTTCCCATTGTAACCCACACACTTTGATCAATGAATGATGAAGTTCTTATCAAAACTTGTCTTTCTATCCTATAATTAGGTTGAGAACCTAGTAAAAAACTCCATGACAAGGGTCATGTAAGGGGATGAGCTCCCAGGCCACATCGCTTAATAGGTTCATGGGTTGAATGGACCTATATAAGGGGTGAGTTACTAAATCAATACAACTCCATTAGACTTAGAAAATTTTTCGAAAAATATGTCTCATAGACGGGTTTGAACAACATACATCAAATGTTCCTTAAGCCTTAACACTAGCTTACGAACCAAAATCAGACTAAGTAAAGTCATAAATAGGATAGGTGTTATATCTTCTTGTTAAAAATATCCTAAGGCTAAGTGACTGCAGCACTGAACCCTTTAAGGTATAAATAACATAAGGTGAACACACCATCAACAAAGACAACCAAACGAATAAAAACTCAAGGGAATATAAAAACAACAATGCAAAATACAACAAAGCATAAAAAGTTAAACATAACATAGCATGATTTAAGTCAAAGTATCAAGGGCCATACAAGGCCATAAACATAAAACATTGTTCAGAAGCCTCGAAGGCTTTAAGCAACAAGGGGCCTAAACGGTTCCCTTGGATAAAAAGATGTTCAAAATACATAACCACACATATTGTTCAAAAGATGCTAAGAAAGCTACGAATCAAGATACCTTCCTTACTTTGTAGCACTAGAAACGGTTGGTTTTGCTGCATCATCCTTCTTACCTCCATCATCCTGAGCCTTCTTGGCCTTCCTCTTCTTTCTCCCCACTGCAGCCACCTCAGAGGCTTCAAGGATTGAATCCTTCGAACCATTTTTACCTTTAGAACAAGTATCCTCACTATCTCCAGAATGAGGACGTTTCTTGGAAATGGATTTAAGAACTTCATCACACACATCTTCATTTAGGCCTCGAGGTTTCAAACCCTGCAAAACAGAAAGAGGTTTGCCATAACACTCGGACACCTCACCCACGTAAAGGTAAGTCAGATGCTCCATCTTCACAATGATGTTCTTAAACACCTCGAAGGCTCCAGACTTTAATAGAGGAGATTTATCCTTTGGAGACCCAGCTGCACTAGCATCATATCCAGTAGTATAACCTTGATGTCTTCCATGAATAAGAAGTTTTGAATAGAAAACACCTGTTAGGACCTGTTTCGACACTGTACGATTGCGTAACGAAAGTTCGACGTGCGGAATCCGTGAACGATCGAGACCGAAACACACAAGATGTAATATAAATGTGATTCTATTTATAAATCTGAAACGTACAAAGAACCTTGAATCACTTGGAGTACTTTCTCTCTATAGACTCTCTCTCTAGAATCTAAGCTCTCCAAATATCAAATGTGCAAAAGTCTAAAATGATTTAGCTTGAAAGCTATTTATAGTGATGTTGATTTAGCTTGAAATGACACATGTCACTTTCAAGGGAAATCATGATTTAGCTTGAAATGACATATGACACTTTCAAGGTAAATCACCACTTTCAAGCTAAATTACCTTATGCACTGAAAAACCTATTCTATCTTATTACATGATACAAGACGAAGTCAATAGACGTAATGCACTAACAGACTCCCCCTCGGATATTGACGAAGTCTTCAGTGACTATTCTCTGTTATGACACCTTCTTCAGTCTTGATCATTCTGCATCCTCACTTAGATTGTAACATTGTACGCATCCATCACTCTCTTCTTCTATCAGCTTCAGGCTCCCCCTTTCATCAAGCTTCCGTGCTTTGGGATCGACACCTAACTTTCCATCTACAAGCTCTCCCCCTTGCTTTGAGCTCGTCTTCAGACTCCCCCTTAGACTTTGCTCTCAGGATCATAGTCTGGACTATCATCTGCAATTTCTCAAACATTTATGAATAACAGCATTTTAAATTCTCAATCAAATTCTCTAATCCACTCCCCCTATCAACAAACTTCATAGATTTAGCAATATTAAAGAATCCAACTCCCTCACAGTTTATCATCCAAGTTCAAGTTAATGACCTTGGAGATATCACAAACTGTTTTTGAAATTTTTTTTAATTTTAAATCAAGTATCAAATTAATGAACTTGTTTTATTTTCAGAAACACAATCAGCTTACTTAGATTTTGAAACTTAGCATTTCAGATATCGGTTGTCGAAAATAAAGCAGAAATCAAAATCTTTTTGTATTTTTCTGAAAATATGAAGCAGTAAAGAAATATGTACAAACATATTTACAGACAATATTTTGTTTGAGTATGCGTTAGAGGATCATATCAGTTTTTGACAAGTCACAAGTACCGTTGAGCTTAATTACACAGTAAGAATTAAACAATTCACTTAGATTGTCGATATACTGGTCCACTTTAAATTCTCACACAATTTTCAATCTGTCCAGGATACGAATTAAGTGTTTTAGAGACTTAAACTTATACGTGTGTCCCACCTCTTGAATATACTCCCGTATCCAGATCCCAATATTCAGTCTTACAGGTAATTATAACACAAATGATATCTGTAAGGGGTTAATAAATTATGAAGAATCATGAGAGCTCAGGTCAGAACTACCGTTCAGCAGAGAGATCATGACTCAACTTGTAGGTGTATCCCCTTTAGAGGATCTTTTTTACAACAGCATTGCTAAGCAATCTTATTGTTTTATCATATATGCTGAGGGTTTATGCTATGTTTCAAACATTTGCAGAAAGTATTATTCGAGGACTAGGTCAGAACTACCGTTCAGCAGAAGTCCCGGAATAATACCCCAGACATCATTGAGTATAAAAACCTGTATATCAGAATACAAAACCTTTCAAACGAGATTTCAGGGGTAACCTATATATCCAAGTAGTGTTCCCCACGAAATAAGCAAGTGTGAAATTTATGTTTATATCCCGAAAAAATTTACTAAATGTATAAAAATCTACCGACACATCCACGGTGAGATCGTTTAACACATTTAAACTTTCCATTTCTTTAGCATACTGTAACTGTCTACTGATGTACTATTATTTCCTCTTTTTACGCAAAAACTCAATTTTTGAATTTTATCATGTTTTTGACTTTTTCAAAATTTTCAAATGTTTTTGTATTTTCTAATGACAATTTTTCTCCCCCTAAAATGCAAAATCATATAAAGAAAATTTGACAAACAACACTGATAGCTTTGTCTCGCCATCCATTTTCTGCTAAAAGTGTATTGATTTGCAGAAAATCTAACATACCCCCATGATTTACAACCCATTGATCTTAACAGTTTGAAAACCGTGTTTCAATCTGATGAAAGTAATCATGTTTGTTCAGCCGTGAGGGTTTCGGCGTATTCAATCAACACATATTTTTGTATTTTTTTTAATATTTGACAAAAATTAAAAACAAACATATTTTTGGTTTTTCAAATTTTTCAATTTTTAGGGTTTTCGAAATATTGTTTATTTATGTACATAAAACATATAAACTTCCTGTTTCAACCAACACAGGATCCAGCAGCAGCCTCTCCTTGTTGTGCCAGGCTGCTCCAATCTCCATTCTCACAATCTTTGAATTCCATGAGCACCTGCACAAATAAACTACCCAGTTACTTGAACAATTTAGCCCAGGTCTGTTGAACCTTAGGCATTTCAACACAATAATTTTCATTCAATGCAGGAAATTCTTTGTCATTTTTCACAAAAACTTTCTCAATTTTAACTTCAACTTTCTCATCTTTTACCAAATCAACATGTTTCTTAACACTCCATGTTTGACCTTTTGGTGTTCCTCTTTTGTAAAAATGTGAAACTTTTTGAACATTTTTATTTTGAACAACAACTTTTGGTTTCCAAAACTCTTGAGGTTTTGTCATATCAACAGTTGTTTTCCAACTTTGTGTTGTTCTAAATCTGGGTGTGTGAGAATTCCAGATCTGTCTAGAATCGAACCTATTCGGATCTGATTTCCAGTTTTGATTCGAAGCAAACTTGTTTGTGTTGTACCTCCAAGTTTGTTTTGAGTCAAATCTGGTTGACATTTATCTCACATTCTCAGATTTTTGTTTCTTAGCATCAATCTTCTTTTGATCAACATCCACAGGTTTTAGATTAGGACACTTGCGTGCAAGATGTCCTTTTTGATCACATTTGAAACATGTTCTCATGGACACATCTTTGACCTGTGGTTGTTGCTTTTTCTTTTGAGCAAAGAATTCATCATTAGACTGTCTCATTTTGAGTTCTTTTTCTTTTTCTAAACTGCCTCCTTGAACAAAACTCATTTTTTCCTGAAAATTTGGCATTTCATTTTTGTTTCGATTCTGTTTCTTCTTATAACCCAACCCAGCCTTCATGTTCTTCCTTTTGAAACCAGGTTTGTTATACGAACCTTTATGACTCTTACCAACAAACTTTGAAATCTCAGATTTCTCAATCTCAACCATTTTGAAAACTTTATCAACCTTTTCTGAAATCACATTCTGAATCGGGAAAACAACATCTAAGAACAATTTGTCCGATCCAATCATGGTATAAACCAATCCTTTTGACTCATCATTCAAACTTTCCTCGGATTTTGTATTTTTCAGATAACCATCATGAAGATTTCCTTCATCTTCATCCTGTGATTCAGATTTACCTGTAACAACTGACTCATCTTCCAACACACTTTCAACGACTTTACCTACCACCTCTGAATCATGAGACTCATCAGATTTGGAATAGGTTATGTCAATGTTGTCTGGCAATTGGTCTACCATGTTGAAAGCTTTTTCGACCTTTTCCTCATCATAAAATACAAATTTTCCCGGTGGTGGAACTTGATGAAACTCTGAACCAATACCTTTCTTGTTCTGCTCAGACTCACCCTCACCCGGTTTTATATTGAAAATTCGTTCAAGCACATATGACGACACGTGATAACTCTTTAATTTGTTGTTATCCTGTTCTAAATCAGCAATCTGTTGTTTCAACTTAGCAACATCCTCAATATAGGAATTAACAACATCTTGTTTTATAGCATACATTCGTTTAAGCTCTTTGGTTGTTTCAGACATATAATTCATTCTTGATTGAGCATATTTCATTTCATCTTTTACTTTATCATATGACTCTTTCGTAATGTGATATGATAATTTCATTGAGTCATATTCCTTTTTCATTTCTTGACAAGCAATTTCTTTTTGTTCACATTCATTTGTCATTTTCAAAACATTTTCTTTCAAAACTTCATTTTCTTTTTCTAATTTGTTACATTTTTCTGAAAGTTTCTCATCATTTTCTTTAAAAACTTTTTCTTTTTCTAGCATTTCTTTGCATTTTTCTTTGAAAATCTTTTCAATTTTTGTGAACTCAAGATCTCTTGTTCTAAATTGCTCATCTTTTTCAGTACAAGCTCTGCATGGTTCCATGCATTTCTTGCACTGATCAATCTGTTTCAAGTTTTCAAAATCAGAATTTACCTCAGTGATTGGCACTTCGATGTTTTCAGCAACCTCTGTCTGCTCATCAACATCCTGCTTTTCTTCAACACCGACTTCATCACCAGCATTATCAGCTTCCTCATTCTCATTCTTTTCTTCTATCTGCTGTTCTTCAGTAACAGCTTTCTCAACCTCTTCAATCACAACAACTTCTTCACTTTTGATTTCCTTCACAGCTTCAACTTCAACAGTTTCTGTTTTAACCTCTTCAGCATCTTTCTTCAGATTGTTCACCATTTCTTCAACATTCTTCTTCATCCTCTCCTCATCCCTTTTTCTCAGACACGATAACATAGCATATCTAATCTCCTTTTCAAATCTCTTAGCGTATGTGTCATCTTTCAATACATTTCTATAGTATTCAGCTCTCAATGGGACTTTGAGAAGAACATCATCGAAGATTATGTCTTTCTTGGGAACAACCGGTTCTCCTTCTCTGTTATAATAGCATTCTCTCTTTTTATCCCATCTTTTGCTACCGACAGCCATCTCATACTCCTCTTGCATGTCATCCATTCTGTTGTAGACCACGTTTCTTTCTCTGTAGGTCTTCTCACTTAAGATCTCTTCTCGAGTTTTCTCTTTGATCTCGACTTTTTCTTCATGGACTTCAGTAGTGTCTTTGTCTTTGTTTTCATCTTGAATCTTAGCAACAAAAACAAACTTTCTTTCTTCTGTCATAGCTCTCCCTTGAGCTGTTTTACGAACATTCTCTAAACGATCTTCTTCTGGACAAACTGTGCTCCAGTCAAATCCTTCATCAGGATAGATTACTGCATATGCTCTTGATTTTTCTCTCGGCTTATCTTCAATCAACTTTGGTTCTTCTCTGCTTCGATGGTAAATCGCCTTTCGATAATAATCATCGTTGAAAGGACGTTCACTTCCTTCAGCAACTTCAGAGTTTCTGCATTCTCTTTTGAAATAACCCTTTTGCTTGCATTTGAAGCAGGTCACTTTGGATTTGTCGAATCCAAGCTTTGTTGAAGCACCTCCAAGCGATTGTTTCCCGGTAATCTCCATATACCTCTAAGCTCTTCGGATACAACTAGCTAAACACCAACGGATGTCAATGAGCTCCATCTCTTCCGGATCAATCTGGTCGTAGTCTTATTTGGTCAATTCAGAAATTCCAATTTTTCCAGCTACTAGACCTTCATATGACTCCAGAACAGATGCAAGAAAACTCATTTGCTGCTTCGCTGCATTGATACTCATTGCAGGAGAATTCTTCAGTTTAAGAGCAATGTTGCACAGAATTTCTTCAGAATCATCAGAATTTGTCTTTGAAGATGAATGATATCCAGAATGATGACTTGTTGACATTGTTGGTGGTTCTTTCATCTTTTCACCACTAAATGCTGTTTTTGGTGAACCAACTCCTTTATCAGAAAGCACACTGCTTTTGTAGTACAAGCCAACGTTCTGTTGATGTGAAGAATCAGTCATCTTGTTTTGCTTTTGTAGCTCCAGATCATGACTTTCAATCTTTTCAAACAAAGCATCAAGAGTAATTGTATCATACAAAGCATCATTTTTTAAAATAAAAACAAACGTTTGCCACTGATCAGCTCGTGGTAACGCTTCAATCACTTTGTCTATCAATTCTTCTCATGTTTTATTTATCTCTAATCTTTCCAATTCAATTTTAAGATGACAGAATCTCTCAATCATTTGCCTCACCGACTCTCCTTTTATGTTATCAAACAGATCAAATTCTTTCTATAATAAAGCAATTTTGTTCTTTTTAATCTGTTTACCCCCTTCAGCTTTAACACGTAAAGCTTCCCAGACAGACTTAGATGTCCCATCATGAGTTAGTAAAGCAAAAATATCATTTCTTATTGCTGACTGAATCAAGGCTATCATTCTCTGTTCAGCTCCGTATTCAGCTTTATCTTCTCTGGAAAACTTCTTGAATACAAGATCTTCGCCTTTATAGTCTTTTGGTTTTTCATACCTATACTCCAAGCAAAACCAGCTTTCATGAGCATACGCTTTCGCCCAGTTGATGAAACGTTCTTTCCACCAGGTATAATCCTCAATGCTATCAAGAGTTGGTGGCTTTGAGTGAGTTCCGTAAAAGTTATCATGCTTGATGTTCTCATTTAGCACTTTAGAAATGGTTTTTGGTGTAATATTTGTAGCCTCAGAAGATTCGGTTGCGAACGCGTTGTAAAACGTATTGAAGAATTCCTCAGCCATAATGCAAACCTTGACAACACACAAACACAAACACAATCAGTTTAAAGGTTTTTCAATTAACTGAAACAAACTGGTACTCGAACTGATAATTTTGTGTGTGGATTGAACGTTGACCAACTGTACGGACTGATATGACCCGGAATGAATTCAATTGACCTGACCCTTCGAAATCTTTGAACTCCGAACCGTATGAACTGGACAATTATCACGCAACTTGACCACACAAAATGACTTGACCGATCAAACGTATTGATCAAACCGTGCTCCAAACCTTGTGACCTGATTACTGACAAGTGACAACTGACAAACTGATATATCACTACACTATTTCAGCAAACACTTTTGCAAATAACCGACAACAACAATGTATATCTAATTCTGATTGGGCCTACAACAGCACTAAACCGACACTATACACTCAAATCATTGAACCTACAAATTTAATATGGCTGACAAACACATGAATACAATTTACGATGATCACATGCACATACAACCATTAAATTCGAAATTTTCACATTCCTCAACACATGTAATCATGAATTCACATACAATCTTTTAATGTCAGACACTTTTTCACGTGAAATATGCAGCACAAACTGAAACAAATATTGTTTTGAATTCAACACATTTAGATTGAACCGAAAATAACACTAAGTTGACAATATTAAACACATTCACATACACATCAGACAATCTCGATTTATGATACACATACAATCTGATACTACTTGTAATATTTCATATCTCGATGTACTTTACACGTGACAACCACTTCAAGCGAAATGTATTTAAAAGTGATCGATGTTTTCAAGCGAGATCAATTTTTTTTTAAGTGGGATGTCAAATCAAGCGAAATCAACAATTATTTTCAAGCGAAATTGAACAGATATCTCAAGCGAAATCTTCAGAATAAGGATTTCGCTTGAATTTTCAAGCGAAATCTTGCTGATTGTAACGAAGTCGGACACAAAACTTTCGATTTTTCCTAAACAACTAGGAGTTTGAATCTGAAACTTGGTAGGATTGTAGATCAACAGTTTTCGCACAATATACTAAAAAATCAGCCAATTCGGACCATAAAATCCTATTCAATTTGACGAAAAACCGATCAAAACGTGAAAGAATGAGTAGATGATAAAGAAATGATGCAATTCAGATCTGAAAACACTGTAATCTGGTACGAATCTTGTTGTTTGATTAACGCAATCGAGCTCCTTCTCTGATACCACTTGTTAGGACCTGTTTCGACACTGTACGATTGCGTAACGAAAGTTCGACGTGCGGAATTCGTGAACGATCGAGACCGAAACACACAAGATGTAATATAAATGTGATTCTATTTATAAATCTGAAACGTACAAAGAACCTTGAATCACTTGGAGTACTTTCTCTCTATAGACTCTCTCTCTAGAATCTAAGCTCTCCAAATATCAAATGTGCAAAAGTCTAAAATGATTTAGCTTGAAAGCTATTTATAGTGATGTTGATTTAGCTTGAAATGACACATGTCACTTTCAAGGGAAATCATGATTTAGCTTGAAATGACATATGACACTTTCAAGGTAAATCACCACTTTCAAGCTAAATTACCTTATGCACTGAAAAACCTATTCTATCTTATTACATGATACAAGACGAAGTCAATAGACGTAATGCACTAACAACACCAAGGGCACAGTTAAACTCGGATGAATGAAGGAGGTAAGTAACAACCTTTTGGAAGCCTTGCTCAATGAGCCACTTGTTATCCTTAGCCAACTGAGCTAAGGAAGCTTCCAACTCCTCTGTTCCTTTGCTGAAGCTTCAGCTTGCTGTTTTAGCTTACCAATCTCAACCTCATGCCTCTAAGTCAACTCATGAACTTTCTTCTGCCAGGCCAACTCTTTCTCAGCAAACCCTTCTGTTTCTTTCTTCAAAGCAGCCATATTAGCCTTCATGGCTTCCCTTTTCTTCGAAAAAACCTCATACTCCTGTATACGTTTACGAAAACAAGCAATACCTTCAGAAAGCAAAGCACAAAGGTTGCAGGAAGCCATGATCATCTTGGAAATCATCTAATCATCAACCATGGAGGATGAAGAAGCATGAACAACTGAAGGGGCAAAATGGTTGAGAACATCTTCACCAATGGTAGGAGACTTGAAGGTATTAGAGACGGTAACCTTCCAGTCAGCCTTATATATTTCCCCTGAGTCAACGTTGTAGGAACTCTCACTAACCTTTTTACCCATTGCCTTAACATCCTTACCCACTACCAAAGGCAACTCACCCTTCTTCCCATCAGCAGGAACCTCTGTATCTTCCACCTCTAACTCATCACCAAGATCAATCATTTCAAAAGTTGAAGGTTGCCCAACACCTTTACGTCCACTGGAACGACGAGTGGACTGCTTCGATGCAGGAACCTTCACAAAACCCTTCACATTTGGAACACTTACATAGTCCGACCCCTCAAACCTATGCTCACAACCTCTAACCACATCATCCTCACCCTCAGCAGAAGCAGCATCAGCAAATACAACATCCGATGTATCATCACTTTTGATAAAGTCCAAAGCAGACATGACTGCAATTAAAACAGGAAAAAATAACATAAACAACAACATTATAAAAATAATAAAAAGAAGTTAGAAAAGCAAAATGCATACCCTGACCATCCCTCATGAGTACAGGATCTCAGTCTGGTTTATCCCATAACTTGCTTATCCCCATTAAAACCAACAAAGGATCAGGAAAAGGGCGAAGCCTAGAACGACATGCCCTGATGGATTTTAAGAACCAATTGTCTCACTTAGAATCGGAAGGTTCAAGTTCATTAAGGACGACATCAGGGTGCCTCCAAACCATTTTAAAAGGGACAATAGACTCCGAAACCAAAAAGAAACGGTCTTTCCATGAACCAAGAGTGGTTACCCTGGATGAAATCAGACAAGTATCAACTTGGGACATCTCGAATGTAAAAAAATCGCCATTCTTCGCTAAACGAAAGAAACGACAAAAGGATAAAAGAGACGGGTCATACTCTGCAGCCTTGCACAAGACTTCGAAGTGCAAAACCCTAGCAAGACCTTGAGGATGCAATTGACCGAAAGAAACTCGATAATAATCCAATATGTTAAGAACGAAAGTGGAAAAAGGATAACGGAGGTTTGAGAATTCAAAATGTTTGCAATATAAAGCAACGGAGCCCACTGGACATTAGTCAATCGACTTGTCCAAGCCCGGAGCCTCCGGATTAAACCGTAAATCAATCCTCCATTTAAGGCAAAATGCCTCAACCTCTTCTTGTGTGAGACAAGAAAAGCTTGTGGATTTATCTTTCCTCGCACCCATGAGAAACGATGATCGAAAGAAAACGTGAAAAGGAAGAAGAAACTGACCTGAATAGAGGAATATTGTGATGAAACTTGGAAGGAATTAGCGAAATTAGTAAAGTGGTTGCCTCTTGATAAATGAGAAAATAAATAGGCCTAAAGGTTATCATCATTAACCTATGGTTCAATAACTGACGTCTGCAAGAAAACTGTCACGTCCATCAAATCAACCGTCTTTTCAAATTCAAATTCACAGCGGTTTCACTGCCCAGCACACGAAGCTTGGAAAATTTCAAGCCTTGAAGCCTTTAAGATAGTTAAACAAAATTGCACAAAAGTCAGAAGCCTTTGTGTAACACCCCGTGTTTCTGAAGTCAAAGTCAAAGTCAAGATTGAAGTCAAAGGGAGAAAACATTGCTAATTGCGATTCGTCTCTCCCTGCTCAAATCCTGTTATGACTTCTTTGACTTGTAGTTAGTCTATTTTATTTTTGCTTTAGTTGTATTATGTGGAATATCTGTTAATAATCGCATGGTAATCGCTATTTATCGCATGTTTAATCGCTTTATCGCTATTGCAATCGCACCCGCAACTCGAATTACGTATTTTGGTTATTGTTATACGTGTGTGTGTGCCTTATGTGTTACTTGTGCATGTTTAATTATGTTATGTGTGGTAATCGATCGAATCTCAATCGAAACTCAATCGCAATCGAATCGCAAACGCTAATCGAATACGAAATAAGGATGCTTATATGTTGATATAGTAGTTAGGATTAAAAGTAATTTGACTAGGAAATTCTATCGCATCACAACGCTCGCAATCGCAATCGAAACAGCCAACTCGTCACACCGAACACTCGAACAAGGTGACTGATCGACCAGGCGACCCCGAGCAGCCGCTCGTTCGGACAGCTGTCCGATCATACTTTCTACTTTTGGCAACTGACGCCCGACCAGCTCGTTTTCCTCACTTTTCTCCAAATTTCTCGCAATTCCGGTAAGATCTTATCCTAAATCTTTTACTTCCTTAATCTACACGCACTCCTACACGCACTCCTACACCTTTCTATCTTTCGAATCTTAACTTTTAACCGTGAAATCATCAAGATCCAAGGTGTTCTAGGATGACGTCATCATGTGTTCTTGAAGAACTTCGTGTCTTGGCCTCAATCCACCAAGAACAACTTAGATCTAACCGATTTCCACATAAACAAACAAGGATCTTCCATAGATCTAAACATATTCACAAGAAAAAGGAGTGAAAGATGGTTTTCCAACTTTCTTTCAACTCTTTTACACTCAATGCGCTCAAAACCGATAGAATCGGAGCTTGTGCCGACTTACTACTCATTAGTGTGGTTATGTTGGTTCAAGATCCGTATTCTATCCACGAGATAATCGATTCTGGACTAACCAAGAACAATCGTCTTGAACCGGTGGACGGACCGAACTTGGGTGTTTCCTGTTCGATCGGGTCACTAGAACTTAGGATGGAGTTCTGTTGGTTGGCACGATATCAATACATCTAGACAAAAATGACAAACTATGAAAACAACCAAGTGTAAGACGGACAGGTCAACCAGGACGGAGTGCCGTCCGAACGGACAGCCACCCGGACGACCGGCCACCCGTACGACTTGCACCTTGGCCCCACTTTTAGTTTTCAAATCAAGCTTCAAGAGTTTTGGAACACCGAACAGATTGCCGTCCGATCGAGCTACCATCCGATCGACCGACCATCCGAATATCCGATGTTTCGAAACTTCAACACTTAAACAATTTTCAACATGTTCAATGCACAAAGGATGCCACCCGATCGAACGACTGTCCGATCGAGTGACAACCTGCTGTGAACTTGTTCTCACTGAAGTGCCCAACCAACCGGGTTGCTGTCTGATCGAACGACCTTCCGACCGACCTGAAAGGTAGAGGTACTTCAATGTTTTCAAAATGCTACAACGAAAACTTCAAAAGACAAGCCATCATACACAAACACATCCTTCCCAAAGGAAGAAACAATCCACTCGAACAGTCATCCGACCGGACGACCGTCCGAACGGACTACCACTCGTACGACTGGCTGTCAGATCGGGACTACCATCCGATCGAACTACTGTCCGAACCGCTTGTACTTTGTATCGTTTTGCGTGTCACTTATCGTTATGCTATCAATCTGTTCAGGCTAACCTTACTCTCTAGCGCTCCCTTCAATCCATTAACCGCTGTGAGTGTACTCGACCCCTTTTTGCTTTATGCATTTTTGGGTGTTACATACGTTACTTATATAAAATCACATCGAATACACTATGCAATACTTTAAACGCCAACCGTTACCGCATGTTATATGTGACTTAATGAATGCTTGTTTGTTATGTTTACACATGGAATGCTGTCTACCTGCCTTAGCAACGATAGTACTATTAGTTTGGACTCAGAACCCGTTCACTCGGGGGTTGTTAAGGACAATTACCTACATGGCTCACAGTGGTGAGAATGTATCACGAACTGCCTTGGGCAGTCAACCTGCAGTCATTGGTATCGATAGGTTCATGTCGACAACTAACATGCCACATTTCACTCTGTGTACGTGCTGGTTATGCGTAACGCTTTCGAACTCTATATGCTATTATCAAACTTGTATGCTCACCTTTACACTATGTGTATTGACTTTTACTTTAACGTATGTGACAGGTGCTTAGGATGCTTAATTGCTTTCTGTGGTGTGAAATCGAGGCTAGGAAAGACCTAGGTCAACAATAAACAATTGTCTTTAATAAGAATCTGAGTTGTCAGAACAGAACAATTTGACTAGATCTTTTCTGTAATAACTGTATTATCTTATATGACGTGGTATGGGACATGTTGCTTTAAATATTTGGTAAATATAGCTGTTATGGAAACTTCTGGACAATCTGTTTCGCTTAGTGCCATGCCCTGATGTTTCCGCCATCGGTTGGGGTGTGACAGATTGGTATCAGAGCCATAACTATAGGGAATTAGGCAAGACTCGACCTAGTCTGGGTCGATGTCTTAGAGACCTAGTCTATAGTTAGGAACCAACAGACCGACTCGTGCATGTCCGATAGGGACTATGTATGAGCTTACTGCTATTTCTCCCTATTCTCGCCTATGCTACACTATCACTGCACTCGAAATTTCAATTATGAATAAGCGATTAAGTCGAGATTTGGTGTGAGAACCGCAAACTCTCGACTAAATTGCTTGATCAACCCACATTTTTATCAATAAACTCGGGAAAATTGCGTTGAAATAGGAGTCAAATCCATACTTTGACGCATAATTCTCTTTTGGTTTTATCAAAACAGGAACGAAGTTGTTAAGCCAGGGGTGAAACCCTAACCTTGACGACTTGTTCCGACTTTTACTTGGCTTTACAAATCTCTCACCAAAGTCTCGACGGACTCCAACGACCTGAAGTCACGGTATGACTAAAGGGACGCGTGCTAAACGCCCAAGAGTCGAGGCAAAAGCACAGTCCTGAAAGTCAAAATGTGTACGACAAGTCCTTGAGAATAGTCGAATCACTTTGGATAGTCAATGTCTAATAGCCGCAGACGATCTACTTCTCGATTTTTTATATGTTTCGATTCTGAGCCCGCAACTGCTGACTCTGATGATTCATTGATTTTATGTGTTTGTATGTGTTTACCTGCTTATGTGTTTAATTTTGGAAAAAAATTTGATTTTGCTTTCACTTCGATTGACACGCACGACTCACACTGCACTTCTATCTCAAAATGCTGACAAATCGCTAAATTATGGACGACCTTATGCTATGTTATACACTTATACTATACTACTCGACAAGTTATTCGCGACCGCTATTCTTGAACGAACACGGGCTTTGAATGATAGGTTTCTGTATTTTGACTGCCTCTGTGATTACATGCGTATGTGCCTCTGTGCTTCTGTGCCCTATGTGCTTATGTGTTTATGTGCTTGTGTGCCCCTATGTGAATCTGTGATTATGTGCTTATGTGTTTATGTGATACATGTTTCACTGTGTTCCTGAGCTTTAGTAAGTATTAGACGTGTGAGGTGAGATTCGTTTATGATGTGTCTGAGACCTATGACGATGTCTGTTGCAGACAATGTCAACTGGACCATCATCTGGACCCCGTCACCCACGACTCTCTCGCCAAGAACAAAGGGACAAACGCCTTGCTTCCATCCTCGCTAAACAAGTGGCCAAGGTTGTGCCTCAAATCGTGAGTGAGATTTACGAGAATGTTAGCAAAACATCTGAGGAGTCCAGAACCAAAGCTCCTAAAGTTGCTGCCAAGACTGCTTTCAGCTTTAAGCAGTTCAAGGCTTGCGTTTCGAAGGAATTCACTAGAGAAGATGGCCCGACGGCTATTTTTCAATGGTTCGATTCCATCGAAGTCACTCTGCGCCAGAGTGGATGTCCGGAAAATCTCCGCACTCTGAACGCTACCGGCGTCTTCCAGTCCCATGCATTAGACTGGTGGATGGCCGAGAGGAACAAACACGGAAATGATGCAGCCTATGAGCTGACATAGGAGGAGTTGAAGGCCATCATGATGGATGAATTCTGCCCTCCTCATGAACGCCAAAAGCTGGAGGACGAATTCTGGAACATTATGCAGAAGGAAGGTGACAACGCTGCCCTGACTGCTTGCTTTAAGCAGCTCAGCATCATCTGTCCCGATCAAGTGAAGATGCCCGACATGGCAATCAAGAAGTACATCCGAGCTCTACCCGACTGTGTTGCGGATTTTGTGCATGCCGCAAAGACTGCAACGATCGAAGAAACTTACTTTCTTGCCTCCGAAATCAACGACAAGCGGGTAAAAGCTGGGTTTTGGGATAAAGCTTCAAAGAGCCTGCACCAAGTCACCACCGCACCAACCGCTGAAACCGCCGCCACTCAACTGTCAAAGTCCTCACGCCGCAAGAAGAAGAACAACAACAGCAGCTCCAACAACAAGAACTATGCTGTCACCACCACTGCTGCTCCTCTTCAAGCCGTACAGGCTTAGCAGCATCCCCACCACCATCCAGCACCAGTTACTTGTGCACCGCCTGCAAAGCGTGCATACACAGGGCCCCACCCGGCTTGCCCCACATGTTCTTACCATCACCCGGTGGGTCTCGCCTGTTGTTTCTGCGCTCACTGCAACATGTACGGCCACTTCACTGCTAACTTCCGTACTGGTCCCCGTCAAGCCCCAAGCTCTGTTCCCAGCCCCGCAAGGCCAACAAGCGGCTCAAGCACCCGCGGTCAACGCCAGAGTCTGCTTCGCATGTGGTGATCCCAACCACTTTGCGAACATGTGCCCGAACAGGGTGGTGAAACAAGAGCCCCAACAGCAGCAGCAACACCAGCAGCAACAGCCTCAGCAGCAGCAACAAGCCGCACGCGCCAGAACTTTCAACATCAATGTGAGCCAAGCCCAGGCTGACAACAACGTGGTCAATGGTACGTTCCTTGTGAATGGTATTTATGCATCATGTTTGTTTGATACTGGAGCCGATAACTGCTTTGTGTCATTTGAATTCGAGGAGCTCCTTACTCGTAAGCACTCCCATCTCCCCCCGACGTTCGATGTTGAAGTCGCTACCAGAAGAACTGTAGCCGTTAATTCTGTTCTTCGTGATTGTACTCTTGAGCTCAACAATCACATCTTCCCAATCGACCTTATTCCAATGCAACTCGGAAGTTTTGATGTCATAGTAGGCATGGACTTTCTTCGTGAAAACCATGCTGAAGTTGTGTGCTTCGATAAGATGATTCGATTCTCGCTCGCGAATGGTGATTTATTATGTGTTTATGGTGAAACTCCTTCGAAGGGTCTCAAACTCATGTCATGTGTCCAAGCTAGCAAGTATCTCTTCAAGGAATACAGAGCTTTCTTGGCTAACATTGTAGTAGCGGAGAAGGAAAAGAAAGGAAAGACAGAAGTGAACGATGTCCCAGTGGTTCGAGAATTTCCTAATGTCTTTCCTGAGGATCTTCCCGGACTTCTGATATCGACTTTCGTATCGACCTCATTCCTGGAGCCGACCCTGTTGCCAAAGCTCCTTATTGACTCGCACCGTCCGAATTGCGTGAACTCTCGAACCAACTCCAGGAATTACTTAAGAAAGGCTTCATTCGCCCGAGCACCTCTCCTTGGGGTGCGCCGGTCCTTTTCCTTAAAAAGAAGGATGGGTCGTTCAGGATGTGCATCGACTATCTGGAATTGAATAAGTTAACTATCAAGAACCAATATCCCATGCCTCGCATTGACGATTTGTTTGATCAGCTACAAGGTGCTACGTGTTTCTCGAAGATCGATCTACGCTCAGGCTATCACCAACTACGCATACAAGAGGAGGATATACCCAAAACCGCTTTTCGCACTCGATACGGCCATTATGAATTCGTTGTTATGCCTTTCGGTTAAACCAACGCACCCGCGGTTTTCATGGATCTGATGAACCGCGTGTGTAAACCATATCTCGACCGTTTCGTCATCTTATTCATCGACGATGTCTTGATCTATTCCAAATCGAAAGCTGAACACGCGCAACATCTACGTTTGGTTCTCGAGCTACTCCAAGGGAATCGACTCTATGCCAAATTCTCCAAGTGCGAATTCTGGCCGGAGGAGGTTCAATTCCTTGGTCACATTGTTAATAGTCAAGGTATACACGTCAATCCCGCGAAGATTGAAGCCGTTAAGAGTTGGATTACACCTAAGAACCCGTCTGAAGTCCGTTCTTTTCTCGGACTAGCGGGCTATTATCGACGATTTATCGAAGGATTCTCAAAGATCGTGGTGCCGCTTACCGCTCTTATGCATAAAGACAAGCCCTTTGTTTGGGGAACTGAACAAAAGTCTGCTTTCCAAAGCCTCAAGCACATGATTTGCAATGCTCCTGTCCTCACATTGCCCGACGGAAACGGCGACTTCATTGTCTATTGTGATGCTTCCAACCTTGGTCTTGGTTGTGTCCTTATGCAACGGGACAAGGTTATAGCTTACGCATCTCGTCAGCTCAAAGTCCACGAAAAGAACTATACAACCCATGATCTCGAGCTAGGCACAGTTGTTTTTGCGTTAAAGATTTGGCGACACTACCTGTATGGTACAAAGTGTACGATCTTCACCCATGATCTCGAACTTAATATGCGTTAACGCCGATGGGTAGAACTTCTCAACGATTATGACTGTGAGATTCGTTATCACCCAGGCAAATCAAATGTCGTTGCCGACGCTCTCAGAAGACGGAGTTATCTGCTCAGCATTCGTAAAACCCAAACCCAATACGACCTCGAAACTCTCATCCGCGAAGCCCAACGTGCTTGTTTTAACGAACGCACCTTGGATAAGGAAAGAAT
This sequence comes from Helianthus tuberosus, assembly GCA_030545235.1. Classification (NCBI taxonomy): domain Eukaryota; kingdom Viridiplantae; phylum Streptophyta; class Magnoliopsida; order Asterales; family Asteraceae; genus Helianthus; species Helianthus tuberosus. The sequence goes on along the minus strand of CM060445.1, from coordinate 42,156,557 downwards.
TTACCACGGTGGAGCTCATCTTGTGAATAAACCGAATGGGATATTCCATTATCTGGACCGAATTTGGATCCCTAAACGGACCGATTTGCGAAAGATTTTGATGGACGAAGCCCACAAATCCCGGTATTCTATTCATCCCGGTGCTGACAAAATGTACCAGGACCTTCGCTACAAGTACTGGTGGCCGGGCATGAAAAGGGATATTGCTCTCTACGTTGGGAAGTGCCTGACTTGTGCAAAGGTCAAGGCTGAACACCAAAGACCCTCTGGCTTACTCGAACAACCACCGATCCCTATATGGAACTGGGAGAGTGTAGCTATGGACTTCGTAACAAAGCTTCCGCACACGTCATCATGTCATGACAGTATCTGGGTTATTGTTGACCGTTTGACCAAATCAGCTCACTTTTTGCCAATACGGGAAGACTACAAGGTAGAACGATTAGCCCGAATCTACACCAATGAGATCATTTGTTGACATGGGACGCCTCGCGACATCATATCTGACCGTGATGCTCGGTTTACCTCGCGACTGTGGAAAACGTTTCAAGCTGCTCTCGGTACTGCGCTTAATCTAAGTACCGCATTCCACCCTCAAACCGACGGTCAGACTGAAAGAACAATTTGTACTCTTGAAGACATGCTTCGTTCGTGTGTCATAGATTTCGGTGGTAATTGGGATGCATTCCTGCCGTTAGTCGAATTCTTGTACAACAACAGTTTTCATTCCAGCATTCAGATGGCACCATTCGAGGCTTTATACAGTAGAAGATGTCGATCACCTATTGTGTGGCACGAGATCGGTCACTCGTAATTAACCGGTCCCGAGCTTTTGCAAGAGACGACTGACAAAGTCCTCCAAATTCGAGACAACTTGCTGAAAGCTCGGAGTCGTCAGAAAAGTTACGCCGATAGATGACGCAAGCCCCTTGAATTTGATGTTGGCGACTACGTACTCCTAAAGGTATCACCATGGAAGGGCATGGTCAGATTCGACAAGAAAGGGAAACTAGCGCCTCGATATGTTGGACCTTTTAAGATTCTGGAAAGGATCGGAAAAGTAGCCTACAGACTTGAACTACCGGAGGAACTTAGTAATGTCCACCCGACTTTCCATGTGTCAAACCTCCGAAAGTGCCTGGCTGAGCATGATTTAATTGTACCTCTCGATGACCTCCAAGTAAACGAAACACTACACTTCGTGGAGAAGCCTATCAAAATCATGGATCGCCAAACCAAGCAGCTCAGACGCTCGGGCATTCCCATTGTGAAAGTGCGATGGGAAGGCAAACGAGGCGCAGAGTTCACTTGGGAACTCGAAAGCGACATGAAGGCGAAGTACCCGCAGTTGTTTGTTACGGCTTCGGCCTAATTTCGGGACGAAATTCCCGCAACAAGGGGAGGCTGTAACACCCCGTGTTTATGAAGTCAAAGTCAAGATTGAAGTCAAAGGGATAAAAGATTGCTAATTGCGATCCGTCTCTCCTTGCTCAAATCTTGTTATGACTTCTTTGACTTGTAGTTAGTCTATTTTATTTTCGCTTTAGTTGTATTTTGTGGAGTATCTGTTAATAATCGCATGGTAATCGCTATTTATCGCATGTTTAATCACTTTATCGCTATCGCAATCGCACTCGCAACTCGAATTACGCATTTTGGTTATTGTTATACGTGAGTGTGTGCCTTATGTGTTACTTGTGCATGTTTAATTATGTTATGTGTGTTAATCGATCGAATCGCAATCGAAACTCAATCGCAATCGAATCGCAAACGCTAATCAAATACGAAATAAGGATGCTTATATGTTTATATAGTAGTTGGGATTAAAAGTAATTTGACTAGGAAATTCTATCACATCGCATCGCAACACTCGCAATTGCAATCAAAACAGCCAACTCGTTGCACCAAACAATCGAACAAGGTGACTGATCAACCAGGCGACCAGTTGATCGGCCAGCCGAGCAACCGCTCGATCGGACAGCTGTCCGATCGGACTGCCTAACCGATTGACCAGCCCCTCTCCACTCCTTTCCACTTTGGGTAACCCTATAAATACCCCTTGTCACTTTCATACTTTCTACTTTTGGCAACTGACGTCCGACTTCCTCACTTTTCTCCAAATTTCTCGCAATTCCGGTAAGATCTCGTCCTAAATCTTTTACTTCCTTAATCTACACACACTCCTACACCTTTCTATCTTTCGAATCTTAACTTTTAACCGTGAAATCATCAAGATCCAAGGTGTTCTAGGATGACGTCATCATGTGTTCTTGAAGAACTTCGTGTCTTGGCCTCAATCCACCAAGAACAACTTAGATCTAACCGTTTTCCACATAAACAAACAAGGATCTTCCATAGATCTAAACATATTCACAAGAAAAAGGAGTGAAAGATGGTTTTCCAAGTTTCTTTCAACTCTTTTACACTCAATGCGCTCAAAACCAATAGAATCGGAGCTTGTGCCGACTTACTACTTATTAGTGTGGTTGTGTTGGTTCAAGATCCGTATTCTATCCACGAAATTATCGATTCCAGACTAACCAAGAACAATCATCCTAAACCGGTGGACGGACCGAACTTGGGTGGTTCCTGTTCGATCGGGTCACTAGAACTTAGGATGGAGTTCTGTTGGTTAGCACGATATCAATACATCTCGACAAAAACTACAAACTATCAAAACAACTAAGTGTAAGATGAACAGGTCAACCAGGACGGAGTACCGTCCGAACGGATTGCTGTCCGATCGAACAACCACCCGGACGACCGGCCACCCTTACGACTTGCACCTTGGCCCCACTTTTAGTTTTCAAATCAAGCTTCAATAGTTTTGGAACACCGAACGGATTGCCGTCTGATCGAACTGCCATCCGATTGACCGACCATCCGAATATGTGATGTTTCGAAACTTCAACACTTAAACAATTTTCAACATGTTCAATGCACAAAGGATGCCACCCGATCGAACGACCGTCCGATCGAGAGTGACAACCTGCTGTGAACTTGTTCTCACTAAAGTGCCCAACCAACCGGGTTGCTGTCCGATCAAACGATCGTCCGATCGACCGACCTGAAAGATAGAGGTACTTCAATGTTTTCAAAATGCTACAATGAAAACTTCAAAAGACAAGCCATCATACACAAACACATCCTTCCCAAAGGAAGAAACAATCCACTCGAACAGTCATCTGACCGGACAACTGTCCGAACGGACTACCACTCGCACGACTGGTTGTCCTATCGGTCTACCATCCAATCGAACTACTGTCCGAACCGCTTGTACTTTGTATCGTTTTGCGCGTCACTTATCGTTATGCTATCAATCTGTTCAGGCTAACCCTACTCTCTAGCGCTCCCTTCAATCCATCAACCGCTGTGAGTATACTCGACCCCTTTTTGCTTTACGCACTTTTGGGTGTTACATATGTTACTTATATAAAATCACATCGAACACACTACGTAACACTTTAAACGCTAACCATTACCGCATGTTATACGTGACTTAATGAATGTTTGTTTGTTATGTTTACACATGGAATGATGTCTACCTGCCTTAGCAATGATAGTACTATTAGTTTGGACTCAGCACCCGTTCACTCGGGGGTTGTTAAGGATAATTACATACATGGCTCACAGTGGTGAGAATGTATCGCAAACTGCCTTGGGCAGTCAACCCGCTGTCATTGGTATCGATAGGTTCATGTCGATAACTAACATGCCTCATTTCACTCTGTGTACGTGCTGGTTATGCGTAACGCTTTCGAACTCTATATGCTATTATCAAACTTGTATGCTCACCTTTACACTATGTGTATTGACTTTTACTTTAACGTATGTGACAGGTGCTTAGGATGCTTAATTGCTTTCTGTGGTGTGAAATGAGGCTAGGAAACACCTAGGTCAACAATGAACAATTGTCTATAATAAGAATCTGAGTTGTCGGAACAGAACAATTTGACTAGATCTTTTCTGTAATAACTATATTATCTTATATGACGTGGTATGGGACATGTTGCTTTAAATATTTGGTAAATATAGCTGTTATGGAAACTTCTGGACAATCTGTTTCGCTTAGTGCCATGCCCCGATGTTTCCGCCATCGGTTGGGGTGTGACACTTTGGGCTTACACCACAAATACCTCTGACTTGGGGGGCTGATGACGTGGGTAGCTCAAGCTTAATAAACTAACTATAAGAGCAAAAACAGCTTAAAGGGTTAAAGGGTTCAAGTAGACGGCCATCTGTAGTGAACAGCAAAAAGCATAGGATAGTACACGTCCCATCACACTTTACGTGTGACTCCCTCACTCAGCCGCAAAAGAGGCACGTGAGAAGAAACAATCGTTTATCCGCAGGTCAAAGCCTTCAACCCTCCAAAACGGATAACCCCCTCACTGCATACTTGGATCAATTAGTCAAAGGTTTCCCTTTCTCGGAACAATCCTGCTCTATAAATGACCACACATGGTCATTCAATAAGACATTCTGAAATCTCACACTCTCTCTAGAATCTACACATTGCATATTCTATTCTTCAATGTTAAAGTCTAGAATAAACAAGACAATCTCAGAAGTAAATAGTTCGTTACCCAGGTTAACCTACTATTCACCTCAGATGCTTTACATGAATAACCACTATTGAACACATCAACAGTCCTTCTTGGTCATCCTGCACAATCTCAACAACTCAGTTAGACTTGAGAACCCAAACCTTACCAGTTTTGGATCGACCATGTAAATCCATATAAGATGCTTTTAACCAATATCCATCACACCTTACTGGTGTCTTGGATGTTTTCCCCGTTGTTGAACAAGATTTGTAATTTCCACTAGGTCTTTGATCATGAGTGTTCCAATAAACTCTCGGATTTTCCGACCTTTGAAAATTATTATCTCGAAACCTTCTTCTCCCATTGTCATACCATGAATTTTGGAAAAAGTTTGGATGTTGTTGAACATTTGAGTTACTAAAACCCCTATGTTCATTTCGTCTTTCAAAATTTTGATTACCAGAAGTCTGGTATCGATTTTGATATCCAAAATTTCTATTTTGACTTTGAAACTGATTTGATTTACCATTATAATGACTAAATTGTGTAGAAATACTTCGTCGTCTATCAAATCTTCCTGATGTTGAAGGTTTAGATTGAAATCTTGGTTGATTACTTTGACAATGTGGTTGCACATTATTATTTAAACCAAGCCTATTCCCATCCTTAACCTCATCAACTTTTTGCTAATTTTTGTTCAAAGGACAACAACTTGCCACGTGCCCTATAGTGAGACATTTAAAACAAGATTTTGTCTTATAAATTCTCTTTTTGTGAAATCTCTTTTTAAATGTTTTCTTCTTTTCCTTTTCAGTATCCTCATCCGATTTATGAGGTGTACTGTTAGACTCAACAGATTCTTTCAAAGAAACTGGACTATTTGGCAAGTCCACAGTTATCGGATCCACTACAGCTGGTGTAGTAGCACAAAATCAGTTAACTCATTCTCATCAGGCAGAAAAGAGTAGTCTTGATCCTTAGAATATGAAGCTTTACTAAACCTCACTCCCGTTCTATCATTACTCTTTTTCAGCCCTTTTTGAATGTGAGTCCTAACTAATGAAGATTTTCCAAATTTGTCTAACTTTCCTTTAAGTTCAACAATTTGGTCTTGTGCAATGGCCAATTCCCTGCATTTTTCAGCAAATTCATTAGTTTTATCCTTCACAGTTTCACGAGCCAAATCAATGATCTGTAACAGTTCATTGACTTTGCATGTTAAATACTGATTTCCTGTTCATTTGATTTGAGTTTATTTAAGCAATTTGACTCTCTTTTAATCAGAAGAACATTTGACTCTTTTAATTTTTCCAATTCAGCTAACTGAATTTTGTTTTGTTTCGATAGTCTGTCAACTTTACCTTGTAGTTCAGTGCAATTATGACATGTATGACTTACAGATTCTGATGATATCTTCACCTCTGTTGTAAGTTCATTCACACCATTCAAGCACTTTGAAGTTTCTGCATCCTTCTTCTCAACATTTTCCTCATCAGCTTTCTTCTTCTCTTCTACCACAACATCTGCTTCTATATCTGAAGCACGAGCTCCTAAACTTTTTCTAGATGATCTCTGGTAACGTTTTTCTAAAGCTTCCCACAGCTCTCTAGAAGTCCCATACTTCTTGAAGGTATGTTTAATGTCCTCAGGCAAGGATATCTTTATTGCTGCTAAAGCTTTCTTCTAAGCATTAACTGTGTCACCTGTGCCTCCACGGCCATCAAACAAATACCAAATCAATGAAATATTGTATTTCATACTTGGGATTTGTATAAATATGTGTATCATTTGCACATATCAATTCTTGTTCGATTTCGAGCTCTAAATTGCTTTCTAGAAAGTTATACGTGCACCGATGCGAAAACGTAATCAGATTAATGCGACAAACACTCTGGAATAGTGACATGCGCTTAACATACCTTAAATAACCTTTACATAACTTAGAAATAAGTTTTGGAAGGTTTGGTGTGTCGAAATCAAGCTTATAACTTAGAAAGTATGCCGATTCGTACTGTAACGAACATTCCGGAACATGAGCATAAGTTAAACATAGCCTAAATATCCTTTACATAGCTTAGAAATAGGCTTTGAAGGGTTCGGTGTGCTAAAATAAACTTTTTGGTCATTCAGGGACTAAAAGCGTCAAAAAGTGCATAAGTTTGCATTTTCGCGCATATCTTACGTTCTGAATACATCCGGACATCCAAAATTTTATGTAATCATTAAAATATTTTATTTTAGTGATTGGCATGAGAAAAATCCATTCGTCGCGTTATTTGGATCGTTTTTCGCGTTCGTTCGTGTTTCGTCGTAATTAACCGAATAACGTGATCATACGGCCAAACGAACTGACATCCGAGATATTTTTGAGCATATTTCATGTCCCTTATGTTTAGGCATCATTTTAGAGCCTTTAAAATGGCTTAACAGGCCTCAAACATGCCAAAACGGGGCTTAAAAGCATGCAGGGACTGAAACAACAACTTTTGAAACTTGGTTGCTAAACTGGGATCTCAGGCGGCCAGCGTAACCCCCCCCCCCCTTGAGTCTTACACGGCCGGTGTAAAACTGCCAGACCTGCAAAACTGATTTTCCAGCTATTTACAGCCTGTTACAGCCATTTCCAGCTCTTGCAAATGGTTTTGAGGATCCTATGGGCTGGTTTTAGGGTGCCCAAGGTATTAGAAATCAGGGGGCACACTTGGACGGCCTAGATCGAAGCACGTTTTTCAAGAAACGATCCTAACGGTCTTGGTTTTCCTAAAAATACCCAACCCACTTCATTTGCAAAACCCACACTTGATCTGATTGCTCTCTAAGTTGAAGTCATTTCACTTTATACCTGAGAATAATCGGGTCAAACCTCCATTCTTGGACCTTTTGTAAGTCCTCTTTCGTTCTTTTACGCGTTTTTAGCGTGAAAGTCAAACTTTGTTTGACTTTCTGCATTGACCAGTTTATGGTCAACATGAATTTCGTTTGAACTTCATAACGTGAGCGTAATCACCATGGTTTTAGTCTCTTGTGACTATACCTATTGATTACCACGTTGTTTAGGTGTAGTGACGAGTCGTAGTTTCGGCCAAAATGCGTATTCTTGCGTATTTTGTAACCAAACTACATTTAGGTATCAAAACCGTTTGTTTTGATACCAAACCTGTTTTCTAAATTCATTAAACATGTTTTAACATGTTTAGCTCGTCACTTTAGGTTTAGTTCTTATGTAGGGTCGTAAGCTAAGCGGTCTAAACAACCGCTTATACTTTCGAACCCGACCCATTTGGTCGATCATTAGGATCCGAACAAACACACTAGGTGACCATAGTTGTATAGGGAATAACCTTTCGAGGTTATACCTTATTGTAACACCTGTGTTATTTCAACCATCAAACAAATGCCCAACCAGTGAAATATTGTATTTCATACTTGGGATTTGTAAAAATATGTGTATCGTTTACACATATCAATTCTTGTTCGATTTCAAGCTCTAAATCGCTTTCTGGAAGGTTATACGCGCACTAATGCATAAATATAACCAGTTTAATTCAACAAACACTCCGGAATAGTGAAATAGGCTTAACATACCTTAAATAACCTATACATAACTTAGATATAAGTTTTGGAAGGTTTGGTGTGGTGAAATCAAAGTTAATTCGCTTACAGGGACTAAAGTTGACAAACTGCGAAAGTATGCCAATTTGAACTGTAACAAACATTCCGGAACTTGACCATAAGTTAAACATACCATAAATATCCTTTACATAGCTTATAAATAGGCTTTGAGGGGTTCGGTGTGCTAAAATAAACTTTTGGGTCATTCAGGGACTAAAAGTGTCAAAAAGTGCACAGGTTTGCATTTTCGCGCATAACTTACGTTCTGAATACATCCGGACATCCAAAAATTTATGCAAGCATGACTATATTATATTTAGTGTTCGCCATAAGAAAAATCCATTCGTCGCGTCATTTGGATCGTTTTTCGCGCTTATGCGCATTCCGTCGTAATTAAGCGAACATCGCGATCGTACGACCAAACGAACCGACATCCGACATATTTTTGAGCATGTTTTGAGTTCCCTATACTTTAACTTCATTTTAGAGCCTTGAAATGAGGTTAACGGGGTTCAAACGCATCGAAAATCGCTTAAACAAGGTGCAGGGACCATTTCTGGAAAATCTGCCAAAACAGGGGCCTAGCGTGACGCGACGGGCCTTAGCGTCACGCGAGCCCCCATCTGGACCAGATTCAGTGTTTTTAATGCAAGTTGCAACCAATTAAACCACAACCACATGTTTGCAACTTGCTTAATCACTAAGATTAGGAGCATATGTGGCTCCATAACCTTTGTGACAAGTGTACGCCTTGGATTCGATCACGTACTACGAGAAACGATCCTAGCGGCTCTACTTTATCTATAAATACCCACCCCCCTTTGGCTTAAAAACCCACAAATCTGATTGAAAAGACTCTAAGTTGGAACCTTCGTTTCATACCTGAGCTATTTTGATCTGGGTTAGCATTCGGGGACCCTGGGTAAGTATTCTTTCGTTCTTTTCCTTATTTTTATTGCTTTTCGAGTCAGAAAGTCAAACTTTGTTTGACTTTCAGCGTTGACCAGTAATGGTCAATGCGAAGTTCGTTTGAACTTCGCAACGTGAGTGTAATCACGTTGGTTATAGTCCCTTGGGACTATGCCTACTGATTACCACGTTGTCTAGGGTCGTAGGGTAAGCGATCTGATAAATCGCTTATACCTCGAACCCGACCCAGTTTGGTCGATCATTAGGATCCGACCAAACACATTAGGTGACCATAGTAGGTAGGGAATAACCTTCCGAGGTTATACCCTATGGTCACATCGTTTAAGCAGTTGTATGATAGGTAGTTTATATGCCTTAGGTAAATTACCAGAATACCCTTTTCATGTATAATTGGTAATTAAGCATATGTAACCTAAACCTTTGTCACATAACTGATTATGTAATATGTTTAGGCATATAACACTTTTCATAGGGCTAGTTAGGCGGTCCGAACGCGTTTCACGCGAACGACGCGTTAAAGTAGCATAAGCTACCTAAACGGGTCGTAATGGGTCGTAAACAATTATGTTAAGTTTCATTTAGCATGTAGGCTTTGTTAAACCATATCACGTGAGTTCCGACACTCATTTGGTTTACAAACCCTAATGCTACCCAGTCTTCCGATTTAGGTCCGGTTTATTAATGTAGCTACCTATACTAGGTGCCGTTTGATATCCGCGATCTCTAGCATTGTTTAGTTGTTACTCAAGGACTACTGAGCAATCTCAGGTGAGTACATAGACCCCTCTTTTACTGTTTTCCAAACTGTTTTGGGGTGGAACACATGTGCCTACTTGTTACTTTCATGCTTTCCTGTTTTGACATCATATACTTGCTATGTTCATTAGTACATTATAGTACATGATTTCATTACATCTTATGCTAGGTGTGCCCATTGTGTGCATTACTTAGTACATTGTTTTATACTACCTTTCATGCTAGGTGTGCCCATTGTGTGCATTACTTAGTACATTGTTTTACACTACTTTTCATGCTAAGTGTGCCCATTGTGTGCATTACTTGGTACATTGTTTTACATTACATTTTGTTGCATATGCTCATCCAGTATATGAACACATTATAAAACATTTTGAACCGTTGCATATGCTTATCCAGCATATGAACACATTATACTACATATTGAACCGTTGTAATCATTTGACTGTGATTCGTTGATATCTGTGAACCGTTTGTATCTGTGAACCATGTGAACCGTATTTGACATAGACATTTCGGCATAGACATTTTAACATGATTGACATTTGATCATGCATTTCCCACAAAACATAACTTTGATTTAAACCAAGTTTTACTTCAATACTTTGTATTTGTGCATATGGTTTAGTTGAGACATTTCATTTGCCATACATGACATTTTGACATAAACATTTGACATGGATATTTGACATAGACATTTTGACATTGGTTTGGTTTGATTAAATGATTAAGTAACGATACGTGTGTAATATGATACAAGCATGGTGGATACGCCGCTGGTACTTCCTATATATAAGTGTTTGTATGGTATTATATATTGTAGCGTTATTTGAATCATTTCAGTTTGATACATATAACATTTTATACAAATAACATACTTTTCACAAGACATTGTTTTACAAACAACTTATCTTATACAAATCCATTTTACTATGGTTATTCATTTAACCATACATTATTCATTTATTTATACATATCATCTGAACTCATTGTTTTTCAAATGATTTACAAAGCAAAGCAAATAACAACGTTCATGACTAAACATTTTCTCAAACATAAGTCATGGAACCTATTTTCACAAAACCTATGTATCTCACAGGCATTTTTATGCTGACGTACCTATTTTCACATGTGTTTTTCAGGAACTGTTGCATAAGATGATCAAGATACATATAGGCAGACTTGGGCTTTAGTGACAATAAAAGATGCAAGACTAGTTAATTATGTTGTATTTCCTTGTTTGATTAGACATTGTAACACTTTTAATCAATAAAACGAAACTTCAATTGCCATGGATTTGAAACAATTAATTCTGTTACAACACTCCCCGATGTTTCCGCCACGTTTCGTATGTTCTACGTGGTCGGGGTGTGACAGAAAAGATGGTATCAGAGCATTGGTTATAGGGAATTAGGTTATTAGTAATTAGTAATGCTCTGACCTAGTCTATAACCTTCTTAGGACCCTAACGCGAGTTTACTGGCGTTTAGTCATAAAACAATACCGTCACCTATCCTTAGGCGACGACCACATCAAGAACATGAATTTCAAAACCGCTTTGAAAACTAATCATCTGTTCTAGGATGATTGATTACTAGGTTTTGAACCCTCTATTGTAAGGTTTTGAACCCCTTTGAGTTTCAAAAAAAATCTCGTCAAGGTTTTGGGTTTTAAATAATGTGAACACGTGCAAACTGGAAGGGTGAATGCCTGTATTCTGAGTTTTCTGTCTAGGCAAGCACCTCGTATACATCTCAACCAGACGCGAGACCAGTTGTGCTTACCTGGGAATTCTTGGGATGAGTGTTCACTTATAGGCGAGCATGTCTTCGCGATACATTATTTTTGACCTATTTACTTTGATTTTTCACCGAGGTCGTTTGTTGCTTTGTAGTAACAAACAAATGACCACTATCCATTGCCTTCATCAGATTTGTTTCATCTCATTCTTTTCGTCTAATCCTCTCACTCGTTTCATTTCATGTTCCTCTTTTAGAATGCCTCCTCGACGCGAGAACCAGATAGCGACTGCCGAGCTGGCAGAAATCATTGCGCAGCAAATGGCTGCTCAATTCCCAAACCTCTTTGCTCAATGGAATCAAGCCAACAACAACAACAATGGTCCGTGCAACTTCAAGAGTTTTAACTCGGCGAAACCACTCAAGTTTAGTGGTTCTGAGGGAGCGACTGGGCTTCTTCAATGGTTCGAGAGCATTGAGAATACTTTCCGCCATGTGCAGTGTCCTGACAATCGCAAGGTCGAGTTTGCTTCGAGTGTGTTCCAGAAGAGAGCCCTTACGTGGTGGAATGGGGTTATGAGAGATCGTGGTGCAGAAGTTGCTCTAGCACAGACATGGGCCGAACTTAGGGCTCTCATGATGAAGGAGTTTTGTCCTCGTCACGAGATCAGGGCTTTGGAAAGGGAATTTGATGATCTTAAGCAAGACAGCGGTGAGCATCGAGCCTACACGGACCGTTATGAGGAGTTAAGCCTGTTATGCCCAAACATGGTCACGCCTTTGGATAAGGCGATCGAAAAGTACATTGATGGCCTTCCCGACTCAATACAAGACATTTTGACTGGTAGCAACCCTACTACTGTTAGGCAGGCCATTGAGTTATCTGCAACCTTGACTGAATCGCAGATCAGGAAACGTAAGCTTTTCCGAAAGGGTGACAAGAAACTGGTCGAGGAATCGAAACCAATCGAGGAATCAAAGACCATGGATGAACAGACTGGATCCTCTAAGAAGTCAAAGAAGCGAAAGGCTTCTCAGAACTTCGCCGTGGTCGCTCACAATGATCAAGCCGTCCCCAACCAACCAGCTCAACCCCTTGCCAGGAAACCCTACAAAGGAACTGCACCCTTGTGCAACCAATGTGGCCTACATCATCATGCTGGTGTGAAGTGCCGCACATGCCAAGTTTGCGGACTTATAGGTCATACAGCGAGGGTTTGCCCAACAGCAGCAGCACCAAATCAGATTAACAACAATCCTGCTCAAGCTCGTTTCCCACTGGGATCTTGCTACAACTGTGGCGAGATGGGCCATTTTAGTAGAAATTGCCCAAGACTTGCTGATGCAAATCCAGCGCAGGGATGAGTATCTGACCGACAGAAGATAACGCTGTTTAGAAAATAATCGAGCCTTGTGTATTATTTTCTTTTATCACAATCTATGAAACAGTTGTTGTTATTGTTGTTTATAAATAAATCTTTCATTTACATTTCAATATGTTTATGTGGTTGCATGTATAAACATATCCCCTACAATACCGACAATCAAGGAACCGCATTCCTTGAAGAACAGACTACTTCCAAATTTCTTCCCTTGTATAATCTCTTGCGTTTCCACGAAAATCCTAAGTACCCGTTTCTTCCAAGAGAAACGATGTACGAGGCGCCAAGTTAATAGCAATCAATAACAAGAAAAATAACAATTAAACAATTATGTGGTTATGTGCTTATGTGTTATCCTTTATGTGTCATGTGATCCAATTTATGTTATTCAGATCCTCGTAAAATCTTACATATCTTTGTGCAAGAGATTCATAGTAGGATACCCAAAGGTACTACTTAAATCCTTAATGGACTTCTACGTTGTAGTTAAAGTCCCTTGGATTATAATGTACTACTTCATAATTAGACCCCTTTTAGTGGTCTAGTTAAACAGATTGATCCAAAAATCTGGTTAGGGATATCATGTGATGATATAGCTGAAAGGACTTCTTAGTGGCCTAATTAAGAAGATCCTTTGTGGATCTAATTAAAAGGACCCTATGGTAGTCTAGTCACTCTCATCTCAAGTTTGATATCTTCCCCCACAACATTTCAAAACAAACTGTGCGGACTGTGCAAGGAATTACGTAATTATGGATGCATACATAATTATGGAATTTAGTGCACAGAAATCACAGCAAGTTCTATCATGTATCAAGAGTTAACCCTATTCATTTCCAATTCTGATGAAGCATCCGTTGAGGAAAAATGAACTAGCTATTCATTTTTCACTTCTGAAGAATATCCGTTGAGGAAATGAATATCCGTTGTTTATCTTTTCATTTCCATTCTGAAGAATAACCGTTGAGGAAAATGAATTATCCATTCATTTTCGTTCTAAAGAATATCCGTTGAGGAAATGAATATCCGATGTTTATCCTTTCATTTCCATTCTGAAGAATAACCGTTGAGGAAAATGAATTATCCATTCATTTTCGTTCTAAAGAATATCCGTTGAGGAAATGAATATCCGTTGTGTAATCCTTCATTTCCAACTCTGAGGAAATAACCGTTGAAAATGACTCCGTTAGTTCATTTTCGTTTCTGAAGATTTATCCGTTGAGGAAATGAATATCCGTTGTGTAATCCTTCATTTCCAACTCTGAGGAAATAACCGTTGAAAATGACTCCGTTAGTTCATTTTCGTTTCTGAAGATTTATCCGTTGAGGAAATGAATATCCGTTGATTTTTCTTTCATTTCAAATTCTGAAGAACAAACCGTTGAGGAAAAATGACCCCGTTTGTTCATTTTCGTTCTGAAGAATATCCGTTGAGAGAAATGAATATCCGTTGATTTTTCTTTCATTTCAAATTCTGAAGAACAAACCGTTGAGGAAAAATGACCCCGTTTGTTCATTTTCGTTCTGAAGAATATCCGTTGAGAGAAATGAATATCCGTTGATTTTTCTTTCATTTCAAATTCTGAAGAACAAACCGTTGAGGAAAATGACCCCGTTTGTTCATTTTCGTTCTGAAGAATATCCGTTGAGGGAAATGTATATCCGTTTAGTTAATTCCTTTATTTTCCATTTCCGAAGAACCCGTTGAAGAAAATGACCCTGTTCGTTCATTTTCGCTTCTGAAAAATATCCGTTGAGGAAAATAATCAGATTATGCTTTACATATCTTTGATGACTATTTGAAACAAAGTCATAGACAGACTCCTACGAATTAATTTCGGGACGAAATTTCCTAAAGTAGGGGAGACTGTAACACCTGTGTCATTTCAACCATCAAACAAATGCCCAACCAGTGAAATATTGTATTTCATACTTGGGATTTGTAAAAATATGTGTATCGTTTACACATATCAATTCTTGTTCGATTTCAAGCTCTAAATCGCTTTCTGGAAGGTTATACGCGCACTAATGCGTAAATATAACCAGTTTAATTCAAAAAACACTCCGGAATAGTGAAATAGGCTTAACATACCTTAAATAACCTATACATAACTTAGATATAAGTTTTGGAAGGTTTGGTGTGGTGAAATCAAAGTTAATTCGCTTACAGGGACTAAAGTTGACAAACTGCGAAAGTATGCCAATTTGAACTGTAACAGACATTCCGGAACTTGACCATAAGTTAAACATACCATAAATATCCTTTACATAGCTTAGAAATCGGCTTTGAGGGGTTCGGTGTGCTAAAATAAACTTTTGGGTCATTCAGGGACTAAAAGTGTCAAAAAGTGCACAGGTTTGCATTTTCGCGCATAACTTACGTTCTGAATACATCCGGACATCCAAAAATTTATGCAAGCATGACTATATTATATTTTAGTGTTCGCCATAAGAAAAATCCATTCGTCGCGTCATTTGGATCGTTTTTCGCGCTTATGCGCATTCCGTCGTAATTAAGCGAACATCGCGATCGTACGACCAAACGAACCGACATCCGACATATTTTTGAGCATGTTTTGAGTTCCCTATACTTTAACTTCATTTTAGAGCCTTGAAATGAGGTTAACGGGGTTCAAACGCATCGAAAATCGCTTAAACAAGGTGCAGGGACCATTTCTGGAAAATCTGCCAAAACAGGGGCCTAGCGTGACGCGACGGGCCTTAGCGTCACGCGAGCCCCCATCTGGACCAGATTCAGTGTTTTTAATGCAAGTTGCAACCAATTAAACCACAACCACATGTTTGCAACTTGCTTAATCACTAAGATTAGGAGCATATGTGGCTCCATAACCTTTGTGACAAGTGTACGCCTTGGATTCGATCACGTACTACGAGAAACGATCCTAGCGGCTCTACTTTATCTATAAATACCCACCCCCCTTTGGCTTAAAAACCCACAAATCTGATTGAAAAGACTCTAAGTTGGAACCTTCGTTTCATACCTGAGCTATTTTGATCTGGGTTAGCATTCGGGGACCCTGGGTAAGTATTCTTTCGTTCTTTTCCTTATTTTTATTGCTTTTCGAGTCAGAAAGTCAAACTTTGTTTGACTTTCAGCGTTGACCAGTAATGGTCAATGCGAAGTTCGTTTGAACTTCGCAACGTGAGTGTAATCACGTTGGTTATAGTCCCTTGGGACTATGCCTACTGATTACCACGTTGTCTAGGGTCGTAGGGTAAGCGATCTGATAAATCGCTTATACCTCGAACCCGACCCAGTTTGGTCGATCATTAGGATCCGACCAAACACATTAGGTGACCATAGTAGGTAGGGAATAACCTTCCGAGGTTATACCCTATGGTCACATCGTTTAAGCAGTTGTATGATAGGTAGTTTATATGCCTTAGGTAAATTACCAGAATACCCTTTTCATGTATAATTGGTAATTAAGCATATGTAACCTAAACCTTTGTCACATAACTGATTATGTAATATGTTTAGGCATATAACACTTTTCATAGGGCTAGTTAGGCGGTCCGAACGCGTTTCACGCGAACGACGCGTTAAAGTAGCATAAGCTACCTAAACGGGTCGTAATGGGTCGTAAACAATTATGTTAAGTTTCATTTAGCATGTAGGCTTTGTTAAACCATATCACGTGAGTTCCGACACTCATTTGGTTTACAAACCCTAATTCTACCCAGTCTTCCGATTTAGGTCCGGTTTATTAATGTAGCTACCTATACTAGGTGCCGTTTGATATCCGCGATCTCTAGCATTGTTTAGTTGTTACTCAAGGACTACTGAGCAATCTCAGGTGAGTACATAGACCCCTCTTTTACTGTTTTCCAAACTGTTTTGGGGTGGAACACATGTGCCTACTTGTTACTTTCATGCTTTCCTGTTTTGACATCATATACTTGCTATGTTCATTAGTACATTATAGTACATGATTTCATTACATCTTATGCTAGGTGTGCCCATTGTGTGCATTACTTAGTACATTGTTTTATACTACCTTTCATGCTAGGTGTGCCCATTGTGTGCATTACTTAGTACATTGTTTTACACTACTTTTCATGCTAAGTGTGCCCATTGTGTGCATTACTTGGTACATTGTTTTACATTACATTTTGTTGCATATGCTCATCCAGTATATGAACACATTATAAAACATTTTGAACCGTTGCATATGCTTATCCAGCATATGAACACATTATACTACATATTGAACCGTTGTAATCATTTGACTGTGATTCGTTGATATCTGTGAACCGTTTGTATCTGTGAACCATGTGAACCGTATTTGACATAGACATTTCGGCATAGACATTTTAACATGATTGACATTTGATCATGCATTTCCCACAAAACATAACTTTGATTTAAACCAAGTTTTACTTCAATACTTTGTATTTGTGCATATGGTTTAGTTGAGACATTTCATTTGCCATACATGACATTTTGACATAAACATTTGACATGGATATTTGACATAGACATTTTGACATTGGTTTGGTTTGATTAAATGATTAAGTAACGATACGTGTGTAATATGATACAAGCATGGTGGATACGCCGCTGGTACTTCCTATATATAAGTGTTTGTATGGTATTACATATTGTAGCGTTATTTGAATCATTTCAGTTTGATACATATAACATTTTATACAAATAACATACTTTTCACAAGACATTGTTTTACAAACAACTTATCTTATACAAATCCATTTTACTATGGTTATTCATTTAACCATACATTATTCATTTATTTATACATATCATCTGAACTCATTGTTTTTCAAATGATTTACAAAGCAAAGCAAATAACAAGGTTCATGACTAAACATTTTCTCAAACATAAGTCATGGAACCTATTTTCACAAAACCTATGTATCTCACAGGCATTTTTATGCTGACGTACCTATTTTCACATGTGTTTTTCAGGAACTGTTGCATAAGATGATCAAGATACATATAGGCAGACTTGGGCTTTAGTGACAATAAAAGATGCAAGACTAGTTAATTATGTTGTATTTCCTTGTTTGATTAGACATTGTAACACTTTTAATCAATAAAACGAAACTTCAATTGCCATGGATTTGAAACAATTAATTCTGTTACAACACTCCCCGATGTTTCCGCCACGTTTCGTATGTTCTACGTGGTCGGGGTGTGACACTTATGGTCACTTCGTTTAAGTAGTTGTATGATAGGTAGTTTATATGCCTTAGGTAAATGACCAAAATGCCCTTTTTGCGCCAAAATTCATTTTAAGCATATGTAACATAATTTTTGACATCTAAACTGACTAGGCAACAATATTAGACATGTTAGGGCATATTTTACTTGTCATAGGACTTTTTAGGCGGTCCGAACTCGTTTTACGCGAACGGCGCGTTAAAGTAGCATAAGCTACTTAAACGGGTCGTAATGGGTCGTAAGCACTTAGGATAGGTTTCGTTTTAGAATGTAGGCTTTGTTAAACCATGTTACATGAGTTCCTATACTCATTTGTTTTACGAAACCTCATTTTATCCGATCTTCCGATTTAGGTCCGTTTATTTACGTAGTTACCTATATTAGGTGCCGTTTGATTTCGTGATCCCTCTGGCTTTGCTTGGTTGTTGTTCAAGACTTCTAAGCACCCTCAAGTGAGTACATAGTGCCCAATTTTACTGGTTAGTACATTATTTTACATTTCATTTCATGCTATGTATGTCCATTTAGTACATACTTAGTACATCATTTTACATTACATTTCATGCCATGTATGTCCATTTAGTGCATACTTAGTACATTATTTTACATTACGTTTCATGCTATGTGTGACAACTCGAGTTTCCGACTTTCAATTTCGCATTAAATGCACGTTGACTTCGATTGTTTTGTTGTTTGACTTATAGCTATACCCGTTATGTTATAATGAAAGGCACTATGATTGTTACATGTTTATGTGATTTAGAATATATCATGAAATGTTTGGTATTGTGAATTTTGCACGTATGAGATTAATATTAAAACATGAGACTGGTATTTTAGAAAAACACTTGAACTGTTTAACAGCTGAAATGACCCGACAAATTAAGTGTTTCGCCATGACCCGACTCGACGAAACAGGCTGTTTCGCCGGCCCATTATTACGCGAAGCCCATTAGGGCCCAGTTCACTTGTATGCGTATAAATTACACGGAACCGTCTCATTCGTCACAAGTTAACAAATTAGAAACCCTAGAGCGCCCCTCTTCTGTGTGACGGTTGTTTGGAACTCTCGAAGCCCCCCCCCCCCCTTAGCCTATTCATCGTTCTTTACATCTCGGTTAGTGTGTATATACAGAATCGATTACTTGTTATTGATTTAAAAGTCTGTTTGATGAATGCTTTTAGTCACGGCCCATGTGTGTGTTGTCAGATTATGTTTGTCATGATTCACTTGTTTATTGTTTGTGTATATGTTGTCATTATGAAAGATAAGGAACACCACATGGATATTGTCGGCTGGATTGATAAGATTCATGGTTAGTAACATGGGTTGTTTATTAAATCGAGATTGGTGGAAAAAATCGGTGGTCAAAGGGGTGGGAAATTGTGAACCGCCAATTTTATATGATGATGTTTGGTAGGGTTGATAATTCATGCCAAAAGTCCAATCGGTTGTTAATGAGGGAGGTCCAATCGGTTGTTGATGTTGGAGGTCCAATGAGGTTGAGTGGTGATGGATAGATGTTGGCCACTAGGGTATTAATATTCTATGTTTTTTTTTGATTCTGTAACATGTTTGACGAAACACACTTGGCGAAACAAAGGTGTTTCGCCGAGACCTTGATTGACGAAACAGTATGTGTTTCGTCAACATGCTTTCCGCCGACATGTGTTTCGCCGAGACCATTTTTTTTTTGACGAATCAGATGGGACGAAACAGAATGTGTTTCGCTAATCTGTGTTTCGCCGATTGAATAATCTGTTCGATCTCTTGGGTTAATTCTGTTAAACTTAACTGGGATAGATAACTGTTGTTATGAATAAAGGCGATACTTGTATGATTACAAATACGTGCAATGTGATACTCTGTGTTATTAATGCGATGTTCATGATGATGATGTTTACGTGCAAACAACTTGAATGCAAACTGATTATGTATACGTGCATACTTTAGGACGTGATTGATTAACCGTGAGCACATACTTAGCATACCGAGCGAAACAAGGTGAGTTCACACTTCTACCAAGGCATGGGATTCCCGGGGTTGGGAATGGGTTGATTGATTATTTATGTTAAATAGTTATCGGAATTACATACCATAGGCCTCGGGAGAGGAAGGTCAATGGTATATACTACTAGACTAGTGATACACATACTTCTCTTCGCAAACATGCCGGGAATGGCCGCGAACTATACTAGAACGATCTTCGCAAACATGCCTGGAATGGCCGCGAACTATACCTTAATCTTCGCAAACATGCCTGGAGGGCCGCGATACAAATATAACTAGTCTAGAGAACATGGGAAACCCCCACTAAACTTCGCAAACATGCCTTGAGGGCCGCGATGCTATTACATACGATACACGATTACTAATCGAACATACGATTTACGAAATGAACATTATAACTAAACAACCAACTGTGAACTCGCTCAACTAGTTGTTGACTCTCTGTTACATGCCTTGCAGGACCTTAGGTACTTACGGAGCTTGCACGGGAGGCACGGTCGTTGTGGACTTGGATCGTGAAATGTGTTGTTAAACATTATGACATTTTGTACTTAAACTTATGTTGGGTTTTACTTTAAATGCTTCCGCTACACTCTTGTTTATATTTGGTTTTGGAAACACCTATCGTATTGATGAATGACTTTTACTATATACTTATGTTCAATATGATTAGTGGCTTGATCCTGGTCATGTCACGTCTCCAAGCGGTAGTACTCCGCGTGTGGAATTTGGGGGTGTGACAGATTGGTATCAGAGCCATTGGTTATAGAGAACTCGGTTTTAATAAGGGGAAAACATTTTTATTAAAACCAGACTATAACCAGAACAGTGCTCAGCGATCCACAACGACGCCTCGCTCCACGTGCAAGACTCAACATTTTAGGTAATATGGTACATATTTTATTGCCTACTTGCTATAATTGCATAGAACGTTGCTCAGGGTATGCTTAGATTAACGTAACACTATTGCATGAGAACATTTGTGTGCTTACTCTCTTCTGTCCTCGCACTACTCGCGAACCTCTCTCACTTATGTTATATTTGTTATGAAGATCATGTCTGGACGCATTAACATGACGCAAGCCCAATTGACGGCTCTCATTAACGAGCAAATTGCTGCGGCACTTGCAGCCGCACAAGCAGGAGGTATACCCTGCCGTTGTAAACTCACACTAGGATCTTTAGATCCTACACTCCTAAACCAACTCTTGTGTTTAATCTTGTACTGGATTCTTATATACAACAGGTCAGCACGCTCAGCCACCTGTTTGTACCTTCAAAACTTTCATGGACTGTCGTCCTACTACTTTTAGTGGCACGGAAGGAGCGGTTGGACTCCTCCATTGGTTTGAAAAGCTCGAGTCCGTATTTGAAATGTGTGAATGCCCTGAGGCTCGCAGGGTGAAGTACGCCACTGGTACTCTAGAAGGCATTGCGCTGACTTGGTGGAATGCGCAAGTTCAGATGTTAGGGTTGGCTGTTGCTAACGCCACACCCTGGAATGATTTCAAGGAGTTGATCAAAGAGGAATACTGTAGCCGTGATGATATTCATAAGCTGGAGGTAGAATTTTACCACTTGAAAATGACGGGGTCAGAAATTGAAGCGTACACCAGGAGATCGAATGAGTTGGCTATTCTGTGTCCTACTATGGTGGACCCTCCCATTAAGCGTATCGAACTGTATCTCAATGGTTTGGTGCCGGAGATTCAAAGTCACGTAACCTCAGCAAATCTGGGCACCATTCAGCAGATCGTCAAGTTGGCTCATCGCCTCACCGATCAGGCAGTGGAACAGAACAGGCTGCCTAAACGTATCAACGCTACTACTACCGCTACCACTCCAGTTACTCCTGCTATTCCCAGTGACAACAAGCGGAAATGGGAAGGGGATTCCAGCAGGGGTTCAGCTACTGTACAGTCTCAAGCACAGCAACAACGCAAGTCTAGTGATTACCAGAGTCCGAGTCAGCAATCGTCTGGTGGTCAGGGGCAGAGTGGATATCGGGGAACTCATCCACTGTGTAACAGGTGTAACAAACACCACAGTGGTCAGTGTCGTAGAGGCCGCTGTCAGAGATGTCTAAGGGTAGGTCACGAAGCTAAAGATTGCAGGAGCTCAAGGCCTGCGAATCAGAACCAGCAACAACAGCCACCAGTTCCATGAAACCAGCCACAGCAACAACAACCAGGAAATAAGGCTTGCTTTCAGTGTGGGGCTGAAGGTCACTTCAAGCGGAACTGCCCCCAGTTAAACCAGAATCAGAATAACAACAACAATAATCAGGGCAATGGGAACAACAATGGGGGAAACAACAACGACAATGGTGCTAGGGGTCGTACATTTGTGATTGGTCGGGGTGATGCGAGGAACGATCCTAATGTGGTTACGGGTAAGTTTCTTCCTGACGACTTTTATGTTACCGTATTATTTGATTCGGGTGCGGATACCAGTTATATGTCTCTGAACGCTAGTCAAATGATTAAACGCGCACCAACACTTTTGAACACCAAACATGTCGTAGAGTTAGCTAATGGTAAAAGTCTAGAAGCCACACACATAGTTCAGGGTTGTAATCTTATCCTCGCTGGTCAGACTTTCTCTATCGATCTCATTCCTATAACTCTGAGTAGCTTTGATATCGTCATTGGTATGGATTGGTTATCCCAACAGCAAGCAGAGATCCTATGCAAGGAGAAGATCATTCATATTCCCCGTACCGGCAAAGAACCTCTCGAAGTTCAAGGCGATAAGTGTGGTGTCGTGAGTGGCATCATCTCCTTCTTGAAGGCGCAGAAGTGTCTGTGAAAGGGCCACATAGCTATCTTAGCACTCGTTACTGATACATCTACGACAGAGAGAAAGATTGGGGATATTCCTGTAGTACGCGACTTTCCTCAAGTATTTCCTGAAGAGTTACCAGGGTTACCGCCTCATCGTCAGGTCGAATTTCAGATCGAGCTAGCTCCAGGAGCAGCACCTATAGCTCGAGCACCTTATCGCTTAGCTCCGAATGAATTGGAAGAACTGTCTAAGCAATTGCAAGAACTCTTGGAAAAGGGTTTCATACGTCCTAGCTCTTCGCCCTGGGGAGCTCCAGTATTATTTGTAAAGAAGAAAGACGGTACCTTTCGTATGTGCATAGACTACCGCGAACTGAACAAGGTCACTGTGAAGAATCGCTATCCTCTTCCACGCATCGATGACTTATTCGACCAGTTGCAAGGGTTGAGCTATTACTCGAAGATTGACCTGAGGTCAGGTTACCATCAATTGAGAGTCCGAGATGAGGACGTCTCCAAAACAGCATTCAGAACTCGCTACGGTCATTACGAGTTTCTAGTCATGCCATTCGGACTAACGAACGCGCCTGCGGTATTCATGGATCTTATGAACAGGGTGTGCAAACCTTATCTTGACAAGTTTGTTATTGTTTTCATCGACGACATCCTGATTTATTCGAAGAATCGGGAGGAACATGAGCAGCATTTACGACTTATTCTGGAACTTCTTCGAACGGAACAGCTGTACGCTAAGTTTTCAAAATGCGACTTCTGGCTTCGTGAAGTCCACTTTCTAGGCCACGTGGTAAACACGGATGGGATTCATGTCGATCCATCCAAGGTAGATTCGATCAAGAACTGGCCTGCACCTCGCACACCGACAGAAATACGCCAATTCTTGGGTTTGGCAGGTTATTACAGACGGTTTATCAAAGATTTCTCAAAGATTGCACAGCCGCTTACATTGCTAACACAGAAAGGTGTTGTTTATCGTTGGAGTAATACACAGGAAACAGCGTTTCAGCACTTAAAGGATAGACTTTGTAGCGCACCTATCCTCTCATTGCCTGAAGGCACGGACGATTTTGTAGTCTACTGCGACGCATCTATCCAAGGTCTTGGATGTGTATTGATGCAACGGGATAAAGTTATTGCTTATGCTTCACGCCAACTTAAGATTCACGAACGAAATTACACTACGCACGACTTAGAGCTGGGAGCTGTTGTTTTTGCGCTCAAGATATGGCGGCATTATCTGTATGGCACCAAGTGCACCATCTACACCGATCACAGGAGCCTCGAACATATTTTCAAGCAGAAAGATTTGAACATGCGACAACGTAGATGGGTTGAACTACTGAACGATTACGAATGTGCTATAAAGTACCATCCGGGCAAAGCCAATGTGGTGGCCGACGCCCTCAGTCGAAAATATAGTACACCTAGGCGTGTACGAGCATTGCAACTCACTATTCAGTCTAGTCTTCCTTCACAGATACGAGATGCTCAGGTAGAAGCATTGAAACCAGAAAACGTCAGGTCTGAAGCCCTACGCGGCTCAAGGCAAAGGTTAGAACAAAGGGCAGACGGAGCCTACTATGTAACAGGGCGCATCTGGGTCCCACTCTATGGCAATTTACGCGAGCTTGTAATGGATGAAGCTCATAAGTCTCGCTACTCAGTACATCCTGGTTCGGATAAGATGTACCACGACCTCAGAACTACATATTGGTGGCCTAGCATGAGAGCTCACATAGCAACTTACGTTAGCAAGTGTTTGACTTGTGCGAGAGTCAAAGCAGAATATCAGAAACCATCAGGCCCACTCCAACAACCTGAGATACCACAATGGAAATGGGAGCAAATTTCCATGGATTTTGTTACTGGTCTACCTAGATCTCAGCGCGGAAATAATACTATTTGGGTGATCGTGGATCGACTCACAAAGTCTGCTCACTTCTTGGCTATCAAAGAAACAGATAAGTTCTCCACTCTAGCAGACGTATACCTTAAAGAAGTTGTCTCGAGGCACGGGGTGCCCACCTCTATTATCTCTGATCGTGATGCACGTTTTACTTCAGAACTGTGGCAAGCAATGCACAAATCTTTTGGCTCTCGATTAGACATGAGCACAGCTTATCATCCTCAGACCGATGGGCAGTCTGAGCGCACTATTCAGACTCTAGAAGACATGCTTCGGGCGTGCGTAATTGACTTTGGCAAGGGCTGGGAAAAGCATCTGCCACTTGTGGAATTTTCATACAATAACAGCTACCACACAAGCATTAAAGCTGCACCATTCGAGGCATTGTACGGGCGTAAATGCCAGTCACCTCTCTGTTGGGCAGAGGTGGGAGACAGTCAAATCACAGGTCCAGAAATGGTAGTTGATACTACTGAAAAGATTGCTCAAATACGACAACGCATGGCGGCAGCTCGTGACCGTCAGAAAGTATACGCTGATAAAGACAGGAAACTACTCGAATTCCAAGTTGGGGATCGAGCACTACTCAAAGTTTCACCCTGGAAGGGTGTTGTTCGTTTTGGCAAACGAGGCAAGCTCAATCCACGATACGTTGGACCATTTGAAGTCATTGAAAAGATAGGCAAAGTGGCCTACAGACTGAACTTACCAGCTGAACTCAGTGCAGTTCACAACGTCTTTCATGTGTCGAATCTGAAGAAGTGGCAGTCAGATGAGACCTTCATAGTTCCCTTAAAGGAGCTCACTATCGACGAACGGTTGCATTTCGTCGAGGAACCAGTTGAAATCACGGACCGGGATGTTAAGGTCCTCAAGAACACTAGAATACCTCTTGTACGAGTTCGTTGGAACTCCCGTCGCGGCCCAGAGTTCACCTGGGAGCGCGAAGATCAAATGGAACTCAAATATCCCCAGTTGTTCGAAAACAATGCAACTACTACTGAGGCTGAAGCTACTACGGAATTTCGGAACGAAATTCCAACTCAACGGGGGAATGATGTGACACCCCAGGAAAACCAGTAAACGATACAACTTACTTAGCTTCCTCAGTAACAGTATGCTAAATTTCGGGACGAAATTTCTTTCAAGTTGGGGATAATGTGACAACTCGAGTTTCCGACTTTCAATTTCGCATTAAATGCACGTTGACTTCGATTGTTTTGTTGTTTGACTTATAGCTATACCCGTTATGTTATAATGAAAGGCACTATGATTGTTACATGTTTATGTGATTTAGAATATATCATGAAATGTTTGGTATTGTGAATTTTGCACGTATGAGATTAATATTAAAACATGAGACTGGTATTTTAGAAAAACACTTGAACTGTTTAACAGCTGAAATGACCCGACAAATTAAGTGTTTCGCCATGACCCGACTCGACGAAACAGGCTGTTTCGCCGGCCCATTATTACGCGAAGCCCATTAGGGCCCAGTTCACTTGTATGCGTATAAATTACACGGAACCGTCTCATTCGTCACAAGTTAACAAATTAGAAACCCTAGAGCGCCCCTCTTCTGTGTGACGGCTGTTTGGAACTCTCGAAGCCCCCCCTTAGCCTATTCATCGTTCTTTACATCTCGGTTAGTGTGTATATACAGAATCGATTACTTGTTATTGATTTAAAAGTCTGTTTGATGAATGCTTTTAGTCACGGCCCATGTGTGTGTTGTCAGATTATGTTTGTCATGATTCACTTGTTTATTGTTTGTGTATATGTTGTCATTATGAAAGATAAGGACCACCACATGGATATTGTCGGCTGGATTGATAAGATTCATGGTTAGTAACATGGGTTGTTTATTAAATCGAGATTGGTGGGAAAAATCGGTGGTCAAAGGGGTGGGAAATTGTGAACCGCCAATTTTATATGATGATGTTTGGTAGGGTTGATAATTCATGCCAAAAGTCCAATCGGTTGTTAATGAGGGAGGTCCAATCGGTTGTTGATGTTGGAGGTCCAATGAGGTTGAGTGGTGATGGATAGATGTTGGCCACTAGGGTATTAATATTCTATGTTTTTTTTTGATTCTGTAACATGTTTGACGAAACACACTTGGCGAAACAAAGGTGTTTCGCCGAGACCTTGATTGACGAAACAGTATGTGTTTCGTCAACATGCTTTCCGCCGACATGTGTTTCGCCGAGACCATTTTTTTTTTGACGAATCAGATGGGACGAAACAGAATGTGTTTCGCTAATCTGTGTTTCGCCGATTGAATAATCTGTTCGATCTCTTGGGTTAATTCTGTTAAACTTAACTGGGATAGATAACTGTTGTTATGAATAAAGGCGATACTTGTATGATTACAAATACGTGCAATGTGATACTCTGTGTTATTAATGCGATGTTCATGATGATGATGTTTACGTGCAAACAACTTGAATGCAAACTGATTATGTATACGTGCATACTTTAGGACGTGATTGATTAACCGTGAGCACATACTTAGCATACCGAGCGAAACAAGGTGAGTTCACACTTCTACCAAGGCATGGGATTCCCGGGGTTGGGAATGGGTTGATTGATTATTTATGTTAAATAGTTATCGGAATTACATACCATAGGCCTCGGGAGAGGAAGGTCAATGGTATATACTACTAGACTAGTGATACACATACTTCTCTTCGCAAACATGCCGGGAATGGCCGCGAACTATACTAGAACGATCTTCGCAAACATGCCTGGAATGGCCGCGAACTATACCTTAATCTTCGCAAACATGCCTGGAGGGCCGCGATACAAATATAACTAGTCTAGAGAACATGGGAAACCCCCACTAAACTTCGCAAACATGCCTTGAGGGCCGCGATGCTATTACATACGATACACGATTACTAATCGAACATACGATTTACGAAATGAACATTATAACTAAACAACCAACTGTGAACTCGCTCAACTAGTTGTTGACTCTCTGTTACATGCCTTGCAGGACCTTAGGTACTTACGGAGCTTGCACGGGAGGCACGGTCGTTGTGGACTTGGATCGTGAAATGTGTTGTTAAACATTATGACATTTTGTACTTAAACTTATGTTGGGTTTTACTTTAAATGCTTCCGCTACACTCTTGTTTATATTTGGTTTTGGAAACACCTATCGTATTGATGAATGACTTTTACTATATACTTATGTTCAATATGATTAGTGGCTTGATCCTGGTCATGTCACGTCTCCAAGCGGTAGTACTCCGCGTGTGGAATTTGGGGGTGTGACACTATGTATGTCCATTTAGTGCATACTTAGTACATTTCATTTCATGCTATGTATGTCCATTTGTTGCATACTTAGTACATTATTTTCATAAAACATGCTTACATTTTGGTATGACATTTGGTTTGTTTAAATGGCTCAAAAATACATTCATTAACATTAGCTATGCCGTTCGTTAGTAGGTAGTGGTACCATAGGAATTGGCAACTCCCGTTCCTGACATCCTAGGTATGTTTGGATGGAAGGAGTGATCGAATTCGATAAACATAACTCAGATAAATCTTTAATTCATTTAAGGGTTTATCGCCACAGTCTCAAGGCTTGAATGTATGCATTTTCACAATACCGCATAGATGTGTGTATCAGTAAAGCATGCATTATTTTACAATACATAAATTTTGATTATAATTTATCAAATGCATTGTTTTGTACATTCCTTTCTTATAGGGTCGAGTAAATGCTTTTAATCAATAAAGGCTTTTTATTTACTCTACATCACATTTGTTTACTCAATAACATTTCAACATTTGTTTAAACATTACATTTAGTTATACATGGACATTTTTACATTGGTGGTTTGTTGGGGTAAGTGTTTTAAGTAACGAGAAGTGTGTAATATGATAAAAGCATGGTGGATACGCCGCTGGTACTTCCTATATATAAGTGCTTTTATGATATTACATATCGTAGCGTTATTTAAACCATTTCAATTTTGACATATTACATTTTACACAATTAACATATCTTTACAAAACATTGTTTTACAAACAACACATTTTATACAAATTCATTTTACTTGGTTATTTATTTAACCATACATATTTCCTTTATATCGTCTGTTTCCTTATTGATTTTATATGATTTATAACACAAAAACATTTTACAAGGATCATGACTGACTTTTGTTAGACAACTTTTTCTAAACTTATAAGTCATGAATCCTAAATCAATAAAACCTATGTATCTCACAGACATTTTTATGCTGACGTACCTATTTTCACATGTGTTTCAGGAAATGATGCATAGGATTGATCAAGTTACACTTTGGCGGACTTGGGCCTTAGTGACAATAAAAGATGCAAGACTAGTTAATTATGTTATGCTTCCTTGTTGTTAAGACATTGTAACTCTTTTAATCAATAAAACAAAATTTCAATTTTCCATGTGTTATGAAACAATGATTCTGTTACAACACTCCCCGACATTTCCGCCACGATTTGTTGTTTTACGTGGTCGGGGTGTGACAGAAAAGTTGGTATCAGAGCTCATGGTTATAGGGAATTAGGTTATTAGTAATGCTTTGACCTAGTCTATAACCTTCCTAGGACCCTAACGCAAGTTTACTTGCATTTAGTCATAAAACAATACCGTCACCTATCCTTAGGCGACAACCACAACAAGAACACAAATTTCAAAACCGCTTTGAAAAGCAATCATCTGTTCTAGGATGATTGATTAGTAGGTTTTGAACCTTCTAAGTTTTCAAAACGATTTTGGAAATAATCACCCACCCTTTTGGATGATTTGTTTTTGGCTTAGTGCCATCCGAATTTTTCAAAATCCCGTCAAAGTTTGGTCTTCTAGTGTGAACACGTGTAATCTGGAAGAGTGGATGCCTATACTCTGAGTTTTCTGTCTAAGGCTAGAGTGTTCGTATAAATCCACATAATCAGACCAGTCACTCTTACTTGGGAACTCTTGGGGTGAGGGTCCACTTATAGGCTAAAGCATGTCTCCGCGATACATTATTATGACCCACTTACTTTGATTAGTCACCATCTCATTCGTTTGCCTTAGGTAACAAACAAATGATCACAATTTTTATGCATTGCCATTCTGTTTTGTTTATCCGATGACATTTCACTTGTTTTCTCATATGTCTTTCACTTCCTCCAGAATGTCTTTTCATCGCAACAACACTCAAATGTCTGAACAAGCTGCCAAATTTGCCCAGCAAATAGGCGAAATAATCCTGAAGTCTGTGGATTTAGGTATCGCCATGTCTCGTCTCAATAATAGAGCCACTCAAGAAGCATCGAAGGAAGCAGAAACCAAGCCTTCGAAAAGGTCAAGGAAGCGTAAAGCTTCAAAGAATTCTCCAGTCATTGCACCAAATCCGACCAGACCTAGCCAGGTGGCAGCACCACCAGCTAAGAAGCAATACAAAGGAATGGCACCGTTATGCAACAAATGTAACTGGCATCACCAAGCTCACCTACAGTGTCGTGTGTGTGTATCATGTGGGCGAATTGGTCACCTGGCAAGTGCTTGTCGAACTAACCCAACCCAAGGTGGTCCAAATCAACCACAAGCCAACCCTATCCAAGCTCATTTTCCACCTGGATCGTGCTACAACTATGGCCAGACGAGCCATTTCAGGAACAAATGCCCAGAGATTGTCAATGCAAATCCAACCCACAAATGAGCATTTGGCCAATCAGAAGAAGCTGCTTTAAATAATCTGAACTTTCAAGCTTTGTATCTTCTGTTGAACCCTGAAACAATCTGTTTTAAATAAATGGTTGTTCACAATTCTGATATACAAGTGTAGTTACATGTGTGTATGCCATTCCCCTATGATACCTACAACAAGGAACTGTGTTCTTTAAACAAACTACTCTTGTGATTCTCCCTTTCATGTGATCGCTCATGATTTCCTCAAAAATTTCAAGTATTCGTTTCATTCTAAGAAATGAAGTACCGGAAATAAAGCGACATTATGAGTAATCGTGCTTTTTGCACATCTGTGCCTTTAAATCCTTGGTTTGATAACTAAGGGTATTCCTCAATCTCATACCCATTACATTCTGATTTTCATAACAACATGCATAGCATAGGTTTTCAAAACAACCATCATGATTTCAAAAACATTTTAGATATAGTTTGAAAACATTTTTAATATAGTATATTTACCTAACATATTAAGTGCATGATTTCAAAAGTATCATTCATATTTTCAGAAACCTTATACATAATTTCAAAATTTCATCTCGCATGATTTTAAAACATTTTATAAATATACTTATCTAATACACCTACTTTACGATTTCAAAAGTATTATATAAGGTTTCAAAAACATTAAACACATTTCAAAAAGAAACCCCATGCATAGTGTTCAAAAACATTTTCTCATGCAATGACTTAACCTTCAAATTATGTTTCGTATGTCGCCTTGGCATACCTAGCGCCTCAACTTCATGAGCATTTAAACTCATGTTTTAACTTAAGCACGTCTAGTGCAAGGATTTGAAACGCCACCCGCCTTTTTAAATCCCAAAATCCATATGGGATCTTTTTATCTTCACAATTAGATCATTGTGGATGATTATCTTTCAAACCGGAGTCCTTAATTGGATTCCTTGTGTACCTAAATTCGAATATTATGATTCCTTATAATCAAAATCGAATTTTCTTTTTAAGATCTTCCTACCCTTATAGTTAGATTCTTGGAAATGTTTAAAGTGCCAATCAAAATCCACGGATTGGATACCTGGTATGCTTTAAATGCATGTGCACAATTAACAAAACAAATTAACAAAATGATAACAAATTAAAGATCAAGATAAACAATTTTGTGGTTATGTGATTATGTGTTATGTGTTTTCTTTTGTGTTTTTTATTCATTATCCAAATCCTCGTAGAATCTTCCATATCTTCATGTGAAAGATTCATAGTAGGATATCCAAAGGTAGTACCCTAAATCCTTAATGGGCTTCTACGTAAATGTTAAGACCCTTGGATTTTATAGTACCATTCCATAATTCAAAGAGACCCCTTTGAGTGGTCTAAGTCAAAAGATTGATTCTGAATCTGGTTAAGAATGACATGTGGTGATATAGCCGAACAGACTCCTTGGTAGTCTATTTAAATCATTTATTGATTTAAGTAAAAGGAACCTATGGTGGTCTAGTCACGCTTATCCCAAGTTTGTTCATTTGGTTTTTCCCTACACATTATAAAATGCGCTGTGCGGACTATGCAAGGAATTATGTAATTATGTACGCGTACATAATTATGAAATTCAGTGCACAGGAGCCCAGTAAGATTTATCATGTGTAAGAACCTATGGTGGCAATAATAACGAAACGTGAACAATGTAATGAAGGTACGGTGGACGCACCGATAACGCTTTATATACTTGTATATAAGTGTCCCTCTTACATTGCAAGCATAATGTTATTAAAGTTACTAGAAGTTCAGAACCTTAACCAGTGTTGTTTTATCTCTTCAACTTCATGTTTCAAGATCTCACAAGTTTCCTCTAAATAAATTTCGAGACGAAATTTCCTGAAGTAGGGGAGACTGTGACACCTGTGCCTCCACGGCCATCAAATAAATACCAAATCAATGAAATATTGTATTTCATACTTGGGATTTGAATAAATATGTGTATCATTTGCACATATTAATTATTGTTCGATTTCGAGCTCTAAATCGCTTTCTAGAAAGTTATACGCGAATTGATGCGTAAACGTAATTATTTTAACGCGACAAACACTCCGGAATAGTGACATGGGCTTAACATACCTTAAATAACCTTTACATAACTTAGAAATAAGTTTTGTAAGGTTTGGTGTGCCGAAATCAAGTTTATTCGCTTACAGGGACTAATTTCAACAAATTGTGAAAGTATGTCGATTCGTACTGTAACAAACATTCCGGAACATGAACATAAGTTAAAAATTCCCTAAATATCCTTTATATTGCTTAGAAATAGGCTTTGAGGTGTTTGGTGCGCAAAAATAAACATATTTGATCAACAGGGACTAAAAGCGTCAAAAAGTGCATAAGTTTGCATTTTCGCGCATATCTTACGTTCTGAATATATCCGAACATCCAAAAATTTATGTAATCATTAAAATATTTTATTTTAGTGATTGGCATGATAAAATTTCATTCGTCGCGTAATTTGGATCGTTTTTCGCGTCCGTTCGTGTTTCGTCGTAATTAATCGAACAACGCAATCGTACGGCCAAACGAACCGACATCCGAGATGTTTATGAGCATATTTTAAGTTCCCTATACTTTAACTTCATTTTAGAGCCTTGAAATGGGGTTAACGGGGCTTAAAGTGTCAAAAATGCATCGAATAGCAAGTTTCAGACCTGCAGGGACCTGTTTTGACATTCTGTGAAAGTTGTTTACATGGGGCGCGTAAGGCTTCTCTAAGTCTTACCCGGGGCATGTAAAATCCCCAGATCAGCAAAACCAGCTGATTTCAATTCAGCAGCTGGGTTTCTTGTTTGCACATGGTTTTAATCAATTCTAGGGGCTATTTTGGGGTACCCATGGTATTCTAAAACCATGTGCACACTTGTACGGCTCAGATCGAAGCTCGGTTTTCGATGAACGATCTTAACGGTTACCTGAAAACTATATATATCCCCATGATTTCATTTGCAAACTCACTTGATCTGATCAAATTCTCTAAGTTGGAGTTTATACACTTCATACCTGAGAATTTGAAGATCAAATCTTCCTCGGTTGGACCTCTTGTAAGCTTCTTTTGTTCTTTTATGCGTTTTTAAGCGTGAAAGTCAAACAATGTTTGACTTTCATCTTTGACCAGTTTATGGTCAACACGAAGTTCGTTTGAACTTCGCAACGTGAGCGTAATCACGATGGTTATAGTCCCTAGTGACTATACCTACTAATTACCACGTTGTTTAGGTGTAGTGACGAGTCATAGTTTCGGTCAAAATGCGCGTTTATGCGTATTTTGCAACCAAACTATTTTTGGGTATCAAGACCCTTTGTTTTGATATCAAACTTGTTTTCTAACTTCGTTAAACATGTTTAACTCATCACTTTAGGTTTAGTGCTTATATAGGGTCGTAAGATAAGGGGTCTAAACAACCGCTTAGACTTTCGAACCCGAACCGTTTGGTCGATCTTTAGGATCCGACCAAGCATGTTTAGTGACCATAGTTCTATAAGGAATAACCTTCCGAGGTTATACCTTATGGTCCCTACGTTTAGTTAGTTGTATGATAAGTAATTTATATGCCTTAGGAAAATGACCAAAATGCCCTTTTTACGCATAAATTCATTTTAAGCATATGTAACCTAAATTTTTACATTTAAACTGATTAGGTAACATTATTAGACATGTTAAGGCATATAATACTTGTCATAGGACTAGTTAGACGTTCCGAACGCGTTTTACATGAACGACACGTTAAAGTAGCGTAAGCTACCTAAACGGGTCGTAATGGATCGTAAGCACTTAGGATAGGTTTCGTTTTAGAATGTTGGCTTTGTTAAACCATATTACATGAGTTCCGATACTCATTTAGTTTACGAAACCTCATTCTATCCGATCTTCCGATTTAGGTCCGGTTTATTAACTTAGTTACCTATATTAGGTGCCGTTTGATTCTGTGATCCCTCTAGCTTTGCTTGGTTGTTATCCAAAGACTATTGAGCAATCTCAAGTGAGTAAATAGTCCCCTCTTTTACCGTTTTCAAACATTTTGGGGTGAAACAAATGTGCCTACTTCTTACTTTCATGCTTTCCATGTTTTTTTATATCATACTTGCTATGTTCATTAGTACACGTTTAGTACATGATTTTATCCATGTTTTTGGCTATGTATGTTCATTTATTTCCATACTTAGTACATTGTTTTACATCACATGCTATGTATGTTCATTTGTTGCATACTTAGTACATTGTTTTACATCACATGCTATGTATGTTCATTTATTGCATATTAGTACATTGTTTTACATCACATGTTATGTATGTTCATTTATTGCATATTTAGTACATTATTTTACATCACATGCTATGTATGTTCATTTTATTGCATACTTAGTACATTGTTTTACATCACATGCTATGTATGTCATTTTATTGCATACTTAGTACATTGTTTTACATCACATGCTATGTATGTTCATTTATTACATACTTAGTACATTGTTTTACACCACATGCTATGTATGTTCATTTTATTGCATACTTAGTACATTGTTTTACATTTCTACTTTGTATGTTCATTTAGCATATTAAAGTACATTATTTTCATAAAACATGCTTACATTTGGTATGACATTTGGTTTGTTTAAATGGGACAAAAATACATTCATTAACATTGATCACGCCGTTCGTTAGTAGGTAGTGGTACCATAGGAATTGACAACTCCCATTCCTGAGATCCTAGGTTTGTTTGGGTGGAAAGAATGACCGAATTCGATATACATTGTTTAGATAAACCTTTAACTTCGTTTAAGGGATTGTCGCGACAGTCGCAAGGCTTGAATGTATGCATTAGAACAATGCCGCATAGATGTTTGTGCCTACTTATTACTTTCATGCTTTCCATGTTTTTTTATATCATACTTGCTATGTTCATTAGTACACGTTTAGTACATGATTTTAACCATGTTTTTGGCTATGTATGTTCATTTATTTGCATACTTAGTACATTGTTTTACATCACATGCTATGTATGTTCATTTGTTGCATACTTAGTACATTGTTTTACATCACATGCTATGTATGTTCATTTATTGCATATTAGTACATTGTTTTACATCACATGTTATGTATGTTCATTTATTGCATACTTAGTACATTGTTTTACATCACATGCTATGTATGTTCATTTTATTGCATACTTAGTACATTGTTTTACATCACATGCTATGTATGTCATTTTATTGCATACTTAGTACATTGCTTTACATCACATGCTATGTATGTTCATTTATTACATACTTAGTACATTGTTTTACACCACATGCTATGTATGTTCATTTTATTGCATACTTAGTACATTGTTTTACATTTCTACTTTGTATGTTCATTTAGCATATTAAAGTACATTATTTTCATAAAACATGCTTACATTTGGTATGACATTTGGTTTGTTTAAATGGGACAAAAATACATTCATTAACATTGATCACGCCGTTCGTTAGTAGGTAATGGTACCATAGGAATTGACAACTCCCATTCCTGAGATCCTAGGTTTGTTTGGGTGGAAAGAATGACCGAATTCGATATACATTGTTTAGATAAACCTTTAACTTCGTTTAAGGGTTGGTCGCCACAGTCGCAAGGCTTGAATGTATGCATTAGAACAATACCGCATAGATGTTTGTATCGGTAAGGCATGCATTTGTTTTACAAAACAAAACTTTTGATTCATTCAAATTCTTTGTCTTGTGCATTTTTACATATGGTTTAAGTAGCCACTTTTTACTTACTATACATGACATTTGTTTACACATTACATGATTTACATTTTGACAATAGACATGGTTTATACATAAACATTTGACAATTGGTTTAAACAGGACATTTTTGGTGGTTTGTTTGGTAAGTGATTTAAATAACGAGGCGTGTGTAATATGATAAAAGCATGGTGGATACACCGCTGGTACTTCCTATATATAAGTGCTTTTATGGTATTACATATCGTAGTGTTATTTAAACCATTTCAAGTTAGACATAATACATTTTACACTTATATCATATCTTCATGAAACATTGTTTTACAAACAACATATTTTATACAAACTCATTTTACTTGGTCATTTATTTATCTGTGCATCTTTCTTTTATATCATCTGATTTCTTATCACTATTCGTATGATTTATAAAAGAAAACATTTTACAAGGTTCATGACTACCTTTTATTAAATATTTTCTTTTAAACTTACAAGTCATGAATCCTAATTTAAATAAAACCTATGTATATCACAGGCATTTTTGTGCTGACGTACCTATTTTCACATGTGTTTTCAGGAGATGATGCATAGGATTGATCAAGATACACTTAGGCAGACTTGGGCCTTTGTGACGATAAAACATGCAAGACTAGTTAATTATGTTATGTTTCTCTGTTTTTAAGACATTGTAACCTCTTTTAATTCAATAAAACAAAACAAAACTTCAAATTCCATGTGTTATGAAACAATGATTATGTTACAACACTCCCCGACGATTCCGCTGCGATTTGTTGTTTTACGCGGTCGGGGTGTGACAGTAGGTTACTATAGAACTTGTTGGTAAATGTTGTTTTGAATCTTCAAAATAATAATGTTGAATCTTGATGGCTTTGGATGAATGAAATAGTGTAGGATTCAATGATATTCACAATATGTGACACAAGGATATTATGAGCATGCTGATATGTTTTCAAAGTTACAAGTGTTAGATCTAGGATGATGTATTTTGGGTCTGTTTTGAATGAATAAGCATGATGAACAGTTTGAATATATGATGAACTGTTTGAAGGTTATTGAAAATGTTTGAAATTTGATGATTTGATCTGTTTTGTTGGGTGTACGGAATTGGAAACATGTTTCTAAAATCTGATTGGTTAGTACAAAAAGCTGGCAATGTTCTAGAAAGATTCCATCCAGGATGCGAGTCGAGACCCCTGGTTGTGACTCGAGACCTCCTAGTGACAAATCGAGACCAGCCAAAACACCTTAAGGACTCGAGACTAGCATGATCTCGACTCGAGACCTCCTGATCTCGACTCAAGACCGGACTTAAGACCCCATAGGTTGCGACTCAAAATGTGCACTACTCGAGACCTTCTAGTTGCGACTCGAGACCTCGTGTTCTCGAGTTCTCGAGTCGAGACCACCTGGTCTCGACTGGGCTGCTTGACTTCGTTATTGGGTCGCACGGTGTATTGACATGTTTGGGCAGTGTGTTTCCTGCTACTGTTTAACTGGACTATGTAATGCTGCTACTGTGTAACTGTTTGTATGATAGGATAGGCCCAATAACATTAGTATGACATGTATGCTATGTGATACATACGTGTAGGATATACCTGACTTATTTGTACCCAAACCTGACCTATACTGGTAACCATATTAGGACGTGGTTGACCATCTCACTTGACCAAGTAAACTGTCTGCTGAGCAAATCGAGGTGAGTTCACAACTTTTACTAAAAGCATGCATTCCCGGTGGTTGGGAAACGAAACAATCAACGCTATCTCCTTGTGCGGGATACAAACAACGCTACCTCCTTGTGTGGGGTACAGGCTTACTTTTCTCCCCTTGTGCGGGACATACAATTAATTACTATTTATATTAGATGCAGCAAGCGAGACTAAACGAAACTCTGTCACTCAAGTCCCTACTCATGATACCGATTAGTCGTCGGGGCCTGGCGAACGGGTTATTAGTTGATAGCGCTATTTAGGTCTCACCAACCTCACACCGTGCCTATGGAGGAGGACGGGCGTGAACTAATAGACTCTGGCAACCGTCAATGATGATAGACATTGACAAACGGGGCACTCTACGGAAACGTACGGTCTTAAGGATTCAGTATAACGCAGTTTAGTAGCTTACATATGGGGTAGCTCCCCATCGCATGATATAAATGAGTAAATTAACTACTGAAACAAGTTTTTGGAATTAAAACTGGACAAACTCGTGAACTCGCCAACTTTGTGTTGACACCCTACTGCATGCTTTGCAGGTACTTAGTGACTTAGGAGCTTGCAGCTTGGGGATGTGTAGTGGACGTCTAAACCGTGTGTTGGGTTTCTTAAATAATTTAGAAACTTGAACTTTTGTTTGAACTATTCTACTAAGCTTCCGCTACTTACTTAAACTGTTATTTTGAACATAAAAACTTGTGGATTCCAACTATGGTTATCACTAACCTTTATGGTTGGTGAACACTGCTATTATTATTGTTCGGTATGATTGATGGCTGGATCCTGGTCAGTCACACGCCTCGCGGTAGTACTCCGCACGTGGATTTTGAGGGTGTGACACCACATGTCTGTGAACTGGGCTTTCTACTGGGCTAGGCCATTCTCCAAGCCCATTACAATGAATAACTCACTAACCAATATGCTAAGCCCATTACAAAATATCCAAAGACTAAATAATCAAACTATTAAGCTGTTGTCACAGAATATGCACCAACATTTGCCTAACCAGTCCCTACGCTATTCTTGGTCTCATATTTGTTGTAGCAACAAAAAAAAAGTAGAAATCAGGAGAAAGAACTAGAAATTAGTGATGAACACCACCGAAACAGAAACAAGAGCGGATGAATACTATTGATGTTAACCCCTACAATGACGGTAAACAGAGATGGACACGTGATGATCTTCAATGTTGGATGATTGTTGTTGCTTTAGATCTCAAAATTGAATGAAAAGTTGAATGATTACTGTTGCTTCCGATCTCATTTTTTTGCTTTAATATTTCTTTAGATCTTCAAATAAGAAAAGAAAGAGAGAGAAAGGGTTTGGATATTCAGATGTTTCAAATTGGATGATAGAGAAAGTGGGACAACCCTCATGTTAGGCATTATCTAGGTTATACAATATTTACGGCATGTTTGGCTAAGCTTATTTGAGTTGAAAAGGATTTTTTTGTTAAAAGGACTTATTGACTTATGACTTGATATTCCAAGAAACGTCGAGTTTGACGGAGCTTTGGTCCCGATATGATCGGTTCGATGATAAGAAACGAGTAGAAGATAGAAACGACACCGAACAATCACTTATAATCTGGTCTCTATTAATAATCCAATGTTACAGCACCGCGAGACCAGTTGGACAACATATCCCCTCTGGGATCCAAAAGCTTGCCCAAATGGGAACCCCAACTCTCTATTTATAGGCAACAGCCTATCCGCCCGTATGTACCTATGCCCATCCGTCCGGATGGACTTTACAATAACACAACCTATGGCGGATGGGGTTTGGACATTTCTGTTGTACATCCGTCCAGATGGACTTCTCCATCCGTCCGGATGGACCTTGACAATATCAAAACCTTGTCCAACTTTCACTATTCTATACAATATTCAACACAAGCTCTGTCTAGCAATTCGCACAGTGGCGGACATACAAAATATGCACCAACATGACTTTTTGAAAAGGAGTTGTTAAAAAAGTGTTTGGATTAGCTTATGGGATGGGAAAAGCCAATAAGTCAATAAGTTGTTTTATAAAAAGTGTTTGGCTTAGCTTATTGATGTAAAATGAATAAAATGGACATTCTTTCATAAGTCAATAAGTTGTTTTTTAAAAAGTGTTTGACTTAGCTTTTTTGTTTCTTTTCCTTTCCTAATAAAAAGTTTAATTTAATAAAAAAAACCTACAAAACAAAAAAATATGTCTTTTACAAAAAAATAATAATAATAATAATAATACTACCATAGTTCTCATAGTACATTCATCCATACAATTGAAATAATGTCATGTTCATCTCCGCAATGTCGTTATATCTTCCGCAATGATATCTCAGATCGCTGCCATATACATATCATCATCATTTGTATGACGTGTAGCCTGAACTTCTTCGCGAACTTCATCGCTAGTACCACCTCCTCTGGGCCTGTACGATTCTTGTTGTGCCCTATCAAATGCTTTATCAAACCCACCAGCCTTTCTAATATAGTTATGGATCGCCATCGAAGCTATCACAATAATCACTTGGTGTTTGTACGTGAAATTAACATGCACATTTCTCAACAACACCCACCTAGCTTTGCACACTCCAAAAGTTCATTCAATGATATTTCGTAATGATGAGTGGTAATAGTTAAATGTCTCTTTTGCTCCACGACGAGCACGCATAGCACTAGTTTGTGCACGTCGAAAATCCGGTATATGATAACGAATGTTCATACCTTTGTATGGAGCAAGATACCCTCTAGTATTTGGGTATCCGACATAAACAACATAATATTAATCTGCAAATAAAAGAAACAGTTGTTATTCGTTTTAAATAAGTATTACAAGCATAAAAATGACATTACTAAAATTATACTAACCACCCGTGGGATGTGGAAATTGAAGTTCCGGTGTCTCTAAAGCTTCATTGAAAATTCTCGTGGCATGTTCAGTCCCCTCCCACCCGGCCCATACAAATGTAAAACACATGTTAAAATCACACATAGCCATTATATTTTGTGTAGTGTAACCCTTTCGACCAATGTACTTCGGTTGTTCGTTCAATGGAATCGATGCCCTCACGTGTGTCCCATCTATAGCGCCAATGCAGTTCTACAAATACAAAACGATAACATAATTAAATCATTTATTAAAGTAATTGTAGCATTAGATACATCGAGCATTAGATAATACCTTAAACATTGGATAATACCGAGGATTGTTTAATATATGTGCAGGTACATCATCATTATAGTTTGCTGCTGGCTTGATGATGTCAACACTCATCCTAAGCACAACTGGGAAAACTCTATAGAAATGTCTATGAATTGTTTCCCCGGAATGATTAAAAGATTCTTGCACAAACCTATTGTACATCCATGAGCCAAAGTCATCAATAAGATGCCGACCGACTCCTCAATAGGCATATGACGTGTTTGTTCCAATCAGTATTTAGTAACAAGATCAACACATAACTGTCTAAAAATAGGTATGTTCAGCCGAAACATATCATAACACCGTCTCGGATGGCCATTAATAATTTCATTAATAAACTAGTGCCCAATGCGATCCGAAGTGTGACATGGTGTTCGCGCGTTACACAAATTACGAGCTATTATTATCCCTTTCACAACTACTCCACATAACCTTTTAAATCTTATAACCTCATCATCCATATACTCTTCATCACTGTCATCTGAATCAGAGTAGTCACTATCCATCCTGTATAAATATAAACGTCAAACAACACATAATGTCAAACGATCACATATATTTAAATGTCAGACCATCGCATAACTTAAAACATCAAACAACACATAATGTCAAACGATAGCATAAATGCAAAAGTCATACAACACATAATGTCAAACGATCACATAAATTAAAACGTCAAACAACACATAATGTCAGACAACAACTCATTCTTCTATAAGTAACTTAAGGAACTCCATCTTTGCTTCATGAGTTGTTGGATACATAAAAGCTTCACGGTTTTGCTTTTTGATGAAGACACGCAAAGCTTGTGAATACATTTTTGAACCTTCTCAAAGTCGGGAAAAGTGACGATAATGTTCATGCAATCCGCTATTGTAGCCGAGGGATCATTTGGTGGAAAAGTTTGAGTGCTTTTTGTTGATAAGGCATCAAGTACAACATCTGGCTTTTCTTCAAAAGATGAAGTTTTACTCTTGGTTGAATGTTTGTTGGCAACATCCTTATTCTTCTTCCTTTTACTCGAACTACTTTCAACAAAACTGGTAAACAAAGGCTCATCGTCACCTAAATTAATTTCGTCACTGTCTCCTTTCCCCTCCACGTTTTCCTCAAGTCGAACATCGCTCGGATTGTTGTCGTTTAAAAATTGTAACGGCAACAGAATCCAGAATTAACGAAGCATAATGCGACTCGAATATTTCCAAATTTGCATCGTTAAATTTGGCAAAGTCTTTATTTACCTACGAGTTAAGAAGGTTAATCAATGGATTTTCAAGTTGTAATCACAAATTCATTAAATACAAAATATTTTCAGCTTAATTAATAACTTACCTTTATTTTCTCCTCCCACCACTCACCGATCCCAGTTTCAAGCCTTATTAAACGGTCATAAAGCTTCCATTCTTTTTTCATGGAGCCCCATTTTTTTAAGTTGTTTTCTATCAAAGACTTTGCCAGTTTTTCGTTCATGGTTTTTTCTATATTCTCCGACCCAATCTTATTAAAGTGACTACCCGGTCTATTCCCTTTTCTACATTCAAGCAAGCAAACTTCGACAAAATCGATAAATGTAGCATTATTCCACAAGAATTTTGGTTTATTCTTTTTAGTTGATGTTTCACAATCAACAACATATGTGTGGTGAGCATCCATTAATTCATACATATAAAAGATCAAGTGCAAACAGTGAACGAATTAAACAACGAACTTTACGAACATCTATAAACAGATGCATCAATTTATCAACAAATTTCAATTGATTAAAGCACATTTAATTTTGTAATACTCTTCAACAACATTCAACATGCAGTTTTTTTAACCTACCGCTATTTTGAAACAAATCTGATCAACCTGAACTAGAACATCAATTTCACAGATCTGAATGAAATCTGCATGAAATTTTGAACTGTTCTACACAAATCTGCTATTCATTATCAGAACTGGATACAACAAACATATATAACTAATTGAAATCAATTTCACAGATCAATTTCACAGATGTGAATGAAATCTGCACGAAATTTTGAACTGTTCTGCACAAATCTGCTATTCATTATCAGTACTGTACATGCAGCAAACAGATACAACTAATTGAAATCACTTTCACAGATCAATTTCACAGATCTGAATACAAGAATACAATTTCACTTATCTGAATACAAGAATACAATTTCACTGATCAATTGAAATCAATTTCACAGATCAATTTCACAGAACTGGAGCCGTAGAGCATAATTGAACAAGAATACAACTAATGTACTTGTTCTACAGCAGAAAATCTGCTAATTTACTTGTTCTACAGCAGAAAATGTGAATCAAAAATACATTGCACTGAACAAAGAACTGGAGCCGGTGAGCAGGTAGCCGGAGGTTGAGAAAAAGTAAATAAAAAATGAAATCAGTTCGAATACATACCTGCGAAGCCTGAACGAGAAGCCGGAGGTGGAGAATGGGAGCCGGAATAGGTAGCCGGAGGTGGAGAATGGAGGAACTGGAGTCGCTGTGTTGATGAACCAGTGTGGCGGCTTGCAGTGTTATCCGAACAGTAGTGAACGTTGTAGGGCAATAAAAAATACAAGGAGTGTTAATCAGGGGTAATCTGGTACTTTGATGTTTGAAAAGTTATAAGCTGATCAAAAAGTCACAAGCTCCTAACTTCTCAAAAATGACTTTTTGAAGACTTTTTCTCCTTCTTAAAAAGTCATTTTGAAAAGGACTTAGGTTTGCCAAACACTAAAAATCATTTTTAGCTTTTTGATTAAGTCAATAAGTCATAAGTTGGGTTGGAAAAGCTTAGCCAAACATGCCTTTAGCATGTACATTACTAAACACAATTATAGTATGCCCGGTAGTGGATACTAGCGTCAACGAACATATAAGTGCTATTCCAAGCTAAAATGATCAAAAGACAA
Organism: Helianthus tuberosus; assembly: GCA_030545235.1. NCBI lineage: Eukaryota > Viridiplantae > Streptophyta > Magnoliopsida > Asterales > Asteraceae > Helianthus > Helianthus tuberosus. The sequence continues at coordinate 42,112,372 of CM060445.1, read as the reverse complement.
CCGAAAATAATAAAACAGTAGTGATACAGTGAGTGATACACGATAAACGATACAACGAAACCCTAATTTAATAAACGTATTGGAATCTATCAAATTCAAGTATTATCCATGGGATATATATTATGTTTCGACTATAAAAAAATGTGTATTAAAAAAATGTTCTAGAATGGAAAATGCATATATCTAGTGCATTAAAAATAAACAACACTTAGCCTAATGTTTATATATGATAAAAAGGCCCTAAAATAGATGTATTATATATAAACAGTGTCTAAATTATATAAAAATGGAACATTTATTAATGGAAGTCAGGTTTGAAGCCCTATAGAGAGTCATAACAAGATAACAACAAGGTTTATTCAAACCTCAAACACATGTGAATTAGGTGCATGTGATCCCTTACACCCTAAGGAATCTAATTCAAGTACACCATCTTTACCACCACCACCACACTTTCCACCCACCTTCCCTTACTCTCCTATCAGCTCCCTCTGCCCTACATGTCACACCCCAAAAATGTCGCAACGTAAATATAAACATGGCGGTGATGGAGGTCGGTATCCATAAATATCTTAGTAGACGATGCAATGTTTATTTTTGGACATACAACTTATTTAAAACATGATTTTAGAGTTTAAAGTTTAAACACAGTCCACAACCACAACATAGTTTTCTTGATCCTTACGGATCCAAATACACACGGTCCTAAATTAGTTTCAAAAGTTGTCTAAAACATTTTAAAATACGAGAAGCATCACTACCACAAGAAATGCCAAAATCCCGAAGCCGGACTCATGTACCTGAAGAACACGTAAAAATCAAGTGTCAACACAAAGGAATGTGAGTTCACATATTCAAATTCATAACAATTTGTTTAAGGAAAAACTTTCTTACTATGAATTTTAATGATAAAACATTCATATATAATTAAGAAAGTAAATTTTATTTCCTTTACCAAAATCCGAGGGTCAGCATCATGAGCGTTTTCTGAAAACCTCCGATACAGATCATTTAACCAAGGTTTATATATTAATTTTCTGCCCAATTATTCAGATTTGCAAGTTTGCAAGACACTACGAGCTATATATTACTAGTGAGGGTATAATCAAGCTAGACAATAATCAGAATAAAAACTCGTCGCTTAACTTGACACGGGGCTACTGGTCACGACGGGGTTGTCAACCCGATAGATCTATCAACTATTCCACGCATGCAATATTAATGATTAAGTTGGCCAGGTTTGCGCCAAGTGCCACGTAATTGGGTCACTCAATACGTCCGTCTCAATGAACAATATATATATCCTACTTAAAAGTTAAATTTAATATTTTGAAGTGTACAAATTCCTCGCAGTCCCTATAGAGCCGTAAGCCAATTCCGATACTTACTCTCTTGAGATTCAAGTAAATTTGTCACACTTAGATTTAAATAATTTTAAATCAATACGGTCGTTTTACCACAAACACCGTAATTCTCCCTGTTTCTCCCCGAAACGTATTTATATTCAATCAATTCCCGTTTTCTTCGAAAACAACTTTATATCATTCACATTTCCAAAACCATGTTTTCCTCGAAAACATAACATTTCATTTCCAAATTATATTTTCCACGAAAATATATTAATAATTTATTTAAGAGTAAACTGCGAGAATGGCCCCTGAGGTTTGGTTACTTTTGCCACTTAGTCCAAAACTCAAACCTTTTAAATATGGGTCCATGTGGTTTCAATTTTGTTGCCATTTTTATCCAAAAGCAAAATCTGGTCAGATTTTTCAGTTAACACCTAGCTTTTTTTTTTTGTCTTTTTCCCCTTTTAATGAAGGGCAAAATGGTTAGATTTTTTTAATTTGTTATAATAAAACGTTAAAAGACCATTTTTCCCTTCATTAAAAAGGAGAAAAAAGACAAAAAAGTTGGATGTTAACTAAAAAATCTGACCAGATTTTGCTTTTGGATGAAAATGACAACAAAATTGAAACCACAGAGACCCAGATTCAAAAGGTTTGAGTTTTGGACTAAAGTGACAAAAGTGACCAAACCTCATGGACCATTTTGGCAGTTTACTCTTGATTTAAAGGCATGTTTTATAGAAAACATATAATTATCCTTTTAAAGGTGTGTTCTTCCCCCACAACGTTATACAAAGACAGTAAAAAGAGAGGCAGTGACACTCACCTTTTGGTGCGTTTTTATATTAGCGCAATCCCTCAAATTGGTCTACACGTCCTAAATTAAGTAGGAACGATTTAATAACCAATTATTCTATAAATACCTATGTTTCTCCAATACTTATAATTTTCACATAACTTTGAGATTTTCTCAAAAAGTCTGTATTTTGATTATGTTGGCGTATTTATATATGTGTGTGTTCATATATACATATGTATAGACGTGTATATATATATAGGGGATGGCTAAAATGAGAACCACCTCGAGTTGTAAGAACCGCGAGAACCAAGTGCCACGGAGGGCCGTTGACCACGAAATTTTTTTTACACCTAGATCCGTATATTTTAGGACCGGGTGTAAATTTTCGGTTCAAACGGCGCGCCCGAGGGGGTAGTTTTTTACGCCCAAAGTTTGGGTTTTTTAATTTTTTTTAATTTTTCTTTTTTTTTTTAACCAAACTTTGGATGTAAAAAACTACCCCCTCGGGCGCGCCGTTTGAACCCAAACTTTACGTACGTTGTTAAAATATACACATCTAGTTGTAAAAAAAAAATGGTCGCCGACGCCCCGTGGCGGGTCGCGGTTCTCGCGGTTCTTACAACTCGAGTTGGTTCTCATTTTAACTCAATCCTATATATATATATATATATATATATATATATATATATATATATATATATATATATATATATAGGGACCGCTAAAATGAAAACCACCTCTAGTTGTAAGAACCGCGGAACCCACTTTCTGGCCATTAGATCTTCAAAATGGATGGATGGGATTAAAACTAGCTAAAAGTAATATTTAAGTCTTTTTGTCTTATTAAGTTTATTGTTTTTTATTACATTTTTGTCCTATTACATTAATTGTTTTTTTCTAAATCAGATTTTTTTTATTAAACAACATTTTTAAAATCAGATTTTTTGATAAAAAAAATTTCGCCCGTTTTTTTACGACCCGTTTTTTTACGACCCGTTTTTTACGCGCGTTTTTTTACGACCCGTAATACGCTCTGTTTTTTCACGCCGTTTTTGCGACCGGGTTTTTAAGTGCCGTTTTTTATGCCCGGTTTTACGCACCGTTTTTTACCGCGTCGTTTTTTACGTTACGTTTTTACAAGCCGTTTTTACGCCCCATTTTTTACGTCACGTTTTTACGCGCCGTTTTAGCGTGTCGTTTTTACGCGCCGTTTATACGGCCCGTTTTACGCGCCGTTTTTTCACGCCGTTTTTGCGACCGAGTTATTACGTGCGGTTTTCTATTCCCGGTTTTACGCACCGTTTTTTAGCGCGCCGTGTTTTACGTCCCGTTTTTACGCGCCGTTTTTATTCCTCGTTTTTTACGTCCAGTTTTTATGTCCCGTTTTTACGCGCTGTTTTTACGACCCGTTTTACACGTCGTTTTTTTCGCCCCCCGTTTTTTACGCGCGCTTTTTTACGACCCGTTTTAAGCCCCGTTTTTTTCACGCCGTTTTTAAGTGCCCTTTTTTTATGCCCGGCTTTACGCACCGTTTTTTGCCGCGCCATTTTTTACGTCGCGTTTTTACAAGCCGTTTTTACGCCCCATTTTTTACGTCCCGTTTTTACGCGCCGTTTTAGCATCCCGTTTTTATGTCCCGTTTTTACGCCCCTTTTTTTCACGTCGTTTTTGCGACCGTGTTTTTACGTGCGGTTTTTTATTCCCGGTTTTACGCACCATTTTTTAGCACGTCGTGTTTTACGTCCCGTTTTTACGCGCCGTTTTTTGCCCCGTTTTTTACGTCCGGTTTTTACGTCCCGTTTTACGCCGTTTTTACGACCCGTTTTACACACCGTTTTTTACGCCCCCGTTTTTTTCACACCGTTTTTGCGACCGTGTTTTTACGCGCTGTTTTTATGCCCGGTTTTATGCGCCGTTTTATACCGCGCCGTTTTTATGTCCCGTTTTTACGCGCCGTTTTTACGCCCCGTATTCACGCCCCTTATTTACCCGTCGTAAAAAATTTTTTACGAAAACTTTTTTGACGTTTTACGTTTTACATAATAAGGAATTTTACGAAAACTTTTTTGACGTTTTACGTTTTACATAATAAGGTTTTACGTTTTACAATTTACATAAAAAAGTTTACGTTTTACAATTGACATAAAAAAGTTTTACGTTTTACGTTTTACATAGAAGTTTTACGTTTTATGTTTTAAGTTTACGTAAAACGTTTTACGGTTGTAAAAAAATTTTACAAAAAAAATTTACAGTTGTGAACAAACATTTTTTACAAACACTTTTTTACGGATGTAAAAAACAAACATTTTTCAAAATACAACAATAAACCAATCACAATTATCAATTATCAAACAACCCCAAACCCACATAATCGCCGTCAAAACCCACCACCACCGTCAATCCTCACACAGCCACCACCTCCGACACCGACGACACCACCACTCACACAACCACCACCTCCAACACCACCACCGCAAACACCGTCTTACGTAAAACTTTTTTCGTGTTACGTAAACCTTTTAACGTTTTACGTAAAACTTTTTACGTTTTACGTTAACTTTTTACGTTTTACATTAAAAAGTTTACGTTTTACGTTAAAAAGTTTACGGTTTAACTTTTTTTTTTTACAAAAACTTTTTTACGCAAAATGAACGCACTCAGAAATCACAAACTCGGTAGGTGTCTCAGATAGATTGTTATCATCATCGACTGGGAAAAAAATAAAAAACCAACAACATCAAAACAAAGTGTATCTCGAAAAAAAACGGGGCTTGGCTCAGATTTTTCGATAATCAAAAGGCTGCAAAGTGGGACCAATATAAAAAAGGAACCAATATGAAACTGAACCTTCATTTACTCAACTCATGAATTATAACTGAACCTTCATTTACTCAACTCATGAATTATATGGAGTTGTAACTTTTAAATTCATTCTAGCAAAATAAACACTCTCGTAAGCTAAGGGGACCAATATGAAAAAGGAAAAAACACCAAACCTTTTGCTTAATTACCAACACACCCTTTAAAAACATCCATTCCCCAAACAACCCCTTACCCCTTCCTCTTTCTCCAGCACACAAACACAGACCATCTCATATTCTCATTCTGCCATTTTTGCACCTTTAAGCTTCCATTAATGCAGATGTTATTCACACTTAAATCATGGCTTCTTCTTCTTCTTCACACCCCATTTCTTACAAAATTCATCATCTTCCTTCTAATTTCAACATCACTACACTTATTAGCCTCAACCCAATCCAAATCCTGCACAAACTCCCACCTCTTCAAAACCCATAATCTCCTGCAACTCCACTATCCTCAGTGTCACACCCCGATATTTCCACGTATTACCGGTGGGGAGTATCATGACGTAATTGATATCATCATAGTCAAACAACACAAACAATAATGCACAGCGGAAGCAAAATATAGATTTATTTCAACTGAATAAAATTGTCATATTAAGTATCACAAAATAGTTGAAACAGATCCACAGGCGGATCAACAATAAAGAGGAAACTTGTTCAACAGACTTTAAAGGCATCTAAAGCTTGCGAGACTTGAGTAATGACGCCTGGAGTAGCCAGCCTATTTCGTCTAGTACCTGCACTTAGCCTTTTTGGAAAATACGTCAGTTTACACTGGTAAATACAACTTAACTGACACATTTTAGAAAGAGTTTAAAATTTAGTTTGAATGCACTTCGGCAAAAATATTTTTATAACTTGGGACAATTATTTAAAATAATCTTGTATACAGTTTTACTCATTTGTTGTCCGTTAGGGCCGGTTTGTAGGGCCGGACTTAAGTTAACTGACACACCACAGGTATAATGCCCACAAGGTTGATTCCTTTAAGTGGGATACCAGTTTTTACATAATGCATCTGTCAGGTGTACGCCTACACCCCGTGCTTAGGTCGTGGCCATTTCATGAATGATGCCAAGGATATCCGGGACATGGTCATTTAACCCCCAAAAGCCATAAACTAAATAATACATATTAAACAGGTTATGTAAATACATCAATCACAGTACGATTTAAATGACTACATACACCCGACCAAGCGGTACTTTTATAGTACCGTATCCCAAGCCCGTATAGGGAAAATAAGTTAAGAGTATTTACCTGAGCAATGTATAAATCAAATACAGCAAGTGCAAGTAGCTTTTACTGGTCTCCTAATCTGGAACGAAGGTTTATAATAACCTATTAGATTTCTAACGGGTCTTTAATTAAGCCTAAACTTAGACCGGTTAGTTTTCAAAAGGAAGACACGGTTCAAACGCATGATAAAGCGAAGACCGGTTTAGAATGTGGTTTTGACCCGACAAGCTTGTATGCTTGTTTAATATGGGTAACTTAAACACATTCTGGATTTTGAGACAAAAAGAATATGGTTTGACCCGTTTCGGCTAATATATGCAAACGAGTTACATAAGCCGATCCGAACGCGAAAAATGCGTAACGAGTAACCATAAGAGTCATATGCAAGTTCCTTAAGTTATTATGCCTTAAATATGTTGTGACATCAGTAAGATATCTTCTATTATGCCCAAAACGGATTTAAACTCAATTTACGCCCCGTAGGGGTATTTTGATTATTTTAATGGTTATAAAAGAGTTTAAATAAAATTCTGAGTTTCGGGTTTGATGTAATCAATAAAATACTTAATTTACTAGGTTATATCAGTAGGGTAGCATATATATGTGAAATCTATCCTTTATAACCAAACTATGCATCTTAAGGGCATTTTGGTAATTTCACATAGGCTTAAAAGGTCAAAACTGGAAACCTGAGTGTAAGACTTTAGCTTACTGTAAAAATATAATAATTTACTTAAAATATCAGTAGGTATCAAACCTTATGTGTATAAAATAATTTTAATACATACTATGCGTTAAAAATGCCTAAAAAGGCGATTTGGAGCCATTTCCGGGTTTTCAAAGGAAAGCTGATATTTTTATAATTCCAGAAGGCTTGAAATACTTTATTTACTATTTAAAATCAGTAGCAAAAGGTTTGGGGTCAAAAGGTTTTATAAAACTCATTTTATAGCCCAAAAGGGCAAAACCGACAACTACCGAATTAAGCTTAGAACTCTAGGTTATGATCAGCCTAAAAATAAATAAAAATCTCCAAAAATCCCAAAATATTATTTTATAACAGTAGGTAAAAAGTTTCATATCAAAAATTGGGTTTAGATAGGCTATATGCTAATTATGTCATTTATTTACTAAAAAGCTTCTTATTTACGCTAATGAGCATAATTCTTAATCTAGACCTCAAACTGATATCAAATTTTGGGTACAAGTTTATAAATCAGTAACCAAGGTTTCTACTCTTTTACTTTTTCAAAAATCACGTTTTATTGTCAAAAGGGCATAATAGTCAACATTTAAGCATTTAACGGAAACATGCATATGAATCGGATAACTAATGAACCAATTTGTATAATCACATAGGGTTATACTTATAAATAACTTGGTCCTATTAAAGCACTAAGGCATTCCTAAACCATGCTCAAACGAGTCAGAACTGAAAGTCAAAGCATGAGTCAAACTATGCGACTTTTGGTTCCGAACCGAGCTTAAACTGAAAATTGTCGAGTTGAACATGTTTAGACATGTTCTTATATTAATTACCAAGCTATATTAATGACAAAATAGGTTGCATAGCCTTTACATTGCTAATTATGCATTTATTTGAAAATAGGCTTCATGTTGACTTTTTATAATCAAGTTTGACTCGACAATTGACCTAGTTAGAGTGGGAATCAGAGAATACCCTTTTAAGGGTTTATTGCCCACATAATTACCAACTCATAGGTACTTTCAATTTGAATTTTGACTGAAGGGATTAAGATTAATGACAAAGTCAAATCTTAATTACGACGGTTTGACTTTACGCTAAATAACTAAGCTAAACTGAATTAAAGAAGGTTAAGCAAACTTACAATAGTCCTTATCATGACTAATGATCACTATGGATGAGTCTTGAGCTCCAGGAACCTCCCAAAAGTGAGTTGTGAAGTTTACAAGTGAATGAGCAATGAAGAACCCAAATTCATGGCCCTTATACAGGTGTTTTGATGCAATTTGATCATGCCAAACAAGTCTATGAATGAATCCAGATGATTACAAGTGTCCCTAGGCCTTAAAATACCATCAAACAAGCCCCTGAATTCGAATACCATCGTTTTATGGCGGTGTAACCGTTTTAACAGGCAGCTGGAAGTTTTTCTGCATCTGGGACCTGCTTACGGACCGTAAGGGTCCAAGCTTACGGTCCGTAAGGACCATGCCAGCACAACACAACTTTCATTTGTTGACAGTTTTGACCCCTGCACTTCCAAACGTGGTTTTACCTTTATTTCTTGCACTTTGGGCCCTCTAACTTGACTTTTAAGGACCTCAGTTCATAAACTAACTTTGTTAAGTCCCCGGTTATTCATACGATCACCGAAAAGTCTTAAATTTTTAACGTTGACGCTTTTAACCCCTCGTATACGAATTTGATCATAACTTTCTCATACGGTAAAGAAACTTGGTGAAATTTTTATCACATATTCTTGTGAGTATAATTTATCATTACAAAGCTTCGGGTTTGCTAAAAGGTCATTCAGAGGTATACTTTAAACATGTTGACACATTTTACCCCTGTAGTTTGTAATTCCTCACTTTCTTTCCCAATTAGCTTCGTATGATCCATGATTTATTCGTTTAAGGTTTTAAACATCATGTAGGGTAATTGTAAAGTATATTTATCAATTGTTGACATTTTGAATCCTTTTATACACACGGATTCCTTGTTTGTCAACTTTAGTCCTTCTAAATCAATCCTTTACACGTTTTAAGTCTGCACCCAAACCCATGGTCAGATAGGAAAGTGCCTTATCATCTTCTTCGACTACAGTAATATCTTTGTCACACCCCGAAATTATCAGAGCTGGCGTGACTGGACTGGTATCTTCATTGCACAGCGGAAGCAAATAAGCTAAGACTTTTAGTATGTGAACGCCCACTAAGTACTCGACTCCAGATGGTTCTCCTATTCCAACCGTGCCTTGTCTTAAAAATACAACCTGAGAAAGAAACATGCGAAAAAGTCAACTTAAAGTTAAGCGAGTTCATAGTTTGTTTGTAAAAGATTTGAAATAAATCTTTTTGAATAACCGGTTTTTGAAGTATTGTTGAGAAAACAAATTTAAAATCATTTTCTTGTCATATTATACGGAAATTTGTATGAAAAAATGGTGTGTATCTTGTATAAATCAAGTCTTTCTGTATATATCTTGTATAAATCAAATCTTTCTGTATGTATCTTGTATAAATCAAGTCTTTATGTATGTATCTTGTATAAATCAAGTCTTTATGTATGTATCTTGTATAAATCAAGTATTTTTGTATGTATCTTGTTGTTAATGGGTTGCAAGGCCATTAACATGTGACACGACATAGGAAGCAACCAAACCATAAGCATTTTTCTAGTTGTCGATTCACGACTGAGACACAAAAGCACTGCTCGGTACTAGTTTTCACCAAGAGTGTGGCTGCCCCGACACCCGTTAGATCTAACCTTTTGTTCTGCGGTCTAAGTATGTACACGATTAATAGTGCTTATGGTACCCTATTCGTGACACTATTTCTCGTATCATTCCTCAAAACACATCATACTTGGTACTATTGATCACCAAGAGTGCTTCTTGTTTATGTATTCATCATATCAAGTATCAATTCTCGTTTATTATATCAAGTATCAATTCTCGTTTATTATATCAAGTATCAATTTTCGTTATATCAAGTATCAATTCTCATGTATTTTCCCGTAGTTTAGAAAACTAGAATTCGTGTGTATGCATATTTCAAAAAAAATATGCTTGTTTGAAAAACCGGTATTTAACATAAGCTTTTCGTAAACCATTTGTGTCAGATAAAACTTGCTTGTAAAATGGTTTATAAACATGTAATTCTTGTATGCTTTGCAAAAAGTGCTTGTCTTTCCACCCCGAAAACATTTAGAAAAATGTAAAACCGTAAAAAGGTTGGGGTTATGAACTCACCTGAATATTCCCGTGCAAAGCTAGCTATATACGACTTCGTTATGTCGTTTCCAGGACGAGACTCGCTAGCGTGCATTCTACAATATTCCTAACACGGAATATCTTATAAGTTTCTAAATAAACGTAGTAACTAAACTACGTGTCACCGAGCTCTACCGAATCGTTGACCGAACGATTCGACCGTTTGTTGTTAACTTAAAAGAAACGAAGAAGTTATACTTGTTAAGTTTGGTTTTATTGTCACGATAATTTACTAAGTCTATACACACTTAGTTTTCGAAAGATTTTAGAGTATGTAAATATTTATAACAATATATAAATATTTTGTTGAAATCGTGTTAGCCGTCTCGTGAAGTCGTACGTGTGTGTAACGAATGTTTCATGAAAAGAATATATAATAAACTCGTATTATATATCGTAATCCGTTTAGGCATTTGAAATAAATATAAAAGTTATATTTATTTTGTAAAAGAATCGTCGACTTGTATTGGAAAATAAATATATAACTATATTTATATATAAAAGGATTCGAGTTCGTTTGAAATAAATATAATAATAACTATATTAATTTTTGTTGTCGAAATAATTTCCATATCGTTGTTGTTCTCGTAAGTTGTAAGTTGTTGTTGAAAGTTATACTCTTGTTTTTACTTTTATAAAAAAGCGTTTGTAGTTGATTGGCTATATTTTGATATTAAAATGCGAATCGTTTTATGGATTTTTCTCGAAAAACGGGCAGAGTTTCCTCTGTTTTTGGACGATCCTGACAACTAAAGTGTCGATTTTAGAATTCAATCAATCAACAATTCAAAACGTAAATAAATCACTAATCGAATTGGTTCGAGCTCGTTTTTCACGTGAGTAATAATAAAATAATAAAATAAACGTGACGTTAATTAACCAAGTCTTTGCGTCGAATCGTCGAGCCGCTTGACTGAGTTGACCGGGTCAACTGAGTTGACCGGCTCAGTTGACTGAGTTGACTCGCTGGACCGAGTCCGAACCCAAACTGAGAACCGCACCAAATCTGACTGCGAACCGAAGCCGAACCGGAGCTGTTGACCACTTGACCTGCTGTTGACTGTTTGACCCGGGCCCGAGCCGAGTTCACTCGGTTTAACCGAGTTGACTCGAATAAAAAACCCGGACCGTTCGACCCGTGTTGAACCATGCCGCGAGACCCGAACAAGACTCGAACCACATGCCCGGATCTGAATCAAAACCTGAGATGAAACAAAAGGAACCCGAACCAAACTCGAAACTGAGCATAAATCTAAGCCAAAACTGAACCAAAACTTACTTGAATAACCCGAACTTGAACCAAATCGAACCCGAAACCGGTGAACTTCACCGGATAAAGACAATGTCCGGCGGTCAATGGCACCGACCGCCGGTTCTCTCACTCTTCTCAGCTCTCTCTCTCTCTCTCTTCCGAGTCTCTCTCTCTCCTCCCTGTTAGCAGCCGCCGCACCACCGTAAAACGGGGTGGTCGGCTCTCCTTCTCTTCCTGAACCCTCGTTCTCTCTGCCTCTCTCTTGTGCAATCTCGCCGCCATACGCCACCACCATCTGGTGGTGGCAGTCGTCAATCGGAAGTCGGAGGGGGGGAGGTCGCCGCCGGATCAGGGAACCGAAGAGGGGAGTGGAGATCGAGTGGGGTGGGTGTTTGGCTGTGTACAGTGGTTTGTGAATATAAGTTTCTTGTGTTTTAATTTGTGTGTGTGTGTATTTGGTTCCTGTGTATAATCGAGAGAGAGAGGAAGACCTTTATTGTTTGTGTCTGCATATTGAGAAATGGAGAGGAGGGTGTTGTCTGCACCAATGAAATTAGGAGGGTGTGAACCCTTTTATAGAGATTTGGAAGATCTCATAAGATTTCTTGTGTTCATCTTTTTGAGACATAAATCTTTTGGAAAGATTTATAGAGATATTTTAGAGATTTTGAATATCTTGTAGAGATTTTGAGAATCTCTTGTGACTATTTTGTAAGATTTTATAAGTATTGTATAGAGATCTTGTATGTTATGTGCGGGTTTAGGCTTGTGGGTTTTGGGCTTGGCCCCAGGGCCCACAAGCCCATCTCATGTGTAAGTGGCCCGTAATTCCTACGAGGCCCGATATCACAACTCAAACTCCATAGGCATAAAAATTTTCGTGTAACGTCCATATTTGTCGGTGTCGTCAGTGTTTCGTACGGTTTCAGATCGTTATCGTTTATCGTTTAGCAGGTTCTCTGTGGACCATCATGCGCGTACTGTAAAGTCGATCAGGCATTCCTAGGCACTCCAAAGGCCTAATTAAGTTTATTCGTGTTGTAAACACTATTTATTGTTGCGTTAATCACCTGTTAATCACGTACTTAAGAGCCGTAAATTACCGGTTGTCACATTCTCCCCCTGTTAATAAAATTTCGTCCTCGAAATTTAGTTTACGTTAACTCCTTAGAGTTACATTATGCGTAGAAAATACGAATAGTACCAGAGTGAACGATCATGAAATCGAATCAAGACTTATTCGAATGATGTGAATTCAAGGACGTATCACAAGATTTAAATGAATTCTAGAAATGATCGCATCCAATAAATGAACTTAGATTTCAACAAGCTCATATGTAATAGTTTGCATGAAAGCTCGATTGTGATCAGTGCAAGCTGCAAGTTCTACCGACGTCACAAGGTGTCGTAGTGAATGAAACAATTTCAAATATAGCGGTGATCGAACAAGTATCACCTGTGTTTTGCATAAAACGCTCAACCATGATTAGCCCAAGCTACAAGTATGTACTGACACCACAAGGTGTCGAAATCAACAAACGACTTAATGGAGTCGTAGACCGAACAAATCTACTACGACTCAGAACGATGAAACGCTTGTTAAAACGAATTTGAATATGATGTTTCCAATACATCATATGATGTATTGAATTGAATATGTGTAATGAACTTAGTTCAAACAATTGAATTTGATTACGGCGCAAGCCGAAAATAAATACATGTATTGTCAAGAAAACTTTAGGCATGGTCACAACGAAATACCATGTATGTAACTTGAAAAAGAAAGGAATTTTCAAGAAAATGTGTTGACTTGATAACAAAGAAGCCAACAATTTCAATAATGCGGGTCATTCGAATCACAAATCAATAATTAGATTTAGCGAAATAATATTTGAACTTTGATGAAACGCTTATTCGAAACGAAACCACATGCGTAACAAACGATGCATGCGTATCATATGAATTTTCAAGAAACGAAGCAAATGAGTATTCGCTATTCTGAAGGAAATGATCGTGATACAATAACCATTAAGAGGAGTAGAGATACGAAAATCTACTCAGTAAGTGTGAAAGTCGAAATTTCAATAAAAGAAATTTAAGGACTTTACCTGGGGTTGCATGTGATAACCAGTTATTAGGTGACATTACCATAGCGTATTCGTCGTTACCAAGTTAGGGGGAATGCGGAGACATACGTCTTCTTCTTAGCATGACTTGTGTCGTTTGCATGACCGCGTGCCAAACTGCCGCTTCCTCGAAAGTCGTATGTGGTGTATTTCAACCTCCGTTGATGTATAGCTTAAGTTTCACGTATAGCTGTGCACTAGCGTTTCGTTATGCGTAAGCTACCTACTCGAGAAGTTAAAATATCATAGACAATATGGATAATAGTGTGTGCCTGAGTTTATATTCGAGGTTCCTACGTGATGACCTTTAATGAACTTCATCATGAGTTTCCGAAGGTCCTAAATGCATGTTTCCTAAACTCTCAGAGTTTTGTGCACTGTATGCGACTATTTCTGTACCGTGTGTAAAACACAACTTTAACGTATGTTTGAAAACAAAATTTTGACTGTTTGTTTTTCGGCAACGGTTGGAGACCATATTCGAGTACTGGGCGTTCTGTATGTATTCAACGTCTTAATAGTCTAAGTCCCAGAGAAAAGTGAGGTTAGAGCCTAGGTATTCCTACAGAAAACCATATTCGCTGTAACCTATAGCTCTGATACCAATCTGTGATCAGAGCTGGGGTGACCTATGGCTGTAACCTATGGCTCTGATACCAATCTGTCACACCCCGAAATTATCAGAGTTGGAGTGACTGGACTGGTATCTTCATTGCACAACGGAAGCAAATAAGCTAAGACTTTTAGTATGTGAACGCCCACTAAGTACTCGACTCCAGATGGTTCTCCTATTCCAACCGTGCCTTGTCTTAGAAATGCAACCTGAGAAAGAAACATGCGAAAAAGTCAACATAAAGTTGAGCGAGTTCATAGTTTGTTTGTAAAAGATTTGAAATAAATCTTTTTGAATAACCGGTTTTTGAAGTATTGTTGAGAAAACGAATTTAAAATCGTTTTCTTGTCATGTTATACGGAACTTTGTATGAAAACATGGTATGCATCTTGTATAAATTAAGTCTTTCTGTATGTATCTTGTATAAATCAAGTCTTTCTGTATGTATCTTGTATAAATCAAGTCTTTCTGTATGTATCTTGTATAAATCAGGTATTTTTGTATGTATCTTGTTGTTAATGGGTTGCAAGGCCATTAACATGTGACACGACATAGGAAGCAACCAAACCATAGGCATTTTTCTAGTTGTCGATTCACGACTGAGACACAAAAGCACTGCTCGGTATTAGTTTTCACCAAGAGTGTGGCTGCCCTGACACCCGTTAGATCTAACCTTTTGTTCCGCGGTCTAAGTATGTACACGATTAATGGTGCTTATGGTACCCTATTCGTGACACTATTTCACGTATCATTCCTCAAAACGCATCATACTTGGTACTAGTGATCACCAAGAGTGCTTCTTGTTTATGTATTCATCATATCAAGTATCAATTCTCGTTTATTATATCAAGTATCAATTCTCGTTTATTATATCAAGTATCAATTCTCGTTATATCAAGTATCAATTCTCATGTATTTTCCCGTAGTTTTGAAAACTAGAATTCGTGTGTATGCATATTTAAAAAAAAAATATGCTTGTTTGAAAAACCGGTATTTAACATAAGCTTTTTGTAAACCATTTGTGTCAGATAAAACTTGCTTGTAAAATGGTTTATAAACATGTAATTCTTGTATGCTTTGCAAAAAAGTGCATGTCTTTCCACCCCGAAAACATTTAGAAAAATGTAAAACCGTAAAAAGGTTGGGGTTATGAACTCACCAGAATATTCTTGTGCAAAGCTAGCTATATACGACTTCGTGATGTCGTTTCCAGGACGAGACTCGCTAGCGTGCATTCTACAATATTCCTAACACGGAATATCTTATAAGTTTCTAAATAAACGTAGTAACTAAACTACGTGTCACCGAGCTCTACCGAATCGTTGACCGAACGATTCGACGGTTTGTTGTTAACTTAAAAGAAACGAAGAAGTTATACTTGTTAAGTTTCGTTTTATTGTCACGATAATTTACTAAGTCTATACACACTTAGTTTTCGAAAGATTTTAGAGTATATAAATATTTATAACAATATATAAATATTTTGTTGAAATCGTGTTAGCCGTCTCGTGAAGTCGTACGTGTGTGTAACGAATGTTTCATGAAAAGAATATATAATAAACTCGTATTATATATCGTAAGCCGTTTAGGTGTTTGAAATAAATATAAAAGTTATATTTATTTTGTAAAAGAATCGTCGACTTGTATTGGAAAATAAATATATAACTATATTTATTTATAAAAGGATTCAAATTCGTTTGAAATAAATATAATAATAACTATATTTATTTTTGTTGTCGAAATAATTTCCATATCGTTGTTCTCGTAAGTTGTAAGTTGTTGTCGAAAGTTATACTCTTGTTTTTGCTTTTATAAAAAGCGTTTGTAGTTGATCGGCTATATTTTGATATTAAAATGCGAATCGTTTTACGGATTTTTCTCGAAAAACGGGCAGAGTTTCCTTCGTTTTTGGACGATCCTGACAACTAAAGTGTCGATTTTAGAATTCAATCAATCAACAATTCATCGCAATGTAACGACAATATATAGTTTTCGTCAAAATGTCAAAACATAAATAAATCACTAATCGAATTGGTTCGAGCTCGTTTGTCACGTGAGTAATAATAAAATAATAAAATAAACGTGACGTTAATTTACCAAGTCTTTGCGTCGAATCATCGAGCCGCTTGACCCGCTCAGTTGACTGAGTTGACTCGCTGGACAGTGTCCGAACCCAAACCGAGAACCGCACCAAATCTGACCGCGAACCGAAGCCGAACCGGAGCAGTTGACCACTTGACCCGCTGTTGACTGTTTGACCCGGGCCCAAGCCGAGTTAACTCGGTTTAACCGAGTCGAATCGAATAAAAAACCCGGACCGTTCGCCCGTGTTGAACCTACCGCGAGACCCGAACAAGACTCGAACCACATGCCCGGATCTGAATCAAAACCTGAGATGAAACGAAAGGAACCTGAACCAAACTCGAAACTGAGCACAAATCTAAGCCAAAACTGAACCGAAACTTACTTGAATAACCCGAACTTGAACCAAATCGAACCCGAAACCGGTGAACTTCGCCGGATAAAGACAATGTCCAGCGGTCAATGGCACCGACCGCCAGTTCTCTCACTCTTCTCAGCTCTCTCTATCTCTCTCTCTCTTCCGAGTCACTCTCTCCTCCCTGTTAGCAGCCGCCGCACCACCGTAAAACGGGGTGGCCGGCTCTCCTTCTTTTCCCGAACCCTCGTTCTCTCTGCCTCTCTCTTGTGCAATCTCGCCGCCATACTCCACCACCATCTGGTGGTGGCAGTCGTCAATCGGAAGTCGGAGGGTGGGGGGGGGGGGGGGGTCACCGCCGGATCGGGGAACCGAGGAGGGGAGTGGAGATCGAGTGGGGTGGGTGTTTGGCTGTGTACAGTGGTTTGTGAATATGAGTTTCTTGTATTTTAATTTTTGTGTGTGTGTATTTGGTTCCTGTGTATAATCGAGAGAGAGAGGAAGACCTTTATTGTTTGTGTCTGCATATTGTGAAATGGAGAGGAGGGTGTTGTCTGCACCAATGAAATTAGGAGGGTGTGAACCCTTTTATAGAGATTTGGAAGATCTCATAAGATTTCTTGTGTCCATCTTTTTGAGACATAAATCTTTTGGAAAGATTTATAGAGATATTTTAGAGATTTTGAATATCTTGTAGAGATTTTGAGAATCTCTTGTGACTATTTTGTATGATTTTATAAGTATTGCATAGAGATCTTGTATGTTATGTGCGGGTTTAGGCGTGTGGGTTTTGGGCTTGGCCCCAGGGCCCACAAGCCCATCTCATGTGTAAGTGGTTCGTAATTCCTACGAGGCCCTATAGGACCGATTTGACCGATTAAATGAGTCAATTTGAGCTAATATACACTATTTAAGTGGCGGAAACACTTAAACAATTTAGAATAAAAGAGAATGGAGTAGAAAACAGAAGAGTATCACTTTAAACACTATTTCTCATTAATATTTCTTAGAAAAATCCGGCTGCAGTTCGGTTACAACTTGAAGGATCAGTGCCAAATGAGAAACAAACAACACCTATATATAGGCTGTCTAGTTAGCTTGAACATGACATGTTCATTTCAAGCTAACATGCAACTTGCTAGTTAGCTTGAAATGACAACATGTCATTTCAAGCTACCAGACATGTACAACTTCTTAAAATTACAATCTAACCCTTGTTCTATACAAACTTGACATATTAGAACCCTAGACTTAAGACAAAGGCTTTAGACATCATGCACTAACAAACTCCCCCTTGGATATAGCCGGAGTCTTCAGTCTTGGTCTTCACAGGGACTTGATCATTTCTTCACGATGTTTAGATCCGCAACGAAACCGAGACTCGATATAAGACGGAGTCAACAGACATATGCACTAACAGTCTCCCCCTTGGATGTTGACGGAGTCTTCAGTATGAGACTTTAGTACGTCAAAACTTCAGTCTTAATCAGTCTTCACGCTTTCCAGAATATTTGACGCTAAGCATCCTTCATACTCTCTCTTTCTCTTCACACTATTGCTAACAGACCCCCCTTACTTTGTTCCGGGATCGTAATCTGTTATAGCACTCTCTATCTTCTCAGTATTAGTAGCTTTCACAGATTCAGGACCATCTCCTGGCTCTCCGTAGCAACTTGATCAGGAACCTGACTTTTATGTCTACAGACTCCCCCTATCGACAAGCTGGGATAGCAGTCTGGAATTCACTAGTTGCATACCTGCATATACTCTAACCAACAATAAGATAAACTTTATGCTTACCACTTGAATTTCAAATGATTAAATTGGTTTCAAATTAATGATCCATTTATCCATTTTCAAAAACCTTTCTCAACTCAAATAAACTTTCCAAATCCAATATCATTCATCATGTTTAGCACTTGGGATTTTGAAAATCAGCTCTTCAACATCAGTTGTCGAAAATCTTTTTGGCTTTTTCAGAAAATTTATGCTATAACACACTAAAATCTTTTTGGATTTTTGTTTAAAGAATGCAGTAAAGAAATATTTACATACATATTTTTGTGAGTTTGTGTAAGAGGATCATATCAGTTTATGTAAACAATCACTAGCACCATTAAGCTTTAAACATTTTAAGTTCTAAACGATTCACATAGATTGACGATATTGTTGTCCACTTAAACTCAATCTAAAAAACTTTCGAAATGCTTACCGATACGTTAGGGTATATTAATTTTGCACTAAATTCTTATGGACCCCATGATCTCAGCATATCCCCTCATCATGCAATACACTAACTCAAGTAATGCCTTTAAACTTTCATCAACTGTGATATATGCGAAAACAAAGCAGAATGTTTAAACATTAACAATCAGGTCGATACTTCCGTATACGCAGAGAAAGTCCAATGTTTAAACAAAATAAGAAAAATAAAATAAGTTGAAGTTGTTTAGGCTTTAACCACCAGGTCGATACTTCTGTATACGCAAAGGAGGTCCAAAGCTTAAACGAAACACCAAAGAAAATAAAGCAGAACATTTAAGCAATAACATCCAGGTCGATACTCACGTATACACAGAGGATGTCCAATGCTTAAACAAAATAAAGAAATAAAACAAGTTTAAATCTTGGCAAAATAAAATGCACAATCACAGCGACTTTTTAGCAAAGTTGTGAAAGTTCACAAACTTAACCAGTTTTATGTCTTTCGACAATCAGCGATTACTGAGTAGGCACACAATCAAGAAGGACAAAACTAAGTACTATGCTTTTGACCATGTTTCCCACTAGAACTAGGCTTTTTCATTTAAGTTTGTATCGTTATCGCAAATCTACTAGTCTAGCTGAGCCTATCGTCACATCTTTAGTGAGACCGTTTATCACATTTGACATTTCATTTCTTTAGCATGCTGTGATAGTCCAACTGATTTACTATCATTTCCTCTTTTTCACAACAAAACTCATTTTGAATTTTTCAATGTTTTTGGCATTTTCAAATTTTCTAATTTTTTTAAAATTTTTCTTCCCCTAAAATCAAAATTATATTTCAAATTTTGATTTTCTGAGAAAATTTGAAAACAAACTATACAGATAAAGTGACAACATAATATCGAATCGCTTCAATTCACCATCCACTTGGCATAAACAATCAGAACTCCCCCTGACAACAAACTATTTTCCCATTATGATTTCAAAGCACTTAAGTTTGTTTTAATCAAAATGGTTTTTCTGGAAAATTAGTTTTGTTTGTCATTTCACAAACATGGGTTTTCATCACCTTGTTTTCAACTTCTTGTAGGTTTATCACAAAAATAACTTCCAAACAATCATACCACTAGTAAGATAGTTAAATCAAGTACAACTTAATGTCCTTGATTAACCACTTGTAAATCGAAATATCACAGTTACCAACCTGTGAATTTTTCAAGAAAGATGCCAATTCCTACTCCCCAATTACCAACCTGGGAGTTCCGGCAAGTCAAGTTTTTCAGTTAAAGAGATTCACCCAAGCCTGACGATCCTTGGGTGTTTTGAACATACCTTTTTGATTCATAAAATTCTTTAACTCCTTTTACCTTACCTTCAACCATCTTTCCAAAGGTATGTTTTACTTTGCTATTAAAAGCCTTTTCGACATCAAATTCTTTCTTTTCAGAATAGAATTGATTCGAACTTTTCACTTTACCAACTTTTTGTTTAAAATTTTCAGTCTACAATGGTGGAAAGTTGATATCATCCATTGGCGGAACTGAATTTTCTCCATTTTGCTCAACTGGTGGCTCTTCTGACTTTGACGAGTTAGATTCATTGCCAACACGTGGCTCCTTTGTTTCCGAAGAAACAAATTCATCGCCGGGAACTTTTTCTTTCTTCACACACCATTCTGTCCTCAGATTTGTATCTGATGAATTCGTTTTGCTTGATTTGCCATTCTTTGGAAAGCAAGACGATTTATCAGAACTTTTATCTGATTTTCTTATTGTATCCGAGGACAAAATCCTTTCGACATACTCTCATGCTTTCTTCCTTTTCTTTCTCAATCGATCTTTCTGCCCTTGTGAAAGTTTCACTTTCGGTTCTTTCACTTCTTGTTTTTTCTGTGTTCTGGGCTTTTCATCGATTTTGACTGATTTTGTCACCTTTTTCTGAGATTCAGCCCTCGATCTTTCTATTGATCTCATTGGGCAATCACTTGCAATATGTCCTTTGATTTGGCATTTATAGCATCTCCTTGTCTCAAACCACTGACTCTGGCAGTTAACTGCAATGTGTCCTTGAACACCACAAGTGTAGCACACTCTGTTATCATACCATTCACCACTTTCACACCAAACGCTCAGATCATAGCATTGTCTGGCTTTGTGGTAATCATCATTCCTCATGAAAGCTGAATTTGGCTTTGAAGTACTGTGGTCCAACCTGCATCACATATTACCAACTGTTTTTGAGTTTTGATTTTTCAATTTTTGGGGTTTTTTTATAACGATTGGATGATTGAACTGATGAGCTTTTATTGTTGTTTTGAAAATCTTTCGAATTTTTAACATTTTGTTTTTGTTCTACATTCTTCTTAACAGGTTTTTGCTTTGAGCATTCACCTATTTCAGTCGAATGTAAAACAGTTTCTTGAAAATTTTCTTTTAATTTCAAAAATATTTTCTTTTTCTCATTTTTCTCATTTTCATCATCAGTTTTCTCATCGCAATCTTCAATTTTGACTTTGTCAAAATTTGTGACATTGTCACTTATTGAAACAGAATTGATCGGTTTTGGACATGGATAATTTGGTGTTGATGACGAAGTCTCAAAACCTTTCAATTTTTCTTCAAGCTCTTTGATTTTAATCCGAGCTTTTTCAGCTTCATTTTCAAGCCGAATGATTTTCTGAAGATGAGAGTTTATTTAATCTGTTTTTCAAGATTATTTTTAAAAATAACAGATTTTTCATCTTCTAAAATCTTCATTTGACTTTGAAAATCACACAATCTAAGATCAGTTCAATCACTTTATCAAACCACTGAATCAGATGAATATCCGATTGAGTGACAAAGATCCGATGACAACGAATCGAGTGAGGATTTGCTCGGGTGAGTATCTGATGCTTGACAAACACCTTGGATTACCTGTAAACAAACAAATAAACGATCAGTTTTAAACGAAACGAATGCGTGAAAGTGTGTGTTAATGAAATCAATCTAAGACTCGTGTCGAAGATTTGTGAACTCGTTCCAATGCTGTTCGGGTGAAATTACTGACTGAAAGAGCCGATTGATCAATGGACAATGTTGAGCTGATTAATACTCAATGATGATTGGGCCAATTAATAAGATCAAGTCACCTGGGCCGATGAAACAATTAATCAAATCAAATGCAACTATGGGCCGTTAATGATGGTGAAACTTGGGCCGAATAATCCACTAAAACCGACAACCAATTTCAAAGATCAAATATGATTGGGCCGTAATCTCTGACTATTAAATGGGCAGGTGATATGTATTGGGCTTCACATGTCGTCTGAAGTTACTAAAATATGATTGGACCTCAATATCCACTGAAACAACACACAACAATTACTTTTAATTCATGAAGCCTTTCACGTGATAACTACAGATTTTACAATTAATATTGCTGACAACTGTTTCTGGATGTTATTGATAGGACCGATACTCATGCACATGCAAATTAATTTTTCTTTTTGAAAATGGCCGACAATTTAAGTATTCATAAGCAAATATCTAAGATCCAATTGGGCCGATTTGTTTCTTTTGTCAA
Organism: Helianthus tuberosus; assembly: GCA_030545235.1. Classification (NCBI taxonomy): domain Eukaryota; kingdom Viridiplantae; phylum Streptophyta; class Magnoliopsida; order Asterales; family Asteraceae; genus Helianthus; species Helianthus tuberosus. Next base: position 42,089,941 of record CM060445.1, on the reverse strand, counting down.
TATATGGCAGTCACTTAATGATCACATGCAAATATCACTTTATCAATTGATAAATCCGATGACTTATCGGCAACCCCTTTCAAACCGAATAAAGCATATTCACTTAATACTTTTGATAAAGTCGACTAAATGATCAAACCGATGCAACCTGACACAATTCACATGTTCTCTTTTCCCAATTACTGACAACCTCGTTTAATGTGTTACTTTCAAGCGGACTGTAGTGATATTTCAAGCGAGCTGACCTACTCAAGCGAACTAACCTACTTCGCTTGAACAACACCACTTTTTCAAGCGAACACCAACTTGTTCGTTCAAGCGAGCAAAGGTTTTTAAGCCATTTTTATCATATTTAGTCCGAATTTTAAGCTGATACTCTCAAGGGTTTGATAAAACTCACTTTTACACACTATATTAAAAATTCAGTCCATTTTGTCCGTCCAAACGTCCAGAAATCCAAAAAGTGTAAGAAAAACCAACTGATTCAAGTGTATTGGCTTATAACTGGCTCTGATACCAATTATAGGACCAATTTTACCGATCAAATGAGTCAATTTGAGCTAATATACACTATTTAAGTGGCGAAAACACTTAAACAGTTTAGAATCAAAGAGAATGGAGTAGAAAACAGAAGAGTATCACTTTAAACACTGTTTCTCATTAATATTTCTTAGAAAAATCCGGCAGCAGTTCGGTTACAACTTGAAGGATCAGTGCCAAATGAGAAACAAACAACACCTATATATAGGCTGTCTAGTTAGGTTGAACATGACATGTTCATTTCAAGCTAACATGCAACTTGCTAGTTAGCTTGAAATGACAACATGTCATTTCAAGCTACCAGACATGTACAACTTCATAAAATTACAATCTAACCCCTGTTCTATACATAACTTGACATATTAGACCCCTAGACTTAAGACAAAGGCTTTAGACGTCATGCACTAACAAACTCCCCCTTGGATATAGCCGGAGTCTTCAGTCTTGGTCTTCACAGGGACTTGATTGTTTCTTCACGATGTTTAGATCCGCAACGAAACCGAGACTCGATATAAGACGGAGTCAACAGACATACGCACTAACAGGCCCGATATCACAACTCAAACTCCATAAGCATAAAAATTTTCGTGTAACGTCCATATTTATCGGTGTCGTCAGTGTTTCGTACGGTTTCAGATCGTTATCGTTTAGCAGGTTCTCTGTGGACCGTCATGCGCGTACTGTAAAGTCGATCAGGCATTCCTAGGCACTCCAAAGGCCTAATTAAGTTTATTCGTGTTGTAAACACTATTTGTTGTTGCGTTAATCACCTGTTAATCACGTACTTAAGAGCCGTAAATTACCGGTTGTCACAATCTTCTTCAGTATACTAGCTAAGCGGCTTCTTTACTTTTACACCAAGTTCAGTAGCACTATCCATCATGATCTCCCTTGGACCTCTTAGAATACTTCGCCAAATTTTAGCATCTTTCACCTTCACATGTTGTTCAAAACGCCACTTCCATTCAGGGAAATCATTTCCATCACTTAACCTTGGAATATGTGTAGTGGTTCCAACTTTTGAATCCAACTCTTGTTGTGAGTTCATGGCAGCCAGGTCAACAGTATTTTTAGACATGTTTTATTAATTGTTAATTAATTAAATAATTGTTAAGTCCAAAGTTCAAGGTTCAAAGTCCAAAAGTCCAAAATCACGTTGCAGCTTGTCGATTCGAGTCGAGACAGGAGGTTGCGAGTCGAGACAAAGGTTTCGAGTTAAAAGTTGCAACTTGAGACCACAGCTTGTTGTGAGTCGAGACCTTGATGAAGACTACTCGAGACCACAGATTGTTGCGAGTCGAGACCTTGATGAAGACTACTCGAGACCACGGCTTGTTGCGAGTCGAGACCTTGATGAAGACTACTTAAGACCACAGCTTGTTGCGAGTCGAGATCTAAATGATGACAAATCGAGACCATGGCTTGTTGCGAGTCGAGATCTGAAGGATGACAACTCGAGACAATGAGGTTACGAGTCAAGACCTGCAAAACAGATGTGAGATAAAACTGTTGACTCGTAATCCCTGATTCAACACTTTTCCAAAAATTTGAAGATATCGAAATCTTTGAATTTTTATCACCAACAACTCAAAGAAATCAGCAAACACCTTATCAGAAATCACACAAACCAAAATCAGCACCAATTATGTAAAATACAGGAAGAACAGTTTGAGGATGTGAATTCCGAAATCAGAAACACATCAATACAAACTGAATTCCTATAAAACCAACACTGGTAAACAAGATCAGTAATAAATAGAGCCTTCTTGAATCCGAATGATATCAAAACCGAACCAAGAATTGGTTTCTTGGCTCTGATACCAATTGTAAGTCTCGTTTAACCGGATCTTTCAATGATATCAAACAATCACCAAGTTTGTGCGGAATCCAAACTTGGTGAGATTCAAGAATAAACACGAAAAGCAAGAAATACGAAGAACAATACGAATCACCTTTAAACACTTGCACACGATTCTATTACTTTGAATTAGCAAAACCGTCTAGTACAAGTGCTCACAACCAAATCGCCTCCCACTCTAGCTTCTCTAGGAATTCTGTAACATGGAGGTTTAAACCCTAAAACAAGTTGAAAACTTGTTTATATACTAACTCAAGCCCAATTCCCTACATGGGCTCCCCTTGGGCCTGCTTGGCCCACATGGCCTAAAGCTTGGCCCAAGTGACCTATAAAGGTCCAAAACCTAATATAAACTAACCCGGTAAGACCCAGTTTGTAACCATAGCCCGTTGTGTTAATTTGATGCGTCAGTCTCACATGTTAGGGCCTAACAAGAAGTCCTGGAGGCAAGAGAACAAGATGTGAAAGATATCCTGATGGATCCTCAGGATCCTGAATCCAAAGTCTTCATAGGATCTGGGATCCTCAATGGCATCGAACAGGATCTAGTATCCTTCCTCAAGAAGAGAAAAACTACCTTTGCCTGGAAGCATGAAGACATGACAGGTATTTCTAAAGATATTATTACACATAAGCTTAGCATTGACAGGTCGTTCAAACCCATACATCAAAAGAGGAGAAAGTTTGCACCTGAGAGGAATGCCATTATCCATGAGGAGGTAGATAAACTGCTCAGAGCAGGTATGATAAGAGAGGTTAAGTATCCAAGGTGGTTAGCCAATGTGGTTGTTGTTCAAAAGAAAAATGGAAAGTGGAGGGTATGTGTCGATTTTACCGATTTAAACAAGGCATGTCCCAAGGATCCTTTCCCATTACCCCACATTGACTCCATGGTGGATGCTACCGCTGGTCATGAGTCGTTGACTTTCATTCATGCTTCATCTGGATTTCAACAAATTCAGATGGAACCATCTGATCAAGAGGATACAGCCTTTATGACCCCAACTGGTATCTATTGTTATATTGCTGTTAGGGGAGGATTTTCCAATGATCAGTGATCCTCAATTACTGTTGGGTTTAGTGATCCTCACTTCTGTTAGAATTGGTGATCCTCAGAAGTGTTGCAGGATCAGGATCATGGATCATCTTAAGGATCCTTATACTAATGATTGTCTACTTTGAATATGATGTTGTTTTGCAGGAGTACAAGCTTGGACTTGGTCTTGGCGATATTCCTGGAGAATATTCTATATTTATTCCGCACGTGCATGGCAGAAATGGACGTTATGGAAGTCGTGGGGGACTTGCACCAATTGCGGAATGTTTGTTAGCTTAGATATTTTCCATTTTTAAAAGGGGTAGCGAGCTAAATAGAAAACACTTGGCTATTTTTGGCTAAACACACACTCTTACAACTGCTCTCACCAGCTCTCGATAATTCACTTGGCGATTACACACTTTTTTACACAATACACTATAGTGATCCTTGTACTTAGCTCGCTATCATCCGAAGTTGTAATACATTTCTTGTTTAATTTGAGTTGGTGATCGGTAGTTTCCATCACCTGAGGTTTTTTATGTCGGAGATCATTCATTGATCAAGGGCTTTTTCCTCATATAAATCTTGTGTCACTTGTTCATTATATTTCAGAGTGATCCTTAGTGTTGTTCATCAATTCAAGCATCATACCTCACAACAGAAAGTTTGGTTGCATTATCATTGCTTGATTTTTAACCAAAACAGTTTGGCGCCCACCGTGGGGGAATTGGTGCTTCATTCCCAAGAAGATTCATACCTTTGTGGTCATTTCGGTTCATAAAAACCAGGCAGATGGCTTCTTCAGCAAAGAACACTTCAAGCTTAATGCCGTCATTCAGTTCTTCACAAGGTGTTCCTCCTTTGCCTCCACCACCTTCTGGATCCCAGAAGAATGCTGAGAATGCTGCGAAGAAACAAACCCCCATTTTCCAAAAACCACCAACTTCTTCTGTTTCAAGTAATCCTACTACTAATGATCTTTACGCTCTGATTTTGCAGATGAGGAATCACGCACAAGAGAAGGACAAAACCAACGAAAGGATCCTCCGGGAGATCGCTGAGATCAAGAAACAGAAGAAATCAGTGGAGGATCACTCTCCTCTGATGCCAAGGTCGCTGAACTTCGAAACTCCAGTCATAACTTCCCAGCACTCAGCAGCTCTGGATGTGCAATACTTGGGTGAATTACCAGGAAGACGTCATGGAACAACAACTATGAGTCAGGCATTTGGCTCTCACTTCCAGCCTCAGGGATCCTATTTTCAGCCATCGGGATCCTCTATTCAGCATCAAGGATCCTTCAGCTCAGGAGGATATTTGGGAATGCATGCAGTTCAAGGATCCTCCCAGGTCCAAGGATCCTCCCAGGTCCTGGGATCCTCCCAGGTCCAGGGATCCTCCCAGGTCCAGGGATCCTCCCAGGTCCAAGGATCCTCCTAGGTCCAAGGATCCTCCCAGGTCCAAGGATCCGTCCCGGTCCAAGGATCCTTCCATGTTCTAGGATCCTCTCTGGTTCCAAGATCCTTTCAGGTTCAAGGATCATCTCAACTTCAAGGATCCAACGTCTTTCAGGATCAAGGATTCTTGAGAAGTATGCAGCCTCCAAGCTCGGACGTTCATCAAGGAGACTTCATACCAATGCAAACCATTGCTTCCTCTGGTCCTTCAATCATGCTAGAGTCTCGTCAATATGGATTCACATTCGCAATTCCAAACACGAATCCTATGGGAGGTAACACTTTTAATAATTCATATAACACTAACCATGGCTTAATGCAGGATACAGGTATCAATCAGGCTATGGCTAGAGAGCTACAGAAGCTTAAGGATATGATATCCAGTGTACCAGGAGTGGTTAAACCCATTCCTGAAATTGCAGATGGTAGCCATAGGATATCTCGTTTTGCACCACCCTTATGTGATGCTGAGATACCTAAAAGGTTCCAAATACCATCTATGAAGCTGTATGATGGTTCAACGGATCCAGAGGAGCATGTAGCTCAATACAGGGAGAGGATGGAGATCAATCCAATTCTAGAAAGGTTAAAAGAAGCATGTCTATGCAAGGGATTTGGATCCACACTTACAGGATCTGCTCTTAAATGGCTGTTAAGTCTTCCCCCTTACTCTATTACTTCATTTGCTAATCTAGTTAATTTGTTTAATAGTCAATTCTCTTGTAGTAGAAAGTTTGAACGATTAACTAGTGATTTATATAGGGTAACTCAAGGTCAAAATGAATCACTTAGAGATTACATCACTAAGTTTAGTAAAGAATCCTTAGATATTCCTAACTTGGATATTGCTACGGCTGTAGAAGCCTTTAAAATGGGATTGCTTAGGGATTCATTGTTCTATGATGATCTTGTTATGACACCTTGCAGAAATCTTGATGAAGTAAGAACCAGGGCCCTTAGGTTCATCTGTCTAGAGGATAATAAAAGGATCCAGGATAGATTGAGAGGATCCTCAAAACAGGAGAAGCAAGGATCCTACTTCAGGAATAACAAATCAAAGTCTTACAACAGATCTGATAACCAGAACATGCATGCAGTGGAACAAGAAGAGGATTATCCTCTTATTTCTGAATACTGTTTTTCTGTTGATAACAATGAACTAATCCTTCCAATGGAGAATCTAGGTGAGAAAGCTAGGTGGCCAAAGAAAAGTGATAAACCAGCTGCTATAAAGGATAAGTCCAAGTGGTGTGCATATCATGAGGATTTTGGGCATCTCACTGAAGAGTGTATTGCACTGAGAAAGGAAATTGGTTACTTGTTGAGCAAGGGGCATTTGAAGGAACTCTTAGGACGAAAGAAGTCCAGGATCCAGGATCCTAAAAGGATCCCAGAAAAGGCTCCTGCTCCTCCAGCAGATGCACAAGTTATAAACTTCATATCCGGTGGATCAGACATTTGTGGTACCTCCTTTTCAGCAGCAAAAAGACATGCTAAGGAAACCAAGATGGATAATGGAGACAGACCCGTCCGGACCTCCGTTGTTACCCAGGATAAAGTCATAACCTTCGATGAGGATGATCGTGTTGATGTCCAGGATCCTCATCATGATGGTCTTGTAATTACATTGTTTATTTCTAACCACTTTGTTCGCAGGATCCTTATAGATGGAGGAAGCTCTGTGAACATCATTCAGCTTGATGTCCTGAAGAAGACGAATATCCCGGAGTCTGATATCATCCCAAGATCCTCAGTACTTGTGGGATTCAGTGGAGAAACTAAGAATACATTGGGGAACATCAAACTCCCAATCTATATTGAAGGATTGCATTCTTATCAAAAGTTTTGTGTTATAGATTGCTTATCATGTTGTAATGTTATCCTTGGCAGGCCATGGATACATGACATGAAGGCAGTCCCATCCACCTATCATCAGTGTGTAAAGCTTCCAAGTCCATGGGGAGTGGTGAAAATTGAGAGTGATCAACAAGAGGCTAAGAATTGTTATACATTATCAATGAAGCCAGCCTCAAGACCAAGGGAGCAATAGCAATTAAAGTATCCTTCAAGAGATGTCTTGGAGGCAAGAGAACAGGATTTGAAAGAAATCCACATGGATCCTGAGGATCCTGAATCCAAGATCTTCATAGGATCAGGGATCCTTAGCGACATTGAACAGGAGCTAGTATCCTTCCTTAAAAGAAGGAAAACTACCTTTGCCTGGAAACATGAAGACATGACAGGTATATCTAAGGATATAATTACTCATAAACTTGGCATTGACAGGTCATTCAAGCCTATACATCAAAAGAGGAGGAAGTTTGCACCTGAAAGGAATGCTATTATCCAGGAAGAGGTAGATAAACTACTTCGGGTAGGTATGATAAGAGAGGTTAAGTATCCAAGATGGTTAGCCAATGTGGTTGTTGTTCAAAAGAAGAATGGAAAGTGGAGGGTATGTGTCGATTTTACTGATTTAAACAAGGCATGTCCCAAGGATCCTTTCCCATTACCCCACATTGACTCCATGGTGGATGCTACCGCGGGTCATGAGTTGTTGACTTTTATGGATGATTCATCTGGATTTCAACAAATTCAGATGGAACCATCTGATCAAGAGGATACAACCTTTATGACCCCAACTGGTATATACTGTTATATTGCTATGCCGTTTGGATTAAGGAATGCAGGTGCTACTTATCAAAGGCTAGTTAATATGATGTTCAAGGAACAAATTAGACACACTATGGAAGTCTATATTGATGACATGGTGGTTAAGTCCAAGAAAGCTGAGGATCACCTTAAAGACTTGGAGGAAGCATTCAATATCCTTGATAAATTTAATATGAAAATAAATCCTTCCAAGTGTCATTTTGGTGTTAAGGCAGGTAAATTCTTAGGATATATGGTGACAAAGAGGGGCATTGAAGCAAGTCCAGAGCAAATCAAGGCTATTGTGAATATCAAATCTCCTGCCAATGCTAAGGATTTCCAAAGATTGACAGGCAGGATCGCAGCCTTGGAACAGATTCATATCCAAATCCTCAGAAAAGTGCAAGGAATTCTATGATATCCTGAGGAAGAACAAGAAATTTGAATGGAATGAGAAGCATGAAAGTGCCCTCAAAGCTCTTAAGGATTACCTATCCTCAGCCCCGGCCTTGATGAAACCAGAAAAAGGAGATGTGTTATCCTTATACCTAGCAGTATCCTCAAAGGCAGTAAGTGCGGTCCTTGTTAAGGATCACCAAGGTACACAACATCTTGTTTATTATGTAAGTAAGAGTTTACTTGATGCTGAATCCAGGTATTCACACTTAGAGAAACTTATCCTTGCATTAATAATGGCATCTACTAAATTAGGACATTATTTTGAGACTCATGCCATTATTGTTAAGACTAATTTTCCAATTAAGAATGTTCTCAGGAAACCTGAAATGTCAGGAAGGATGGCTAAGTGGGCAGTGAAGGTGAGTGCATATGATATAAGATATGAACCAAGGACTGCCATCAAATCCCAAGCCTTAGCTGACTTTGTGGCAGATTTTAGTAGTGATTTGCAAAAGGAGGCTGAGTTAGAAGTCCAACAGCTTGAAGAAACCAAGGATCCTTGGATATTATTCACTGATGGAGCCTCCAATGTAAAAGGAACAGGACTTGGAATACTACTAAAATCGCCACAGGGGGACATAATACCCCACTCCATAGCTTGTGAATTTCAAACTACCAACAATGAGGCTGAGTATGTAGCCTTGATAGCTGGTTTGCAAATTGCTAAGCATATGAGGATCAGGTATCTTGAGGTACATGTAGATTCATTATTAATCACTAATCACTTTAATGGATCCTATGCTGTTAAAGGTGAAAAGCTAATCAAATATTTGGAGATAGTCAAAGAATTGGCACTCTCTTTTGTTTCCTTTAGTTTGACACAGGTACCAAGGGAGGAAAATGCAGAGGCTGATGCATTAGCCAATCTAGGATCATCCTTGAAGATCCCGGAGGATATCAAGATCCCTATTATCCATATCCTGACCCCTGCTATCGAGGATCATGTAGCTATGGAGATAGGAGAAGATTCTGCAATCATTCCTAGTGATGATACTCAATCTCATTCAGGATCATGGATCCACCCAATCATGAGATACATACAACATGGAGAGATTCCTACAGGAGAAAACCCAAGGGCTTTCAAAATTAAGGTATCTCAATTTACAATATTAAATAATATGTTGTATAAATGATCTCTTGCAGGACCATATCTAAGATGCATTGAGGATCCTGAAATCCAAGAAGTCCTAAAGGATTTCCATGAAGGAGATTGTGGAAACCACACTAGGGGCAGGGCATTATTCTCAAGGATCCTGAGGACAGGATACTATTGTCCTACTATGAAGAAGGATGCTGTGGAGTATACCAAGAAGTGTGATCCTTGTCAGAGGCATAGTAATATCCTTCACCAACCAGCAGATCTTTTGCATCCTATATCCTCTTCTTGGCCATTTATGAGGTGGGGAAGGGACATAGTTGGTAAGCTTCCTAAGGCACCTGGTGGAAAAGTATTCATGCTTGCTATGACTGATTACTTCTCTAAGTGGATAGAGGCTGAAGCCTTTGCTCAAGTCAGAGAAAAGGAAGTTATATCCTTTATTAAAAGAAACATTATTACTAGATTTGGTATCCCTTCTGAAATTGTTTGTGATAATGGATCCCAATTTATTGGGAATAGAACTACTAACTTTTGTGACAGCTGAGGGATTAAGATGATAACATCAACACCAGTCCACCCACAAGCTAATGGTCAGGCAGAATCATCCAACAAGATCATCATCAACATTTTGAAGAAGAAGCTTGGATCCAAGAAAGGAAAATGGGCAGAAGAACTACCTTATGTGCTTTAGGCTGATAGGACAACTCCCAAGAATGCTACTAGCCAAACTCCATTTTCTTTGGTGTTTGGGGCAGAATCAGTGATCCCTACAGAGATGGTGGTTCCAGCTGCAAGAACAAGCATTCGTGATCCTGAAGAAAATGCTGAAAACTTGGTTCAAGACTTGGATACTATAGAAGAAATCAGGGATTTGGCAAGGATAAGGATGGCTAGTTATCAACAAAAGATGGCTGGAGCCTACAACAAAAATGTCAGGATCAGGAAATTCCAAGTTGGTGATATGGTGTTAAGGAAAGCATTTCAGAATACTACCAATCCTGCTGATGGAAAGTTGGTACCAAAATGGGAAGGCCCCTATTTAGTTGTAGCTGAAGCAGGAAAGGGGGCATATCGATTGCTAACAATGGAAGGTGATTTGCTACCAAGAGCTTGGAATGTTGTCCATTTGAAGAAATATTTTATGTGACAAGGATCCATGATCCTCACTTGACAAGTATCCTTGAAGGATCCTTACAGAGTAGACGATCCTCATTTTGGTAACATTCTAATCTCAAACTATTTCATTCTTTTATTCTCTTATATAAGGATAAGGATCCTGCATCCTTTATCCTCCTTTCACTTGATTCTAAGTTTTGAAGGTTCAGGTATCCTTAACTAAGGATTGAGTATCCACAGAAGTATCCGGTTATTTGGGCTTGACCCCAGTTATTTGGGCTTGACCCCAGTTATTTGGGCTTGACCCCAGTTTGGGCCTGTCCCCAGTTTCGCCAGTAGCGCACGATGATCCTGGTATAGTTAATGGCAATGGGACCAGTACTCGTTTTAGGGGTTGACAATTTCATTGTACTGGCTATATTCAGGATCCTACGTATAATGGTAGACGAACCATACATCCGTTCCTAAGGTTTCTAACGTTTTCACGTTAGCTAAGGTTTTGACATTTTCATGTCACTAAGTTTGGATAGTTGCCAGTGAGGGCCATACTCCAGTTTACATACGATCCTTTGGGCTTGTCCCCAGTTATCCTTTGGGCTTGTCCCCAGTTATCCCTTGGGCTTGTCCCCAGTTATCCTTTGGGCTTATCCCCAGTTATCCTTTGGGCTTGTCCCCAGTATATTGGGCTTGTCCCCAGAATTATTGGGCTTGTCCCCAGAATTATTGGGCTTGACTCATATCTTATATTGGCTTAGTCCCAAGTTGTATCCTGTTTCAGGTTTTTGGAAATAAGTGACCCAGGATCCTTGATCCTTACCTTCTACTAAGGTTTGTCTTTTGGGTTATCCTGATAATAAGTGTTAAAGGTTAGGATCCTAACTTGGATTCTCAGGTATGATCCTTAACTATTTTGATTTTATTCATTATTTATTTTAATAACCCTTATCCTTTGACAACTGAACTTATGATCCTTAAAATATGTTACTTTTCAGAATTTTTCAACTTTAGGATATGTGATTCTTGATCATATCCTAAACTTTTTGAGGATATTTATTAAATATTTCTTTATTTGATAAATTTAAACAAAATGAACATCACAATAATTGAAAAGTAAAGTACTAACAAGGACAGTAACACAAGAGATAGCCAAAAAGTTAAAGTTATTTTATTCACAAAAGATTAAATCCTTTAAGGTTGTCAAAATTGCCAACCCACGTTTCTACCAGCAAAACGTGGCCCGTCCACATGGGTTGGCAAAGGGTGTCCATTGTTCATAGGTCTAACAAGTGCAGGAAATTAAAGACGGCAGGATCACAATGGCTTCATCCCCCAAACAGAGGATCCCTCCACCATTTGTAATCCTACCTATTGTTCAAAGGATCCATGATCCTTAGCCCTAATTACTATTGTTCAGATACAACCCATCATTGTTCAGCGAAAAACACCATAACCAAACTTAAAAAAAATGGGCTCCAGCTACGTCTAGAAAAGTCCTTCATCGCCCATTCATGCAGCCTACACCTTCGCTGCATCACCATCTCCTCCAGCTCCCGTATCCTTCACCTGATCCTTGCCACTACCACCAGCCTCGATTGCCAGAACCTCATCAGCCTCATCTTCATCCTCCAATTCAGCCAGCCTAGCCTTCCAGCCCTCCATGTCCCAGTTGCTCCTGTCAAATGCAGGATCCTGAGCTTCTTGGGCCATCTGCAGCTTGGTCTTGTACATGGCAATGGCAGCGGAGACTTTAGCATCCTCCGTGATCTCGTGCTTTTCATAATCAGCATTGATCTGAGTTGCAACTATCCGAGTTTTGGCATCATTGAGATCCTTTTCAAGGGAAGCAATCTTGTGATCCTTGAGCACCGCCACTTTTTGGAGATCGGAGCATTTCTCCTCAAGCTCTTCGATGTTCCCAACATAGTACTCAATTTCGGCAAATTTCTACAAAGAAGACAATGTAAAGTTAGGATCACATGATCCTCAAGTAAGCAGGATAATCAAGCTAAGTCAGTGATCCTTACATCTGCAAAGTACTCGAGGAACTGATGGCGGATCAGAGGCAAGCCTTCTCGGTTGTCAACTTCAGAGGTCTTCCTTTTCTTTCCACCTCTTCCATTTGAAGTGGTTGCCTTGGGGATTGCGACGGAGGGGCTAGCAGCAGACTTTTTCTTTGAGGATCGGACGGTGTCAAGATCAGTGACACTGAATTTGGAGGCAGATTTTGAAGATTTCCCAGCACCTACACACCCAAAACAGATAAGTATCCTTATCCTATTTCTATTTAACTATTTATTTAAACATATAACTATACCAAAAAACAGGATACTTACTCAACATAGTGACAGAACCTGAGGATACTTCCTGAGAATCCTGGGTGTTTGTTTTAAATGATCTTTTTGCAGGATCAAGTCTCCGGAAAGCGGCGAGCCTTTCCTTTGTTGCAGGTGTTGTGATGAGGTGTGCGACAGTAATAGCTGCAAGATAGAAACAAAAGGACGTTAGTAATCCTTAAACAAAAATAAGGTCATCTGGTGATCCTTCTCAGGATCCTCTATCCTACCATGGGTGCTCCATTTCCTTGGCAGATCCTTTCCATCAGGGAGAGAATCCCTTCTGACAAAGAAGAATCTCCGTTTCCAGTTAGTGTCATTCTTAGTAGCTTTGAAGATGGGGTATTCTTCACCGGGTTTACGCTTGAGTAGATATCGGTGGGATCCAAATGTTACGAGGCTATACTGTAACACCCGTTCTTATAAATTAAGGTTTAACGTATCATTTACGAAAAACAATCATGTAATTAAGATTACATATGCATTGGAAATTGCGGATATATTAAAACTTTTTACAATTTAAAAGTATACAACATATCATGTGTACGTTCGTCGTTTAACATAATAACGATATATAGTGCGGAAGCTTATTTCGTGATCGTGTTCGGTTCTTGCTCGTCGCTTGATCTTCATCCGGGCACTCTTGGCGATCACCTATGATCAAAACCAACTTAAAAGTTAGTTTTAATAGTCAAATATTAAGTTCAAACAAGTACAGGGGTTAAAATGACAAAATTTTAAAAATTTTCGGAGTTAGGGGCGTCGCGTGACGCCAAGGGCCTAGGCGTCACGCCTAGCCCTTGTTTTCACAGACTGTGCCTTCAGCTATTGCTGTACATTCCCAGCTCAACCCGATTTCACGGAAACGGCCATAACTTCTTCGCTATTGATCCGTTTTACCCGATTATTTTTTCCTACGCGTCCGTAATTTAATGCTCCATCTTATGGAGTTAAAATCCTACATCCAACATAAGAAATTTTGAGACTTCTAAGCCTTCGACTCGTTACCTTTTTACCGAATTTTAACCCGTTTATGCATTTTATCAAACAAACGTATTTATTTGATTCCTATATCTCATACACTTCTTCAAATTAATGTTACCTACTATATTAGGTTCTAATCATAGGTTTATTACACAAATTAAACCCATTTTCGCTCATATGCTTATTTTGACCCGTTACGGGTATGTAAGCACTTTCGAGCCTAAAATAGCTTTTGATTGCTTCTAGCATTCCATTACCACATTTCTTATCCTATAATCTCCCACCACAACTGTATTTAAGGTAGGTTTAATGTGGTGATCAATATAAACCAAATTTTACCTCTCGAATCATTATTTTACGGCAAATACTCAAATAGTGTCATTTGGCTAATATAATACCTCTTTCAGCTTCTATACTTATTCTAAGTGTTTACCTAGTCATAAAACTCGTTTCCAAACAACCTTTAAGGGTCGTTTGTTCCATTTAGCCTACAAGGGTGTTTTGGTCAATTTTAGTCCTTTTATGACGAAGGACTCTCTCTCAAATTATTCGACCAAAATAACACTTTTAACTACAACATAATTATGCGTACCTGGCCCGGATCAACAAGTAGACCCGATTTATACCTCGTTTTCATTACCACACCATCAATGGTGACGCAATTATTCGATTTGCTAATCGGTCCTGTTAACATAAGACTTCACAACCATATTAGTCGATATTGTCAAATGGTGTTATCATCACCATTCGACCCCTTTGGACTATATGCCCAACATTATCTATTTAAATCAAAAACATCGTTTTTGATTTCCAATTCATACATCCATCCCCTCCTGGATTTTATAACCATACTCTTTTTCTTTTACACTCTTTTCTTATAAATTCAACCCATTTCGGCTTACGCCATGGGTATCCTTTTACATTAGTCGACACTTGACAAATTTCCATATTTCCAATATTATCGTTATCACGTTTACAACGTATCGAATAAACGGGTATTCTACATAAGTGTGTAAATTACACTTACCTCGCATCCACGCCACGCTTTCCTTTCCGTACTTGCTCCGTTTGACCCGCTCCCTCCTCCAAGCTTTCATCTAGCTTGTTACACGTCAAACTATTGTCAATCATTTACAAGGCGGTTAAATTAGTCATAAAAGTCACGACTATTCCACCTCACTTATTTCCTATGCCGAAGCTACTATTCGACTTCATGATTAGTTAACTTAACTTATCTAAAGTTAACTACTTTCAATCGCATGGTTTACGACATTAAGTCTAAATCAACATAGTATTTAGAACTCTTATAACCTCGTATCACGCGTAATTGCCATATCATTCGAATACGCGTTTTCACTCTAAATTTCAATACTTTAGTTCTCATTTAGGCATTTTAACAAACACCTAATGTGCATAATTTCACATATTTACTAACTAGTTTATAATTAGTTATTTTCACCAAGATTTATATAACAATCAAACCTCTAAGTCTAGTGTTCATGAATTACATCAAGAACTTATATTATAACAATCAATTTTCATCATTTTAACACTCTCATCCGAGTGTTCATCTTATTGTCATAAAACCCACTTAGCACATAATAGGGTAATTACCAAATCCCTAGTTTTGACAACAATTCATCAAATTTTCTACTAGGGTTTGTTTCTAAACCAAGATATAATCACAATAACACTCATAGATTCAACATTCATTCTAGAATTTTGATTATGATTGTTCATCATAATCTCAAGTATCCCCAAATCATAAAATTCAACATACCTTGTAATCCCCACGACTAGGTGATCACGAATTTGTAATCATGCAGACGATTTGGGTTTGATTTGAGCTTCAATTTGAGAGATTTGTTGGATTTAGGGCTAAAGCTACATGGGAGCTTTCTCCTGGCCTTACCCACGCACGCACACACACACACACACACTTGTGTGTGTTGTGTTTTTTTTTAAGTTTATAATTCCAATTTCAAGTTACCCGGCTTTGGTCCCTCGTGTTTGGTTAGTTATTAATTAGATCACAACCTAATTAGTTTCAATAATATTCCCACTTATTAACTTGGTTTAATATTCCTATTTAACTTAGCGGGTTCGGGAATATTTATGACTAAGTTTATTTTAGTCCCGTTAACTCGGGCCTTTTATCCTTTTTATTTCCTTAAAAGCTTTTATTCACCTTTCAGTAAATATTAGGATTATTTATTTAAGTCCTAATATTCACCGGGTTAAATTTTACCACTAACGGTATTTTCCCCGTCTTTAGTATTAACGGGGTTTAATTACCAAACCCGTTTTCGGGGTGTTACAAGTCTACCCCCTTAAAGAGGTTTCGTCCTTGAAACCTTTTCTTACATAATTTATCGAGTTTAACTTCATGCATTTGCTCTCGAAAATCAATTGAGCATTGCTCATATTTTAACCGTTTGTTAGTATTACCAGAAAATTTATTGTAATATCTTTTTGGTTACAAAACATCTACGTACCTCATACGACATAATGCAACTTGAAATAACGTAATTTCATTGTTTCTACTAGTTTAGTTAACTTAGCGATATCCATCGCTTTTATATATTATCGAACTCTTTGTGAATCCGTTACCTTGACCCGTTTAAAGGTCTTTAGTGAAATCTTTCACTTTTAGCAACTATTTCTTTTGTTTTCAAATTCATTTATTCGGTTCAGTTACTCCGAATCCTCCGCTTACGAGCAAACCAAATTTCTCGATTTGAATTGCTGACCTTCACCGGTCCCACTAACTAGACTTATTAGTCCAGTTACTTTTTACCGCTCGCTAGGTTATAATGCGATTCTATTTCACATTACATTTCTTAACCGTGATCGTGTCGCATCATGTTTAATTTATATATCTACCTTTCGTTTTCGAAAAGATCACTTTTCGAATATATTGTCTTGCGCCTATCAGCGTCAAGACTTGAATCTTTCCTGCTTACTATTCAATTTACTATCAGAATTTATATTTATAAAAATGTTATTTCTTACTAAAACTGAATTTTAATCTAACGTTTTTCTCTTTAGCTAGGTCAATTACTCATATCAAGGAAGTTGACAACCCATAATTTATTGTTTTCCGTTCTCGTTTTACACGGGGAATCGTAATAAGTTCCCTCACCTTACACTATTGACCCGTAGGTTCCTTCACTTAACCTCGTAGGCTATCTCCTTAGGCTTTCATCTCTTTAAGACGAGGCCCTTATGATCCCTTTGCTTCAATTCATGACCCGTGGGTCATTTTGGCCCCGTAGACCCTTACACTAATTAATATCCCGTAGGTTATGATGATCCCGTAGATCATCTTTTATTCTAGTCTGTATTCCATTGTCTATTTATACCTATATAGCTTTAAAGCATCCTTTGTTATGTTTGGAATCATTTAATTTTGCTTTTGAACTTTAGTTGACCTTAACCGTAGTCTAAGGTTTCATTTGTTTACTTTCGGACTATCCTTTCCGACTTTACGACTTCTAGTGTCATTTACACGCCGGTTTGTCTTACGCTTACCATTACCCGATTCATACTTATACTTCTTTACAACCCATTACCCGGGTCCTTCTATCTTATTATTTTTAGCTTTCCGGTTTCACCGGTTTGCGTTTTCCTTAATTGACTCGTTTGACTCATTTTGGGTGAATTTTCATCACTTATGAATGTCAAACTTCATTCTTTATTTGACCCGTCCAACTTTGAAATGGTTGAACGTAATTACCAAAAATTCTGTTTGCAAGTTCTCATCATCTTTTAGTCATGACTCTTAATTCGAGTCCCTTGACTTTCTATTTCGCGTACCCGTCTCTTGGTTTACGCATGCTTTCAAAATCCTACCCATCTATCGGGTATCTTTACCGAAGTTATCATCAAGTAACCATTCTTATATGGTTTTAGACATCATCTTAATTTATTTGATCATTTTAGCGAAATCCATCTCTTTTATTTAGTCAAGTCTTTTATTCTTTTATTTTACCCCTTTGACTTGTCTGTGTGAATTTCATCACTTATGACAGTCAAACTTTACCTCTATGCCTTAGCATTCTCATTAGTTGGTCTGTATTTTCATTTACTTTAATCTTTATCCCTTCTCTTGGGCTCGTTATTCTAACGTAATACGCTCCCTGTCATCCGACTTGCGTTTACGTTTATTATCAAACATCTTACTTGTTTGACTTATTTTGGGTACATTTTTAGTTAGTCCCATTCACCCTGCCCTTACTACATCGGATGTAATTGTGTCCGCTATAAGAAGTTCATGGTATCATATGCCACTACTTACTTGGCCAGAGTAAGCGATTAACACATGACACACATGACCTTTTTATAGTTTTCACTTCACGCCCTATGTAAGTAATGCCTCTATTTGTTTCTCTTAGAAACAATATCCCGAATACATTTTCTATTCGGGTTTTTCCAAGTTTTTAATCTACATATGCAACTTTCAATTTCTACTTATTTGTTGCATATTACTATTTGTGCGATTTTATTTAAAATGTGCACCTGGTAATGTTTGCCCCGACGGGCGTTCCTTGCCATTAACCTTGTTCGCGGTCGTTACGCGATTTAGTCCTTGGTGAGCATGCTCCTCTTGTCATACTTCGGACCGTTCCTCTATCATATCCGTAATTTGTTCAACCCTCGTCATCTTCAAATGCGAGTTTCCTCCAATTAAAACATTCATAAAGGTTAGTAATGTCAACTTTACTAAATGCCCGTATCATAATACAAGGCTTTTCTACTATGCGTGTTAACGCACGTAATTTTGTTAACTATATCCATTATTTAATTGAGGTATCGTATATTACACGATAACCCTATGTGTTGTTTACAACACTTTAACATGCTAAACCATTAAAATACACGTACTTACCGGATTTGCGATCAAGCCTTGAACCGAACACTAATCTTTATCAAGAGCATAAGGTTTAAGTCCAAGCATAGTTTTCCCACCATACTTGAATCTCTTAAACCAAGACTCTGATACCAACTTGTAACACCCGTTCTTATAAATTAAGGTTTAACGTATCATTTACGAAAAACAATCATGTAATTAAGATTACATATGCATTGGAAATTACGGATATATTAAAACTTTTTACAATTTAAAAGTATACAACATATCATGTGTACGTCCGTCGTTTAACATAATAACGATATATAGTGCGGAAGCTTATTTCGTGATCGTGTTCGGTTCTTGCTCGTCGCTTGATCTTCATCCGGGCACTCTTGGCGATCACCTATGATCAAAACCAACTTAAAAGTTAGTTTTGATAGTCAAATATTAAGTTCAAACAAGTACAGGGGTTAAAATGACAAAATTTTAAAAATTTTCGGAGTTAGGGGCATCGCGTGACGCCAAGGGCCTAGGCGTCACGCCTAGCCCTTGTTTTCACAGACTGTGCCTTCAGCTGTTGCTGTACATTCCCAGCTCAACCCGATTTCACGGAAACGACCATAACTTCTTCGTTATTGATCCGTTTTACCCGATTCTTTTTCCTACGCGTCCGTAATTTAAGCCTCCATTTTATGGAGTTAAAATCCTACATCCAACATAAGAAATTTTGAGACTTCTAAGCCTTCGACTCGTTACCTTTTTACCGAATTTTAACCCGTTTATGCATTTTATCAAACAAACGTATTTATTGGATTCCTATATCTCATACACTTCTTCAAATTAATGTTACCTACTATATTAGGTTCTAATCATAGGTTTATTACACAAATTAAACCCATTTTCGCTCGTATGCTTATTTTGACCCGTTACGGGTATGTAAGCACTTTCGAGCCTAAAATAGCTTTCGATTGCTTCTAGCATTCCATTACCACATTTCTTATCCTATAATCTCCCACCACAACTGTATTTATGGTAGGTTTAATGTGGTGATCAATATAAACCAAATTTTACCTCTCGAATCATTATTTTACGGCAAATACTCAAATAGTGCCATTTGGCTAATATAATACCTCTTTCAGCTTCTATACTTATTCTAAGTGTTTACCTAGTCATAAAACTCGTTTCCAAACAACCTTTAAGGGTCGTTTGTTCCATTTAGCCTACAAGGGCATTTTGGTCAATTTTAGTCCTTTTATGACGAAGGACTCTCTCTCAAATTATTCGACCAAAATAACACTTTTAACTACAACATAATTATGCGTACCTGGCCCGGATCAACAAGTAGACCCGATTTATACCACGTTTTCATTATCACACCATCAATGGTGACGCAATTATTCGATTTGCTAATCGGTCCTGTTAACATAAGACTTGACAACCATATTAGTCGATATTGTCAAATGGTGTTATCATCACCATTCTACCCGTTTGGACTATATGCCCAACATTATCTATTTAAATCAAAAACATCATTTTGATTTCCAATTCATACATCTGTGACAACCCGCACTAAACCAGGTATCCGTACAACTTAATTAGTGATTAATTACTATTTGATTACTGTGCTTGATTGAACTAGCTGATGAACTGCTACCTGCATACTGATACATGCACTTACTTGCATCATACTTTATTTGCTGTCACTACATTATTTACATACTGGACCCTAGTGACAAACATGATGCACAAAAAGCACAGTAGCACTAAACGGATACACAGTGAACATGCTGATATAACCAGCATCAGGCAGACACTGCCTCTAAGGCCTGTTAAGAGCCTCATATGTTTTGGCTACACTGGTAGTGAGTGTAGGATATAAGGGTTGTGGTACCGCGTCTCTAGGGATAAGATACACTGATTCGGATGTGCCAAAAACATACTTTAAGTACCAAACACAGCACTTTAATAATTTAACCAGCTTCTAGCTGACTAGTAAAGTGCCAGAAAATGAGAAAATAACACTAGACACTTTCTAAAGTGTCGGGAAAACAAATTGTGTCACTAAAAATGTAATAACGACACTTTAAAGCTTATATAACGCTTTAACGGATTACTATCCAACCGGACACCCGGACTTTACCCGGAACATGAAAACATTACTATTTTTATTATTACTCTTTTTCTGAGCCAGTTAGGGTCCCTGGTTACCCTAACACCCGTCATAACACGTTGTACATAACTAACGGAGTTTAACCCTTAACCTAACTTGGTTTATCATAACTAAACACTAACTACCTACTTAAAATCGGACCAAGGACCCCCCCCCCCCCTAACCGAATCGGTTACCTAGGGGGCACCCCTTGTACTTGTAATCTTGTTGGATCTTGCCTTGTCTAGTATCCTAGTGACATACTAACCAATGGGTAATAACATTTAGATTGCCTATAAATAACACACATAAACACATGAGTTTTACCACTAAACAACACCAACTCACAACACTCTCTCTTGCTCTCTAGAGCTCTCGGCCGAACACCCCACCCCCCTTACCCACCATTTTCGATCTTGATCACTACATTCCAAGCTCATACAAACTTCAAGGGTCTCATATTAGGAGCTTTGGTGCAAGCGGAACACGAAGGACCTCTACCGTTAGCTTTTATCCACGCGTTTTTCATCACGATTCTTCCCTAGCCCCGAGCTAGAGGTATATTGTTTAAAACTCATTCTTGAATGTATTCAAAGTGGTTAAAAGAACTTTCGTCGGTTAAATATCGTAATCATGCGTTTTGAAACTTTAAAGTCTACTAAAATCACAAAAATGGAGGTTAATAGCATATAACTTGTGTAAAAGTCGTAGTATTTGAAATTCGTGTTTATCTAGACCCGATCTATGATGTGGTAGCTCGAATCTCCGTTTAACCCGACTTTGTAAAATCACGTATCATCACATAAGCTCGTTTTTGAAAGATACAAGGGTTAAAGGTGAAACACTACCACATTTAGAGCATGAACTTGTGTAAAAGAATTTTACTTGTGCAAAAGTGATTTAACCGGTACAATGGTGTTTAAAACTAGCAGATCTACGTATCTGCAAGTGGTACTTTTGAAGGACCACACTTTAAAAGAAATCATGTTTTTCTAAAGATGGATCTTACACTAATAAATATGATTTTATAAACCACAAGTGTGTAGACACTTGTGAAATGAAGAGATCCGACAAAGAAGTAAACTTGTCACTTGTTACTAGAAGTTGTAAAGACGGATTTCTCTAAACACAAGGTTTATATGAGATTAAAGTTACTTTATATAAAGATCCACGAAATATAATGGGATTTACAATATAGATTCGGAAAAACTACAAGTTCATGCGATTATGTGATTTACATATTTATTGACTAGTTTGATGTGTCGGAAATTGTTTGATTGAATAAAGAAGTTGTTGAATTGATTTGTTAAAAGAAAATGATACGCTTGAAAGCGTGGCCACCTCCAGTTACAGAGGAAACTCTGGCGAAATTTCTAGAAACCTAACACTTAGACTTTTTACACAACAAGTGTTAGAAATATTTTTGGACATACTTTCGAAACATAAATTTCGCCAGCACTATATTTTACTAAATATTCGGAGGTGGGATTTTCACAAAGATTAACGTGACAAATATATTTGTCACAACACTGTTTATGATTATTTTGTGAAATACATAAATATTATTTTAAAGTGAAAATAATATTTACAAGCGTTAATGATTCCAAAACTTTGCGAACGCTTCCACGAACATATAAGTTACACCGGTAATTACATTACCACAAGATTGATAAAACGTAACTTACGCACATGTATTGTATCCCCCATCCTTGGGAAGAATAACTACCAAGTGTATACGGAACATAAACACGAAATAGTTGTCTAACTATTTCCCAAAGACATAAACTGTAAAGCTAAGGCACGGCCGTCCGTCTAATAGAATTAGCACTTGTAGGTCGTTGCACAGCTTACTGTATTGGAGACACTTGGTAGAGACGCGCATTCACTGTGAGTTCATGTCCCCCTTTTCTCTAACTGTTTTCAGTTTTCTTAACTGCGGGGGTGAAATACATGTTACTTTGTTTACAAGTACTTTTATACTCGGTATGATAACGTAAGGAGGTTTTAGATCATGTGAATGGGTAGGCGGAAACTTGAGGCTATTAATCCTCAGGGTAGGACCGAGGGACAGGAGCGGTAGATCTATCTGGGTGTAGCGAGCCCAGCCCCAGGCCAAACAGAACGGACCTTGGGGTGACTTTGTGCCCAACGCATAAATCCGCTAGGGTTGAGTCTTCCTACTTGCATTTCACAACATGCTAATGGCCTTGCAAACCATTGGTGATCACAAGTCCTCTTACACTGCTACATACCAGGAAACTTTTATACTTACAAGTGTTTTTACTTACTCACTTGCACATGAACTCGCTCAACATTATTGTTGATTTTTCAACTCACATGTATTTCAGGAAATTAAACGGATCTGGCACGGTATGGAACGTTTTTCGCTGCACTTGTCATGAAGTCATCAGGGTTTAGGGGATGTGTCTCTTTCCTGGACAAGACACAGTCCTTAAACCACGTTTATGTTATGTTTCAGTTTGGAATGTTGTTGAACAAGGTTATGGTTGTTGGTTAAAACAATGGTACTGTATTTTGTTTTCAAAACTTAATGGATGACTTGCATGGTTTTTAAATTCATATAGCTTGTTATGATTAAGCTATGGTATTAAGAAGTCACACCAAAATTAACCACGCTTCCACAAAGCCAGGGTGTGACAGCTTGGTATCAGAGCTCTGATCATAGCGAACTAGGATTCTGTCTCGAGCCTAGACTATGATCACTAGGGCTCTCACGAAAACATTTTCTGCATACCACTTAAGTCCAGATCCACACTTTTTACAAACAAATGTTGAGCACATTTTATTAATTATAAGTTCAGCTTGGAGGGCTGAGGATCGATCTGGAGGATCGAAGTGACCGAGATAGTTGAACACGTTGGTTTGTTATAGGAACGATCTGGAGGATCGAGGTGATTAAGGTAGTCAAGCACGTTGGTTTGTTATAGGATCGGTCTGGAGGATCGAGGTTTGGTTTAAGTAAAGGATAGAGCAGTCTTGTAGACTGGATGGTATTGGCTAGTAAGACTAGGAGGATTA
The DNA here is from genome assembly GCA_030545235.1 of Helianthus tuberosus. Classification (NCBI taxonomy): domain Eukaryota; kingdom Viridiplantae; phylum Streptophyta; class Magnoliopsida; order Asterales; family Asteraceae; genus Helianthus; species Helianthus tuberosus. The sequence continues at coordinate 42,066,364 of CM060445.1, read as the reverse complement.
TGTGATGCCCTACTTGGTGACTTATGTGATTATCTGATTATGTGATTGACTGTTTGTGCATACTTGTGTTTATGTTACAGATACATGGATTCGGCTGATTCAGGTGGTTCAGACATCACCGACCCCAGGCATATTGTATCGGATGACCTGGAGTCGTCAGAGCATGAGGTTTATACGTCAGACTTCACCAGCACGGATGATGACGACTTTCAGCCATTCGCCTTACCCGACGGCGTTGATGAGCTCCCAGTTGATCTTCCAGCAGGGGATCTACCACTCGTTGTGATCCCTGCTCCAGTACCCCTTGCAGCATACCCTGTTTTACCCATCGACGACGAGGAGGACGACGTCGATATGTTTGAGGAGGAGCCTTTGGAGGATGCTCAGGGCGAGGCCCTACCTGCTGTTGCTCCCTTACTGATCGCAGATGCTCCTGCTGCGGAGTCACCTGCTCATTCCCCAGTCGCGGACTCCTTTGAGTCTGTGGCTTCCGTACCCACACATGCTCACAGTGCGCAACACTTTTCCCATGGGTCCGATTCTGACCAGGCTTTTTCTGTTGCTTCCATACCTGGACTTGTTTTTGACCATGACGACGAGGGGGATTCAGATCCTATGTTTCCACCAGGATTTGATCCTGACCGTGATTTAGAGTTTGTCCCGATGGACGAGTTGATGGAGGATCCAGCAGATCCTATTGACCCTTTTGATCCGATTGATCCCGATTTTGATTTTGACATGGCGTTTGATGATCTTGAGCCTGCCATTGCACCTGAGCAGGCAGCTGCCCTTGACCCTTTACCAGAGCATGACCCTGTGCATGCTGATGTACCTTTTGAGCCCATTGCTGATGATCACCACATAGATGTTCCTGTTGATCCCATTGGTCCTTTACCCATTGTCGCTGTACCTGTTGACCCCCCTCTCGAGCACTTGGCACCCGTTAACCCTGTTGTTGCTCCCTTATTTGATCCCGTTCCCCTAGAGCCCGGACATGCACCGTTCGCGGCATGTATGGATCCACCGGATGAGTCTGCACAGCATGGCTGGATACCGGCAGACGAGGACGTTCCCCCATTCCCTCCACAGATTCCTGTTGCACCACATACTGACTTTTCGTTTCAGGTTCCTATGTTTATACCTCCAGCAGGGCCTGGAGAGGGCTCTTCAGCACACCCTGATGGGCATGTACCGATGCCCATGCCTTTCATGCCTCAGATTCCTTTTGTTCCACCCACTACAGCTCCTTTTGGGGTGGCACCCTTTGACCCCACACGTGAGCCACTGCTGTGGTCACCGTTTTCCCCCATGCCACCCACTGATCCATACCACAGGTTCCATGTGGGCCACACCATTGAGGATGTATTGATGTCATTTGTACACCAGCATGAGTCGCATGAGCAGCGACTACAGGAGTTGGAGAGAGCCCGTCTGCAGCCATGTCAGTGCCATGGCCGGGTACCCTCTCCGTTACAGCCTTTTCGACCATTATCCCCTGACTATGCTGCTCGTCTTACTACTTTGGAGCAGCAGATTGCTTCCATTATTCGTACACAGCAGGCGATGGAGGCGGACTGGTTACAGTTGCGCCGTTTGTTTTATACCCATTTTCCTCCTCCACCACCATCGGCTTAGTGCTCATCGGTGCCACCTGGGTAGGCGAGGTGATAAGGCGGCGATTGCTTCTTGACTGCACAGCTTTTTGGGGAGACTACGTTATGACTTGACTTTTGTTATGTACTTGATGTTGTATTGATACTGATGTAGCTTTTGACCGGGGTGATGTAGCCCCTAGTGATTGATGATTGTATGTATACACTTACGAGGTGGTCTCATTTATATGGCAATCGCAGTCTTCTCACCATATTTGGATTCGCTTGATTACTTGCTTATATTTTGTGACATGGGATGATGTTTGATTGATATTTGTGATGTGTGATAACATGAGATGTTATGTGATTATACTATTACTACCGTTATATACGTACACTATATTACGAACTGATTTACGTATTATAACAACGGAGCCTTACTATGGCCTAACCAACTTAAACCATCTTTTAGAAGATGCCGCCAAGACGCGAACCAAACATGCCCACTAACGAGGCAGAACTACAACAGATCATTGCCGCTGCCATAGCACAGTACGCAGCATCTCAGCCAGGAGCAAGCGGAAGTGTTAACCAAGGCAATAACAATCCACCTCACGGATGCACCTACAAGCAGTTCTTAGACTGCAAACCAGTTAACTTCGATGGCACAGGAGGTGCAGTTGCCTTTACCCGCTGGGCTGAGAAAACCGATTCCGTCTTACGCATGAGCAAGTGTGCAGAGGATCAACAAGTCACATACATTTCAGGGCTGTTTTTAGATGGAGCCCTATCTTGGTGGAACTTACAAGTCCAAACACTAGGCGAAACTGCCGCCTACGCCCTGACTTGGGCCGAATTGAAAGAACTGATGCGCAAGAAGTACTGTTCACGCGCAGAAATTCAAAGGTTGGAGACTGAATTTTGGCACCTAAAAATGGACGGTCCGAAGGTAGCAGAGTACGTTCAGAGGTTTCATGACCTATCTCAAGTGGTTCCTTATATGGTCACGCCAGAATACAAGCGAATCGAGCGCTTCATTTGGGGTTTGGCTCCCCAAATAATAAGCATGGTAACCTCCTCCAAACCAGCAACTATCACTGAAGCCATGGATTTGAGCGTGGCTCTCACCGAGGAGGGGATTCGTTTAAACAAGTTTGGTGATGTAAAGGCAAAGGAGAAAGAGACTCATGTTGAGTCGTCAGGAAGTAACAAAAGAAAGTTTTCAAACTTCAAACAAAGTGTTAGCGGTGATGGTAAGAGAGGAGCACCAAACACGCCAGCTCAGGTTACAGCTGGTAGTGGAAGGAAAGGAAGGGGATATATGGGCACCCAGCCCAAGTGTAATGCATGCCAGCGTCACCATTCTGGCCGATGTGGGTTGAGGGTATGTGATTCGTGTGGAAAACCTGGCCACTTGAAGGATTCTTGTTGGGCCACTGCTGGCCGGGGAGGCCAGGGAGGATATATGAATAGGAATAACAACTGCGGTGGTTTTGGAGGTCGCCAACAGGGGAATAATCGAGGCAACAATGCCAACCAAGCCGGAAATGCCAACCAGAACAACACCCCAGCTGGAAACGGGGATGGAAACGGGCAGAGACTCGGATGTTATAACTGCGGGGAAATCGGGCATTTTAAGAAGAACTGCCCAACATTGAATCAGGCCCGTGGTAGAGTGTTCCAACTAGAAGCCAGGGAAGCACGCCAAGATCCAAATGTCGTTACCGGTACGTTCCCTATCAATCAACGCTATGCATCCGTTTTATTTGATACCGGTGCCGATTATAGCTTCGTATCGTTAGAATTTAAGAATATGCTTGGGTTAGCTGCTAATAAGTTAGACATACCCTACTCGATCGAATTAGCTAATGGAAAGTTAGTTGGAGCCGACGAAGTAATCAGAGGTTGTGTGATAGAATTGGGAGAACGCGAGTTTACGTTGGATCTACTACCAGTCCAATTGGGAAGCTTCAATGTGGTGGTAGGAATGGATTGGTTATCTGGAAACAAGGCTGAAATAGTATGTCACGAGAAAGTTGTGCGTATCCCAACTGATGATGGTGAGACAATTGTGGTACACGGAGAGAAGCGTGACACGCCGCTAAGATTTATCAGCTGCTTGAAGGCAAGGAAGTGTTTACAGAAAGGATGTGTTGCTTTTCTGGCACACATCGTAGACAAGAAGGCTGCCGAGCCAAGGATCGAAGACATCCCTGTCGTAAGGGAGTATCCAGAAGTCTTCCCAGAAGACTTACCCGGACTGCCACCTCAGAGGCAAGTGGAGTTTCACATTGACTTAGTTCCAGGCGCCGCGCCTGTGGCTAAGGCACCTTACAGACTTGCGCCGTCTGAAATGCAGGAATTGTCGACACAACTTCAAGAGTTGTTAGACAAGGGTTTTATCCGACCAAGCTTCTCGCCTTGGGGAGCTCCGGTCTTGTTTGTCAAGAAGAAAGACGGAAGTTTCCGCATGTGTATTGACTACAGAGAATTGAACAAGCTAACGATCAAGAACAGGTATCCTCTGCCAAGAATCGACGATCTGTTCGATCAACTTCAAGGTTCAAGCTGTTACTCTAAGATCGACCTTCGATCTGGATACCATCAACTAAGGATACAGGAGGAAAGTATCCCGAAAACAGCCTTCCGAACTCGTTATGGACACTACGAGTTCCTTGTTATGCCGTTCGGTCTGACAAACGCACCTGCAGTGTTTATGGACTTGATGAATAGAGTTTGCAAGCCATACTTAGACAAGTTCGTGATTGTATTCATCGACGACATCCTGATTTACTCAAAGACGAAGGCTGAACACGAACAACATCTTAGAACCATATTGGAGCTGCTAAAGAAGGAACAGCTGTACGCCAAATTCTCCAAGTGCGAGTTTTGGCTACGCGAAGTCCAGTTTCTCGGACATGTGGTTAATGGGGATAGAATTCATGTTGATCCCACAAAGATCGAGGCAATCAAGAATTGGGAAACGCCTACAACGCCAACCGAGATTCGACAATTCTTGGGTTTGGCTGGCTACTATCGAAGGTTCATCGAGGATTTCTCGAAAATCGCTCAACCTTTGACGCTCCTCACGCAGAAGGACAAGACGTTTGATTGGAGAATCAAACAGGACGAAGCGTTTCAGGTATTGAAGGATAAGCTTTGTAACGCGCCAATCTTAGCTCTACCAGAAGGTACTGATGACTTTGTGGTATACTGCGACGCATCGCGTCAAGGATTGGGTTGTGTGTTGATGCAACGCCAAAAGGTCATTGCTTACGCATCACGCCAACTGAAAGTGCACGAAAAGAATTATACCACACACGATTTAGAGCTTGGCGCAGTGGTTTTTGCTTTAAAGATCTGGAGACACTACCTGTATGGTACGAAGTGCACAATCTTCACAGACCACAAAAGCCTACAACATATATTTAACCAGAAGGAGTTAAATATGAGGCAAAGACGATGGGTTGAATTGTTGAACGATTACGACTGCGAGATAAAGTATCACCCAGGGAAGGCGAATGTAGTCGCCGATGCCCTAAGTCGTAAAGAAAGAATCAAGCCCATAAGGGTTAGGGCTTTGGAAATGATTATACGAACCGATCTTTCCTTGCGCATTCGTGCTGCACAAAAGGAAGCTCTCAAGGAGGGAAACCTTGAGGAAGAATATCTCCGTGGAATGGAGAAGCTTTTGGTACCAAACGAGGAAGGGACGTTACGTTTTGAGAAAAGGATTTGGGTTCCTCTGTTTGGTGGATTAAGGGAAGTTATTTTCGATGAAGCGCACAAGTCACGGTACTCTATCCACCCTGGATCGGATAAGATGTACCAAGATCTCAAGGATTATTATTGGTGGCCTAGGATGAAAGGCGACGTTGCTGTTTACGTGGGCAAATGTTTAACGTGCGCTAAGGTCAAGGCGGAATACCAGAAGCCTTCGGGACTTCTGCAACAACCTGAGATTCCCAAGTGGAAATGGGAACAAATCTCAATGGATTTTGTTACAAAACTGCCAAGAACGCCAAGAGGCCATGATATGATTTGGGTGATTGTTGACCGCCTAACAAAATCCGCACACTTTCTGCCAATCAAGGAGACAGACAGTACTAGTAAACTTGCGGAAATTTACATGAGAGAGATCGTAGCACGTCATGGAGTACCACTCTCGATCATCTCTGATAGAGACGGAAGATTTGTGTCAAGAATATGGCAATCTTTCCAAGAATCTTTTGGCTCACAATTGAATCTGAGCACTGCATTCCATCCGCAAACTGATGGCCAGAGCGAGCGAACAATACAAACGTTGGAAGACATGCTGAGGGCATGTGTTATGGATTTAGGAGGTAGCTGGGATAAACACTTACCTTTGGTCGAATTTTCGTACAACAACAGCTACCACACCAGTATTGGTGTCGCGCCATTTGAGGCCCTATACGGACGCAAGTGCCGATCACCACTATGTTGGTCTGACGCAGGTGATAGGCAGCTTGCTGGTCCCGAAATCGTCCAAGAGACGACAGATAAGATCGCGCAAATACTTAAACGCATCGAAGCCGCTCGCCACAGACAAAAGGCCTACGCGGATCCAAACCGGAAACATGTGGATTTTCAAGTTGGAGAAATGGTTTTACTGAAGGTATCACCCTGGAAAGGGGTGGCGCGCTTTGGAAAGCGTGGAAAGTTAAATCCACGCTACATTGGTCCCTTTAGAATTCTAGAAAGAATTGGGACGGTAGCATACAAGCTGGACCTACCTGCTGAACTGAATGGTGTTCACGATACATTTCATGTATCCAATTTAAAGAAAAGTCCAACTCAAATTGACGTTGCCATTCCTATCGACGAGATTCATATTAACGACACGCTCCACTTCGTTGAAGAACCTGTTGAGGTCACGGATTGGAAAGTTAACAAGACCCGCCGGAGCAGTGTCAAACTCGTCAAAGTACGTTGGAATGCCAGACATGGTCCTGAATTTACCTGGGAACGTGAGGACCGGATGAAAGAGAAATACCCCCACTTATTTCCTAAGAACCCTGCTTCTACAAGCAGAACTTAAATTTCGGGACGAAATTTATTTAACGGGGGGAGAATGTGACAACCCGCACTAAACCAGGTATCCGTACAACTTAATTAATGATTAATTACTATTTGATTACTGTGCTTGATTGAACTAGCTGATGAACTGCTACCTGCATACTGATACATGCACTTACTTGCATCATACTTTATTTGCTGTCACTACATTATTTACATACTGGACCCTAGTGACAAACATGATGCACAAAAAGCACAGTAGCACTAAACGGATACACAGTGAACATGCTGATATAACCAGCATCAGGCAGACACTGCCTCTAAGGCCTGTTAAGAGCCTCATATGTTTTGGCTACACTGGTAGTGAGTGTAGGATATAAGGGTTGTGGTACCGCGTCTCTAGGGATAAGATACACTGATTCGGATGTGCCAAAAACGTACTTTAAGTACCAAACACAGCACTTTAATAATTTAACCAGCTTCTAGCTGACTAGTAAAGTGCCAGAAAATGAGAAAATAACACTAGACACTTTCTAAAGTGTCGGGAAAACAAATTGTGTCACTAAAAATGTAATAACGACACTTTAAAGCTTATATAACGCTTTAACGGATTACTATCCAACCGGACACCCGGACTTTACCCGGAACATGAAAACATTACTATTTTTATTATTACTCTTTTTCTGAGCCAGTTAGGGTCCCTGGTTACCCTAACACCCGTCATAACACGTTGTACATAACTAACGGAGTTTAACCCTTAACCTAACTTGGTTTATCATAACTAAACACTAACTACCTACTTAAAATCGGACCAAGGACCCCCCCCCCCCTAACCGAATCGGTTACCTAGGGGGCACCCCTTGTACTTGTAATCTTGTTGGATCTTGCCTTGTCTAGTATCCTAGTGACATACTAACCAATGGGTAATAACATTTAGATTGCCTATAAATAACACACATAAACACATGAGTTTTACCACTAAACAACACCAACTCACAACACTCTCTCTTGCTCTCTAGAGCTCTCGGCCGAACACCCCACCCCCCTTACCCACCATTTTCGATCTTGATCACTACATTCCAAGCTCATACAAACTTCAAGGGTCTCATATTAGGAGCTTTGGTGCAAGCGGAACACGAAGGACCTCTACCGTTAGCTTTTATCCACGCGTTTTTCATCACGATTCTTCCCTAGCCCCGAGCTAGAGGTATATTGTTTAAAACTCATTCTTGAATGTATTCAAAGTGGTTAAAAGAACTTTCGTCGGTTAAATATCGTAATCATGCGTTTTGAAACTTTAAAGTCTACTAAAATCACAAAAATGGAGGTTAATAGCATATAACTTGTGTAAAAGTCGTAGTATTTGAAATTCGTGTTTATCTAGACCCGATCTATGATGTGGTAGCTCGAATCTCCGTTTAACCCGACTTTGTAAAATCACGTATCATCACATAAGCTCGTTTTTGAAAGATACAAGGGTTAAAGGTGAAACACTACCACATTTAGAGCATGAACTTGTGTAAAAGAATTTTACTTGTGCAAAAGTGATTTAACCGGTACAATGGTGTTTAAAACTAGCAGATCTACGTATCTGCAAGTGGTACTTTTGAAGGACCACACTTTAAAAGAAATCATGTTTTTCTAAAGATGGATCTTACACTAATAAATATGATTTTATAAACCACAAGTGTGTAGACACTTGTGAAATGAAGAGATCCGACGAAGAAGTAAACTTGTCACTTGTTACTAGAAGTTGTAAAGACGGATTTCTCTAAACACAAGGTTTATATGAGATTAAAGTTACTTTATATAAAGATCCACGAAATATAATGGGATTTACAATATAGATTCGGAAAAACTACAAGTTCATGCGATTATGTGATTTACATATTTATTGACTAGTTTGATGTGTCGGAAATTGTTTGATTGAATAAAGAAGTTGTTGAATTGATTTGTTAAAAGAAAATGATACGCTTGAAAGCGTGGCCACCTCCAGTTACAGAGGAAACTCTGGCGAAATTTCTAGAAACCTAACACTTAGACTTTTTACACAACAAGTGTTAGAAATATTTTTGGACATACTTTCGAAACATAAATTTCGCCAGCACTATATTTTACTAAATATTCGGAGGTGGGATTTTCACAAAGATTAACGTGACAAATATATTTGTCACAACACTGTTTATGATTATTTTGTGAAATACATAAATATTATTTTAAAGTGAAAATAATATTTACAAGCGTTAATGATTCCAAAACTTTGCGAACGCTTCCACGAACATATAAGTTACACCGGTAATTACATTACCACAAGATTGATAAAACGTAACTTACGCACATGTATTGTATCCCCCATCCTTGGGAAGAATAACTACCAAGTGTATACGGAACATAAACACGAAATAGTTGTCTAACTATTTCCCAAAGACATAAACTGTAAAGCTAAGGCACGGCCGTCCGTCTAATAGAATTAGCACTTGTAGGTCGTTGCACAACTTACTGTATTGGAGACACTTGGTAGAGACGCGCATTCACTGTGAGTTCATGTCCCCCTTTTCTCTAACTGTTTTCAGTTTTCTTAACTGCGGGGGTGAAATACATGTTACTTTGTTTACAAGTACTTTTATACTCGGTATGATAACGTAAGGAGGTTTTAGATCATGTGAATGGGTAGGCGGAAACTTGAGGCTATTAATCCTCAGGGTAGGACCGAGGGACAGGAGCGGTAGATCTATCTGGGTGTAGCGAGCCCAGCCCCAGGCTAAACAGAACGGACCTTGGGGTGACTTTGTGCCCAACGCATAAATCCGCTAGGGTTGAGTCTTCCTACTTGCATTTCACAACATGCTAATGGCCTTGCAAACCATTGGTGATCACAAGTCCTCTTACACTGCTACATACCAGGAAACTTTTATACTTACAAGTGTTTTTACTTACTCACTTGCACATGAACTCGCTCAACATTATTGTTGATTTTTCAACTCACATGTATTTCAGGAAATTAAACGGATCTGGCACGGTATGGAACGTTTTCCGCTGCACTTGTCATGAAGTCATCAGGGTTTAGGGGATGTGTCTCTTTCCTGGACAAGACACAGTCCTTAAACCACGTTTATGTTATGTTTCAGTTTGGAATGTTGTTGAACAAGGTTATGGTTGTTGGTTAAAACAATGGTACTGTATTTTGTTTTCAAAACTTAATGGATGACTTGCATGGTTTTTAAATTCATATAGCTTGTTATGATTAAGCTATGGTATTAAGAAGTCACACCAAAATTAACCACGCTTCCGCAAAGCCAGGGTGTGACAACATCCATCCCCTCCCGGATTTTTATAACCATACTCTTTTTCTTTTACACTCTTTTCTTATAAATTCAACCCATTTCGGCTTACGCCATGGGTATCCTTTTAACCTTGATTTACATTAGTCGACACTTGACAAATTTCCATATTTCCAATATTATCGTTATCACGTTTACAACGTATCGAATAAACGGGTATTCTACATAAGTGTGCAAATTACACTTACCTCGCATCCACGCCACGCTTTCCTTTCCGTACTTGCTCCGTTTGACCCGCTCCCTCCTCCAAGCTTTCATCTAGCTTGTTACGCGTCAAACTATTGTCAATCATTTACAATGCGGTTAAATTAGTCATAAAAGTCATGACTATTCCACCTCACTTATTTCCTATGCCTAAGCTACTATTCGACTTCATGATTAGTTAACTTAACTTATCTAAAGTTAACTACTTTCAATCGCATGGTTTACGACATTAAGTCTAAATCAACATAGTATTTAGAACTCTTATCACCTCGTATCACGTGTAATTGCCATATCATTCGAATACGCGTTTTCACTCTAAATTTGAATACTTTAGTTCTCATTTAGGCATTTTAACAAACACCTAATGTGCATAATTTCACATATTTACTAACTAGTTTATAATTAGTTATTTTCACCAAGATTTATATAACAATCAAACCTCTAAGTCTAGTGTTCATGAATTACATCAAGAACTTATATTATAACAATCAATTTTCATCATTTTAACACTCTCATCCGAGTGTTCATCTTATTGTCATAAAACCCACTTAGCACATAATAGGGTAATTACCAAATCCCTAGTTTTGACAACAATTCATCAAATTTTCTACTAGGGTTTGTTTCTAAACCAAGATATAATCACAATAACACTCATAGATTCAACATTCATTCCAGAATTTTGATTATGATTGTTCATCATAATCTCAAGTATCACCAAATCATAAAATTCAACATACCTTGTGTTAGGGGTGGATTTCTAAATGATCAGTGATCCTCATTTACTGTTGGGTTTAGTGATTCTCAATTCTGTCTGAAGTAGTGATCCTTAGAAGTGTTGCAGGATCAGGATCATGGATCATCATAAGGATCCTTGTACTAACGGTTGTCTACTTTGAATTCGAAATTGTTTTGCAGGAGTATCAACTTGGACTTGGTCTTGGCGATATTCCTGGAGAATATTCTAAGCCTATTCCGCACGTGCTTGGCTAGAAATGGACGTTATGGAGTCGTGGAGGACTTGCACAATTTGCGGAATGTTAGTTAGAGTAGATATTTTCCATTTTTAAAGGGGTAGCGAGCTAATTAGAAAACACTTGGCTATTTTTGGCTACACACACACTCTTACAACTGCTCTCACCAGCTCTCGTTACCTCACTTGGCGATTACACACTTTTCTACACAATACACCATAGTGATCCTTGTACTTAGCTTGCTATCATCCGAAGTTGTAATACATTTCTTGTTTAATTTGAATTGGTGATCGGTAGTTTCCATCACCCGAGGTTTTTTATGCCGGAGATCATTCATTGATCAAGGGCTTTTTCCTCGTATAAATCTTTGTGTCACTTGTTCATTACATTTCAAAGTGATCCTCATTGTTGTTCATCAATTCAAGCATCATACCTCACAACAGAAAGTTTGGTTGCATTATCATTGCTTGATTTTTGACCAAAACAGTTTGGTGCCCACCGTGGGGCAATTGGTGCTTCATTCCTAAGGAGATTCGTGTTTTCGTGGTCATTTCGGTTCATAACAACCAGGCAGATGGCTTCTTCAGCAAAGAATACTTCAAACTTGATGCCGTCATTTAGTTCTTCACAAGGCGTTCCTCCTTTGCCTCCACCACCTTCTGGATCCCAGAAGAATGCTGAGAACGCTGCGAAGAAACCAACCCCCATTTTCCAAAAACCACCAACTTCTTCTGTTCCAACTAATCCTACTACTAATGATCTTTATACTCTGATTTTGCAGATGAGGAATCATGCACAAGAGCAGGACAAAACCAACGAAAGGATCCTCCGGGAGATCGATGAGATTAAGAAACAGAAGAAATCAGTGGAGGATCACTCTCCTCTGATGCCAAGATCGCTGAACTTCGACACTTCAGCCATAACTTCCCAACACTCAGCAGTTCCGGACGTGCAATACTTGGGTGAATTACCAGGAAGGCATTATGGAACAACAACTATGAGTCAGGCATTTGGCTCTTACTTCTAGCCTCAGGGATCCTCTTCTCAACCATCAGGATCCTCTTCTCAGCATCAGGGATACTTCACGACAGGAGGATATTTGGGAATGCATGCGGTTCAAGGATCCTCACAGGTCCAAGGATCCTCCCAGGTCCAAGGATCCTCCCAGATTCAAGGATCCTTCCCGGTCCGAGGATCCTCTCCGGTCCCAGGATCCTCTCTGGTCCCAGGATCCTCTCTGGTTCCGAGATCCTTTCAGGTTCAAGGATCATCTCAACTTCAAGGATCCAACGTCCTTCAGGATCAAGGATTCTTGAGAAGTATGCAGCCTCAGAGCTCGGACGTTCATCAAGGAGACTTCATACCAATGCAAACCATTGCTCCCTCTGGTCCCTCAATCATGCTAGAGTCTCGTCAATATGGATTCACATCCGCAATTCCAAACACGAATCCTGTGGGAGGTAACATTTTTAATAATTCATATAACACTAACTATGGCTTAATGCAGGATACAGGTATTAATCAGGCTATGGCTAGAGAGCTACAGAAGCTTAAGGATATGATATCCAGTGTACCGGGAGTGGTTAAACCCATTCCTGAAATTGCAGATGGTAGCCATAGGATATCTCGTTTTGCACCACCCTTATGTGATGCTGAAATACCCAAGAGGTTCCAGATACCATCTTTGAAGTTATATGATGGTTCAACGGATCCAGAAGAGCATGTAGCTCAGTACAGGGAGAGGATGGAGATCAATCCAATTCCTGAAAGGTTGAAAGAAGCATGTCTATGCAAGGGATTTGGATCCACACTTACAGGATCTGCTCTTAAATGGCTGCTAAGTCTTCCCCCTTACTCTATTACTTCATTTGCTAATTTAGTTAACTTGTTCAATAGTCAATTCTCTTGTAGTAGAAAGTTTGAACGATTAACTAGTGATCTATATAGGGTAACACAAGGCCAAAATGAATCACTTAGAGATTATATCACTAAGTTTAGAATCCTTAGATATTCCTAATTTGGATATTGCTACGGCTGTAGAGGCCTTTAAAATGGGATTGCTTAGAGATTCATTATTTTATGATGACCTTGTTATGACACCTTGCAGGAATCTTGATGAAGTAAGAACCAGGGCCCTTAGGTTCATCCGTTTAGAGGATGACAAAAGGATTCAGGATAGACTGACAGGATCCTCAAAACAGGATAAACAAGGATCCTACTTCAGGAACAACAAATCCAAGTCCTACAACAGATCTGATAACCAGAATGTGCATGCAGTGGAACAAGAAGAGGATGATGAGGATTATCCTCCTATTTCTGAATACTGTTTTTTCTGTTGATAACAATGAACTAATCCTTGCAATGCAGAATCTAGGTGAGAAAGCTAGGTGGCCAAGGAAGAATGATAAACCAGCTGCTACAAAGTATAAGTCCAAATGGTGTGCATATCATGAGGATTTCGGGCATCTCACTGAAGAATGCATTGCATTGAGGAAGGAAAATGGTTACTTGCTGAGCAAGGGGCATTTGAAGGAACTCTTGGGTCGAAAGAAGTCAAGGATCTAGGATCCTGAAAGGATCCCGGAAAGGGCTCCTTCTCCTCCAGCAGATGCACAAGTTATAAATTTCATATCCGGCGGATCAGACATCTGTGGTACATCCTTTTCAGCAGCAAAAAGACATGCTAAGGAAACCAAGATGGATAGTGGAGACAGACCCGTTCGGACCTCCGTTGTCACCCAGGATAAAGTCATAACCTTTGATGAGGATAATCGTGTTGACGTCCAGGATCCTCATCATGATGGTCTTGTAATTACATTATTTATTTCTAACACTTTGTTTGCAGGATCCTTATAGATGGAGGAAGCTCTGTGAACATCATTCAGCTTGATGTTCTCAAGAAGATGAATATCCCAGAGTCTGATATTATCCCAAGATCCTCAGTACTTGTGGGATTCAGTGGAGAAACTAAGAATACATTGGGGGATATCAAACTCCCAATCTATATTGAAGGATTGCATTCTTATCAAAAGTTTTGTGTTATAGATTGCTTATCATGTTGTAATGTTATCCTTGGCAGGCCATGGATACATGACATGACGGCAGTCCCATCTACCTATCATCAATGTGTAAAGCTTCCAAGTCCTTAGGGAGTGGTGAAAATTGAGAGTGATCAACAGGAGGCAAAAAATTGCTATACCTCATCAATGAAACCAGCCTCAAGACCAAGGGAGCAATAGCAATTAAAGTATCCTTCAAGAGATGTCTTGGAGGTAAGAGAACAAGATTTGAAAGAAATCCTCATGGACCCTGATGATCCTGATTCCAAGATCTTCATAGGATCAGGGATCCTTAGCGATATTGAACAGTAGCTAGTATCCTTCCTCAAAAGAAGGAAAACCACCTTTGCCTGGAAACATGAGGATATGACAGGTATATCTAAAGATATAATTACTTATAAACTTGGCATTGACAGGTCATTTAAGCCAATTCATCAAAAGAGGAAGAAATTTGCACCTGAAAGGAATGCCATTATCCAGGAAGAGGTAGATAAACTACTTCGGGCAGGTATGATTAGAGAGGTTAAGTATCCAAAATGGTTAGCCAATGTGGTTATTGTTCAAAAGAAAAATGGAAAGTAGAGGGTATGTGTCGATTTTACAGATTTAAACAAGGCATGTCCCAAGGATCCTTTCCCCTTACCCCACATTGACTCCATGGTGGATGCTACCGCGGGTCATGAGTTGTTAACTTTTATGGATGATTCATCTGGATTTCAACAAATTCAGATGGAACCATCTGATCAAGAGGATACAGCCTTTATGACCCCAACTGGTATATACTGTTATATTGCTATGCCGTTTGGATTAAGGAATGCAGGTGCCACTTATCAAAGGCTAGTTAATATGATGTTCAAGGAACAAATTGGAAACACTATGGAAGTCTATATTGATGACATGGTGGTTAAGTCCAAGAAAGCTGAGGATCACCATAAAGACTTGGAGGAAGCACTCAATAGCCTTGATAAATTTAATATGAAACTAAATTTTTCTAAGTGTCATTTTGGTGTTAAGGCAGGTAAATTCTTAGGATATATGGTGACAAAGAGGGGCATTGAAGCAAGTCCAGAGCAAATCAAGGCTATTGTAAATATCAAATCTCCTGCCAATGCTAAGGATGTGCAAAGATTAACGGGCAGGATCGCAACCTTGAACAGATTCATATCCAAATCCTCAGAAAAGTGTAAGGAATTCTACGATATCCTGAGGAAAAACAAGAAATTTGAATGGACTGAGAAGCATGAAGGTGCCCTCAGAGCCGTTAAAGATCACCTATCCTCAGCCCCAGCCTTGATGAAACCAGAAAAAGGAGATGTGTTATCCTTATATTTGGCGGTATCCTCAAAAGCAGTAAGCGCGGTCCTTGTTAAGGATCACCAAGGTACACAACATCCTGTTTATTATGTAAGTAAGAGCTTACTTGATGCTGAATCCATGTATTCACATTTAGAAAAACTTATCCTTGCATTAATTATGGTATCCACTAAATTAAGACATTATTTTGAGACTCATGCCATTATTGTTAAGACTAATTTTCCTATTAAGAATGTTCTCAGGAAACCTGAGATGTCAGGAAGGATAGCTAAGTGGGCAGTGAAGCTAAGTGCATACGATATAAGATATGAACCAAGGACTGCCATCAAATCCCAAGCCTTAGCTGACTTTGTGGCAGATTTTAGTAGTGATTTGCAAAAGGAGGCTTAATTAGAAGTCCAACAGCTTGAAGAAACCAAGGATCCTTGGGTACTGTTCACTGATGGATCCTCCAATGTAAACGGAACAGGGCTTGGAATACTACTAAAATCGCCACAGGGGGACATAATACCCCACTCCATAGCTTGTGAATTTCAAACTACCAACAATGAGGCTGAGTATGAAGCCTTGATAGCTGGTTTGCAAATTGCAAAGCATATGAGGATCAGGTATCTTGAGGTACATGTATATTCTTTACTGATCACTAATCACTTTAATGGATCCTATGCTGTTAAAGGTGAAAAACTAATTAAATATTTGGAGATAGTCAAAGAATTGGCACTCTCTTTTGTATCCTTTAGTTTGACACAGGTACCAAGGGAAGAGAATGCAGAGGCAGATGCATTAGCCAATTTAGGATCGTCCTTGAAGACCCCGGAGGATATCAAGATCCCTATTATCCATATCCTGACCCCGGCTATCGAGGATCATGTAGCTATGGAGATAGGAGAAGATTCTGTAATCATCCCTTGTGATGATACTCAATCTCTTTCAGGATCATGGATCCTTCCAATCATGAGATACATACAACATGGAGAGATTCCTACAGGAGAAAACCCTAGGGCTTTTAAGATCAAGGTATCTCAATTTACAATATTGAATAATATGTTGTACAAACGATCTCTTGCAGGACCATATTTAAGATGCATTGAGGATCCTGAAATCCAAGAAGTCCTAAAGGTTTTCCATGAAGGAGATTGTGGAAATCACACTGGGGGCAGAGCATTATTCTCAAGGATCCTGAGGACAGGATACTATTGGCCCACTATGAAGAAGGATGCTGTGGCGTATGCCAAGAAATGTGATCCTTGTCAGAGGCATAGTAATATCCTTCACCAACCAGCAGAGCTCTTGCATCCTATATCCTCTTCTTGGCCATTCATGAGATGGGGAATGAATATAGTTGGAAAGCTTCCTAAGGCACCTGGTGGAAACGTATTCATGCTTGCTATGACTGATTACTTCTCTAAGTGGATAGAGGCTGAAGCCTTTGCTCAAGTCAAAGAAAAGGAAGTTATATCCTTCATTAAAAGAAATATCATTACTAGATTTGGTATCCCTTCTGAAATTGTTTGTGATAATGGATCCCAATTTATTGGGAATAGAAGTACTAACTTTTGTGACAGCTGGGGGATTAAGATGATAACATCAACACCAGTCCACCCACAAGCTAATGGTCAGGCAGAATCATCCAACAAGATTATCATCAACAATTTGAAAAAAAAGCTTGGATCCAAGAAAGGAAAATGGGCAGAAGAACTACCTTATGTGCTTTGGGCTGATAGGACAACTCCCAAGAATGCTACAGGCCAAACTCCATTTTCTTTGGTATTTGGGGCAGAATCAGTGATCCCTACAGAGATGGTGGTTCCAACTGCAAGAACAAGCATTCGTGATCCTGAAGAAAGTGCTGAAAACATGGTTCAAGACTTAGATACTATAGAAGAAATCAGGGATTTGGCAAGGATAAGGATGGCTAGTTATCAACAAAGGATGGCTGGAGCCTACAACAAAAATGTCAGGATCAGGAAATTCCAAGTTGGTGATATGGTATTAAGGAAAGAATTTCAAAATACCACCAATCCTGCTGATGGAAAGCTAGCACCAAAGTGGGAAGGCCCCTATTTGATTGAAGCTGAAGCAGGAAAGGGGGCATATCGATAGCTAACAATGGAAGGTGATTTTCTACCAAGAGCTTGGAATGCTGTCCATTTGAAGAAGTATTTTATGTGACTAGGATCCATGATCCTCATTTGACAAGTATCCTTGAAGGATCCTTACAGACAGATGATCCTCTTTCTGGTAACATTCTAATCTCAAACTATTTCATTCTTTTATTCTCTTATATAAGGATAAGGATCCTGCATCCTTTATCCTCCGTTTACTTGATTTTGAGTTTTGAAGGTTCAGGTATCCTTAACTAAGGATTGAGTATCCACAGAAGTATCCAGTTATTTGGGCTTGACCCCAGTTATTTGGGCTTGACCCCAGTTATTTGGGCTTGACTCCAGTTATTTGGGCTAGTCCCCAGTTTGGGCATGTCCCCAGTTTCGCCAGTAGCGCACGATGATCCTGGTATAGTTCATGGCAATGGGACCAGTACTCGCTTTAGGGGCTAATAATTTCATTGTACTGGCTATATTCAGGATCCTACGTATAATGGTAGACGTACCATACATCCATTCCTAAGGTTTCTAACGTTTTCACGTTTCATGTCACTAAGTTTGGATAGTCGCCAGTGAGGGCCATACTCCAGTTTACATACGATCCTTTGGGCTTGTCCCCAGTTATCCTTTGGGCTAGTCCCCAGTATATTGGGCTTGTCCCCAGAATTGTTGGGCTTGTCCCCAGTTACTAACTTTCATCTTATATTGGCTTAGTCCCAAGTTGTATCCTATTTCAGGTTTTTGAAGTTAAACGACTAAGGATCCTTGATCCTTACCTTTTACTAAGGTTTGTCTTCTGGGTTGTCCTGATATTAGGTGTTAAAAGATAGGATCCTAACTTGGATTCTCAGGTATGATCCTTAACTATTTTGATTTTATTCTTTATTTATTTGAATAACCCTTATCCTTTGACAACTGAACTTGTGATCCTTAAACTATATTACTTTTCAGAACTTATCGATTATAGGAGGAGTGATTCTTGATCATATCCTAAAATTTTTTGAGGATATTTCTTAAATTCTTTCTTTACTTGATAAGTTTAAACAAATTGAACAACACAACAGTTGGAAAGTAAAATACTAACAAGGATATCAACACATGATAAGCCAAAAAGTTAAAGTTATTTTATTCACAAAAGATTAAACCCTTTAAGGTTGTCAAAATTGCCAACCCACGTTTCTACCAGCAAAACGTGGCCCGTCCACATGGGTTGGCAAAGGGTGTCCATTGTCTAAGGGTCTTAATAGTGCAGGAATTAAAAGACGGCAGGATCACAATGGCTTCATCCCCCAAACAGAGGATCCCTCCACCATTTGTAATCCTACCTATTGTTCAAAGGATCATCCATGATCCTCAACCCTAATTACTATTGTTTAAGTACAGACCAACCATTGTTCATCAAAACATCATCAAAACAAAAAAACCATAACCAAACTAAAAAATGGGCTCCGGCTACGTCTAGAAATGTCCTTCATCGCCCATTGCTGCAGCCTATGCCTTCGCTGCATCATCATCCCCTCCAGCTCTAGTATCCTTCACCTGATCCTTGCCACTACCACTAGCCTCGATTGCCAGAACCTCGTCAGCCTCATCTTCATCCTCCAACTCAGCCAGCCTGGCCTTCCAGTTTTCCATGTCCCAGCTGCTCCTATCAAATGCGGGATCCTGAGCTTCTTGAGCCATCTGTAGCTTGGTCTTGTACATGGAAATGGCAGCGGAGACCTTGGCATCCTCTATGATCTCATGCTTCTCATAATCAAAATTGATCAGGATAGCAGCTGTCTGAGCTTTGGCATTATGGAGATCCTTTTCAAGGGAAGCGATTTTGAGGTCTTTGAGCATGGCTACTTTTTGGAGGTCAGAGTGTTTCTCCTCTAGCTCTTCAACATTCCCAACATAATCCTCGATCTCCGCAAATTTCTACAATAAAGACAATGCAAAGATTAGGATCAAGTGATCCTCAAGTGGATAGGATAACTAGTCTGAGTTAGTGATCCTTACATCATTAAAGTACTCGAGGAATTGATGGCGGATCAGAGGCAAGCCTTGAAGGTTGTCAGCTTCAGAGGTTTTTCTTTTCTTTCCACCTCTTCCTTTTGAAGTGGTAGCCTTGGGGATTACAGCATAGGGGCTAGCAGCAAACTTCTTCTTTGAGGATCTGACAGTATCAAGCTCGGCAACACTGAATTTAGAGGCAGATCGTGAAGACTTTCCAGCACCTACATATTTAAAACAGATAAGTATCCTTATCCTATTTCTATTCAACTATTTATTTAAATATTTGGCTATACAAAATACAGGATACTTACTTGACATAGTGATAGAACCTGAGGATACTTCTTGTGAATCCTGGGTGTTTGTTTTGAATGACCTTATTGCAGAATCAAGTCTTCTGAAAGCAGCAAGTCTCTCCTTGGTGGCAGGTGAAGGTATGATATGTGAAAATGTGATAGCTGCACAAAAGAAACAGAAGCATATTAGTAATCATCATCAAAAATGAGCTTACTCAGTGATCCTTCTAAGGATCCTCTATCCTACCATGGGTGCTCCACTTCCTTGGCAGATCCTTTCCATCCGGGATAGAATCTCTTCTGACAAAGAAGAATCACCATTTCCAATTAGTATCATTCTTAGTGGCTTTGAATATGGGATGTTCTTCACTGGGTTTACGCTTGAACAGATATCGGTGGGATCCAAATGTTGTGAGATCATACATCTCGGCCAATTCCGACATTCCCAGGTTGATTACTTCTTGCTCAATGATCCTCTCAAGGGTATATAAGACCCTCCAGATCATTGGCATAGCTTGAATATAGGAGATGCCGGTGAGGGAGAAAAAAGACTGGGTGAATTCAGGGAAAGGATACGAATATCCTATTGTGAAAGGGGTGACCGGGAAAGCTACCCAAGTTTCTGAAATGTAGTCACTTAGAACGGTAGGATCAAACAGTTTGAAATAGGTGTTCGCCGGAAAGCAATGCCGAATTTTGTCTATTTGCGGATCAGTGAAGCAGCACCTCTCATTCGCTGAATCCTTGATGATCCCCTGGCTCTTGAGAGGAGTGTCCTTCTTATGATCCTTCGCCGGTGAGGATCTCAGCATCATCTTGATTGTGAAGAAGGTGAAGAAAGAAGGAGCAGAGAAAGAAAACGTAAAGGAGGAAGGGGAAGAGAAATACCTGCTTAATCGTCGGATGTGAATTTAAAGGGAGTTCTCTTGAATTTAAATGTGAAATGATCCCTATCTCTAACTCCTATTTATAATGATGATTCTGCAGGATAGTCACCTCAGTGACGTCATGTTCGCAACGGCTAGTCCAATTATAACGGCTAGTTATCCGTTGGTTAATTGCGGATAAGAACAAAATATAACTCATTTATTTACATAATTACTCCTTATATTTTGGGGGCAATTGTTAGGGGTGGATTTCTAAATGATCAGTGATCCTCATTTACTGTTGGGTTTAGTGATCCTCAATTATGTCTGAAGTAGTGATCCTCAGAAGTGTTGCAGGATCAGGATCATGGATCATCATAAGGATCCTTGTACTAACGATTGTCTACTTTGAATTCGAAATTGTTTTGCAGGAGTATCAACTTGGACTTGGTCTTGGCGATATTCCTAGAGAATATTCTAAGCATATTCCACACGTGCTTGGCCAGAAATGGACGTTATGGAGTGGTGGAGGACTTGCACCATTTGCGGAATGTTAGTTAGAATAGATATTTTCCATTTTTAAAGGGGTAGCGAGCTAATTAGAAAATACTTGGCTATTTTTGGCTACACACACACTCTTACAACTGCTCTCACCAGCTCTCGTTAACTCACTTGGCGATTACACACTTTTCTACACAATACACTCTAGCGATCGTTGTACTTAGCTCCCTATCATCCGAAGTTGTAATACATTTCTTGTTTAATTTGAATTGGTGATCGGTAGTTTCCATCACCCGAGGCTTTTTATGCCGGAGATCATTCATTGATCTATAAATCTTCGTGTCACTTGTTCATTACATTTCAAAGTGATCCTCATTGTTGTTCATCAATTCAAGCATCATACCTCACAACAGAAAGTTTGGTTGCATTATCATTGCTTGATTTTTGACCAAAACACCTTGTAATCCCCACGACTAGGTGATCACGAATTTGTAATCATGCAGACGATTTGGGTTTGATTTGAGCTTCAATTTGAGAGATTTGTTGGATTTAGGGCTAAAGCTCCATGGGAGCTTTCTCCTGGCCTTACCCATGCACGCACACACACACACTTGTGTGTGTTGTGTTTTTTTTTTAAGTTTATAATTCCAATTTCAAGTTACCCGGCTTTGGTCCCTCGTGTTTGGTTAGTTATTAATTAGATCACAACCTAATTATTTTCAATAATATTCCCACTTATTAACTAGGTTTAATATTCCTAGTTAACTTAGCGGGTTCGGGAATATTTATGACTAAGTTTATTTTAGGTCCCGTTAATTCGGGCCTTTTATCATTTTTATTTCCTTAAAAGCTTTTATTCACCTTTCACTAAATATTAGGATTATTTATTTAAGTCCTAATATTCACCGGGTTAAATTTTACCACTAACGGTGTTTTCCCCGTCTTTAGTATTAACGGGGTTTAATTACCAAACCCGTTTTCGGGGTGTTACACATACATCTCTGCCAACTCCGGCATTCCCAGAGCAATTCCTTCTTGCTCAATGATCCTTTCAAGGGTATATAAGACCCTCCAGATCATTGGCATAGCTTGAATGTAGGAGATGCCGGTGAGGGAGAAGAAAGACTGGGTGAATTCAGGGAAAGGATACGAGTATCCTATTGTGAAAGGTGTGACCGGGAAAGCTACCCATGTTTCAGAAATATAATCACTCAGAACGGTGGGATCAAATGGTTTAAAATCGGTGTTTGCTGGAAAACAATGGCGGATTCTATCTATTTGTGCATCAGTGAAGCAGCATCTTTCTTTCGTCGAATCTTTGATGATCCCCTGGCTCTTAAGAGGACTGTGTTTTGTATGATCCTTACCCGGAGAGGATCTTAGCATCATCTTGGTCATGAGGGTAAAGAAGAAGATGAATACAGAAATAAAACGTAAAGGGAGAAGAGGAAGAGAGATACCTGCTTGATCTTCGAGTGTGGATTTAAAGGGAGTTTCTCTTAAATTTAAATGCGAATTGATCCCTATCCATAACTTCAATTTATAATGATGGTTGTGCATGATAGTCACCTCAATGACGTCATGCTCGTAACGGCTAGTCCGACTCCAACGGCTAGTTATCCATTGATTTGTTACGGATAAGAACAAAAATACAACTCGTTTATTTACATAATTACTCCTTATATTTTGGGGGCAATTGTTAGGGGAGGATTTTCCAATGATCAGTGATCCTCAATTACTGTTGGGTTTAGTGACCCTCACTTCTGTTAGAATTGGTGATCCTCAGAAGTGTTGCAGGATCAGGATCATGGATCATTATACTAATGATTGTCTACTTTGAATATGATGTTGTTTTGCAGGAGTACAAGCTTGGACTTGGTCTTGGCGATATTCCTGGAGAATATTCTATATTTATTCCGCACGTGCATGGCAGAAATGGACGTTATGGAAGTCGTGGGGGACTTGCACCAATTGCGGAATGTTTGTTAGCTTAGATATTTTCCATTTTTAAAAGGGGTAGCGAGCTAAATAGAAAACACTTAGCTATTTTTGGCTAAACACACACTCTTACAACTGCTCTCACCAGCTCTCGATAATTCACTTGGCGATTACACACTTTTTTACACAATACACTATAGTGATCTTTGTACTTAGCTCGCAATCATCCGAAGTTGTAATACATTTCTTGTTTAATTTGAGTTGGTGATCGGTAGTTTCCATCACCCGAGGTTTTTTATGCCGGAGATCATTCATTGATCAAGGTCTTTTTCCTCGTATAAATCTTGTGTCACTTATTCATTATATTTCAGAGTGATCCTTAGTGTTGTTCATCAATTCAAGCATCATACCTCACAACATAAAGTTTGGTTGCATTATCATTGCTTGATTTTTGACC
Organism: Helianthus tuberosus; assembly: GCA_030545235.1. Taxonomy (NCBI): domain Eukaryota; kingdom Viridiplantae; phylum Streptophyta; class Magnoliopsida; order Asterales; family Asteraceae; genus Helianthus; species Helianthus tuberosus. The sequence goes on along the minus strand of CM060445.1, from coordinate 42,042,688 downwards.
AAAACAATTGCTATGCCATTTGGACTAAGAAATGCAGGTGCTACCTACCAAAGGCTAGTCAATATGATATTTAAAGAGCAAATTGGACACACTATGGAAGTCTATATAGATGACATGGTGGTCAAGTCCAAGAGAGCTGAGGATCACCTTAGAGATTTGGAGGAAGCATTTGATATCCTTGATAAATTCAATATGAAATTGAATCCTTCCAAGTGTCACTTTGGTGTGAAAGCAGGCAAGTTCCTAGGTTACATGGTGACAAAAAGAGGCATAGAGGCAAGTCCAGAGCAAATCAAGGCAATTGTGAATATTAAATCTCCTACCAATGCCAAGGATGTGCAAAGGTTGACAGGGAGGATCGCAGCCTTGAATAGGTTCATCTCAAAGTCATCAAAGAAATGCAAGGAATTCAATAACATCCTGAGAAAGAACAAGAAATTTGAGTGGACTGAAAAGCATGAGAATGCTCTCAAAGCCCTTAAGGATTACCTATCCTCAGCTCCAACCTTAATGAAACCAGAAAAATGGGATATATTATCCTTATATTTGGCAATCTCTTCTAAGGCAGTAAGTGCAGTCCTTGTGAAGGATCATGAAGGTACACAACATCCTGTATATTATGTAAGTAAAAGTTTGCTTGATGCTGAATCCAGGTATTCACATTTAGAAAAAAACTTATCCTTGCTTTGATTTTGGCATCTACTAAATTACGCCATTATTTTGAAACTCATGCTATCATTGTTAAGACTAACTTTCAAATTAAGAATGTTCTCAGGAAACCTGAAATGTCAGGAAGGATGGCTAAATGGGCAGTAAAGCTTAGTGCTTATGATATAAGATATGAACCAAGAACTGCCATTAAATCCCAAGCCTTGGCTGAATTTGTGGCAGATTTCAGTAGTGATCTACAAAGGGAAGCTGAGTTAGAAGTTCAGCAGCTTGAAGAGACTAAGGATCCTTGGATACTCTTCACAGATGGAGCCTCTAATGTCAAGGGAACTGGACTAGGAATACTACTAAAATCGCCACAGGGGGACATAATACCCCACTCAATAGCTTGTGAGTTTCAAACTACTAATAATGAGGCTGAATATGAAGCCTTGATAACTGGTTTGCAAATTGCCAAGCACATGAGGATCAAGTATCTTGAGGTACATGTAGATTCATTGTTAATAACTAATCACTTTAATGGTTCTTATGCTGTTAAAGGTGAAAGACTAATCAAATATCTAGAGATAGTCAAGAAATTGGCAGAATCTTTTGCTTCTCTTAGTTTGACACAGGTACCCAGAGAAGAAAATGCAGAAGCTGATGCATTGGCCAACCTTGGATCATCTTTGAAGATTCCAGAGGATATTAAAATTCCCATCATCCACATCTTGGCTCCTGCTATTGAGGATCACACGGCTATGGAAATAGTAGAGGATTCTGCAATCATACCTAGTGATGGTGCACAGTCACATTCAGGATCCTGGATCCTCCCAATCATAAAATATATACAACATGGAGAGATCCCTACAAGAGAAAACCCCAGAGCTTTCAAAGTCAAGGTATCTCAATTTACAATATTAAATAACATGTTGTATAAACGATATCTTGCAGGTCCATATCTAAGGTGCATTGAGGATCCTGAAATTCAAGAAGTCCTAAAGGATTTTCATGAAGGAGATTGTGGGAATCACACTAGGGGCAGAGCATTGTTCTCAAGGATCCTTAGGACAGGATACTATTGGCCTACTATGAAGAAGGATGCTGTGGATTATGCAAAGAAATGTGATGCTTGTCAGAGACATAGCAATATCCTTCATCAACCAGCGGAGCTCCTGCATCCTATATCCTCCTTTTGGCCATTCATGAGACGGGGAATGGATATAGTTGGCAAACTTCCCAAAGCACCAGGAGGAAAAGTGTTTATGCTTGCCATGACTGATCACTTTTCCTAAGTGATAGAAGCTGAAGCCTTTGCTCAAGTTAGAGAAAAAGAAGTGATATCCTTTATTAAAAGAAACATTATTACCAGATTTGGTATCCCTTCTGAAATTGTTTGTGATAATGGATCCCAATTTATTGGGAATAGAACTACTAACTTTTGTGACAGCTAGGGGATTAAGATGATAACATCAACACCAGTCCACCCACAAGCTAATGGTCAAGCAGAATCATCTAACAAGATCATCATCAACAACTTGAAGAAAAAGCTTGGATCCAAGAAGGGAAAATGGGTAGAAGAGCCACCTTATGTGCTATGGGCTGATAGGAAAACTCCCAATAATGCTACTGGCCAGACTCCATTTTCTTTAGTGTTTCGAGCAGAATTAGTGATCCCTACAGAGATGGTGATTCCTACTGCAAGAACAAGCATCCGTGATCCTGAAGGAAATGTTGAAAACATGGTTCAAGACTTGGATACCATAGAAGAACTCATGGATTTGGCAAGGATAAGATTGGCTAGTTATCAACAAAGGATGGCTGAAGCTTATAACAAGAATGTCAGGATCAGAAAGTTTCAAGTTGGTGATATGGTGCTAAGGAAAGCATTCCAAAATACCACAAATCCTGCTGATGGAAAATTAGCACCAAAGTGGGAAGGCCCCTATCTTATTGAAGCTGAGGCAGGGAAGGGGGCATATCAATTATTAACAATGGAAGGTGATTTGCTACCAAGAGCTTGGAATGTTGTCCATTTGAAGAGATACTTCATGTAAAAGGATCTAGAATCCTTGGTCATCTTCATATCTGGTATACATTAAGGATCCTTGGAGGATATATGATCCTCAGTCTGGTAATGATCTGATTCTAATTTATCTAATCCTTTACTTTAATTTATTACAAGGAAAAGGATCTAGGATCCTTTATTTTTTTTACTTAGTTCTGAGTTTTGCAGAAGTTGATGCATCCTTGATAAAGGATCAAATATCCACAGAAGTCTCCTAAGTTTTATGGGCTTGTCCCTAGTTTTATGGGCTTGTACCTAGTTTTATGGGTTTATCCCCAGTTTTTTTGGCTTGTCCCCAGTTTAAGGTATCTACTACCTTCGCTAGTGGCGCACGATTACCTTGATGCAGTTAAAGGCAGTGGGACCAGTACCCGCTTTAGGGGCTGACAATTTCATTGTACTGGCTGTATTCAGGATCCTAAGTATAATGGTAGACGTACCATACATCCGTTCCTAAGGTTTCTAATGTTTTCACGTTAGCTAAGGTTTTGGCATTTTCATGTCACTAAGTTTGGATAGTCGCCAGTGAGGGCCATACTCCAGTTTACATAAGATCCTTTGGGCTTGTCCCCAGTTTTTTGGGCCTGTCCCCAGTTTTTTGGGCCTGTCCCCAGTTTTTTGGGCCTGTCCCCAGTTTTTTAGGCCTGTCCCCAGTTTTTTGGGCTTGTCCCCAGTTTATTGGGCTAGTCCCCAGATTGTTGGGCTTGTCCCCAGATACTAACTCTTCCTTCTACAGTTGGCTTAGTCCCAAGTTATGTCTCATTTCAGGTTTCTAAAGCTAAACAGTTAAGGATCCTGGATCCTAACTTTTCACAAGGATTTGTCTTATAATTGTCATAATGGTATGCATTAAGGATATATGATCATAACTTGGATTCTCTGGTATGATCTTTATTTACTTTAATTTTATTCTTGGTTTATCTATGCTACCCTTATTCTTTGACAAAAGGATATATGATCCTAAAATTGTCTTACTTTTTGAACTTTTCGATTATAGGATATTTGATCCTTGATCATATCCTAAACTTTTTTACTTAAACTAATTTCTATACTTTCATTATTAACTTGTAAATTCAAAGAAATTGTACAATAACAATTGAAAGGTAAATATACACAGAATGAACAACACAGAATAGCCAAAGATTAAAGTTTTATTTATTTATCAAAAGTTAAACCCTCCAAAGGTTGTCAAAATTACCTACCCCAAGCATCTACCAGCAATACGTGGCCCGTCTGCTGTGGTAGGTAAATGGTGTCCATATTAACGAAGTCTAAGTGTAGGAAATAAAGATGGCAGGATAATAGTGGCTTCATCCCCCAAACAGAGGATCCCTCCACCAACTATCATCTTACCTATTGTCCCAAGGATCCGTGATCCTTAAACCTAGATACTATTGTTCAAGTACAGACCATCAATTGTTCAAAACACCAACAAACAAAAAAACCATTAAACCATAAAAAATGGACTCCGACCGCGTCTAGATAAATCCGTCATCGCCCATTGTTGCAGCCTAAACCTTCACTGCATCATCACCACCAGCTGCTTCTTTCGCCGGATCCTTCAGCCCACTGCTACCAGCCTCAATTGCCAGGACCTCCTCAGCTTCCTCTTCATCATCCAGCTCCGCTAGCTTCTGTTTCCAAGCCTCTTGGTCCCATGCAGACCTGTCGAAGTTAGGATCCCCAGCTTCCTTGGCCATTTGCAGCTTGATTTTGAGCATGTCAATTGTAGCAGAGAGCTTTGCCCCTTCCATCACCTCTTCCTTCTCTTGATGAGCTGTGATCTGGGTCAGGATCAACTCCCTCTTTACCAGGTTGATGTCATTCTCTAGGGAAGAGATTTTCTTGTCTTTGGCTAGGAACATCTTCTAGAAGTCCAGGTGCTTTTGCTCAACCTCTTCGTTATGGTGATCAAGGAGCATTTGGATCTCAGCAAATTTCTGCAAAAAAGAAGTGCATAGTCAGGATCCTTTATCCTCAGAAAGGGAAGATCAGACTTTAGGATCCAGGATCCTTACCTTAGAGACATACTCCTCGAACTGGTGTTGGATAACAGGGAGGCCTTCAGTGGGCTCAGAGGTCTTTCTTTTCTTGGCACCCTTGTCTCGTGTGCTCATGCCTTTAGGGTTTGGGATGCTTGGACTGGCAGCTAGTTGTTTCTTGATGGACTTTGAGGAAGCAAACGCATGAAGATCACTGACACTGAACCTGGAAGCTGATTTTGAGGATTTTCCAGCGCCTACAAATGCAAAACACAGATAAGTGTTCATATTTTACTTATATTTAAATATTTATTCATACACAGATTTGAATACTTACTTGACATTGTGAAGGAACCGGAGGATACTTCTTGTGAATCTTTTGCTTTGACTTGAAATGTCCTTACAGTAGGTCAAGGTTCCAGAAAGCAGGAATCCTTTCTTTTGTTGCAGGTGTTTCTTGCATATGAGAGAGCGAGATAGCTGCAAAAACAGGAAAAAGGATCAGTTATCCTTAAAAGAAAAAGAGTCCTACTATGATCCTTGTCTAAGGATCCCATATCTTACCATGGGCAATCCACTTTTTGGGAAGGTCTTTCCCATCTGGGATTGAGTCCCTCCTCACAAAGAAGAAATGGCTCTTCCAGTGGGTATCGTTTTTGGTGGTTTTGAGGATTGGATGAGGCTGACCAGGTTTATGCTTAAACAGAAAGCGATGGGAACCGTGGCTAACAAGGTTGTACATTTGACTCAACTCAGACATGCCTATTTCAACACCCTCCTACTCGATGATGTTTTCCAGGGTATAAAGAACTCTCCACATCATTGGCATGGCTTGTATGTAGCACATGCCCGTGAGTGTGAAGAAGGTTTGAGTAAAAGCAGGGAAAGGATTTGAAAACGCTATCAGAAAAGGGGTTGCCGGAAAGGAGGTCCAAGCATCAGAAACACAGTCACTCTTCATTGAAGAGTCAGATGCTCTGAAGACGGCTCCTGCTGGGAAACAATGGCGAATCCGATCAATTTCAGGATCGGTGAAACGACAAAGTTCCAACGAAGGGTTTTTGGTGATACCTTGGCTTTTCAAAGGGCTATCCTTCTTAGGATCCTTAGCAGGTGAGGATCGAAGAGTCATTTTCACCATGGATGCTTAGAGAATAGAGGATCGGAAGAAGAAGAAATCTTAGAGAGAAGGATTAGAGAGATACCTGTTGGAGTCTCCGGATGATGATTTAAACGAGAGTAACGCTCGAATTTAAATGCAATTTGATCCTTATCTCTAACCTGTATATATAATGATGATTTTGCAGGAAGTCTTGTCGCTGACGTCATATTCACAACGGCTAGTCCGTTGGCAACGGCTAGTTTTTCGCTAACCAGTTCATTCGAGATAAAGTAGAAAATATGAGTCATCTAGTTACAATTAATTCCTCAGATTTTGGGGGCAATTGTTAGGGATGGATTTTCTAAATGTATGGATCACGGATCCTCAAGTGCAGCCAGGATCACGGATCCTTAGTTCGGTTTGAATTAAGGATCCTCAGAAGATGTTGCAGGTTTAAGGATCCTGGATCCTCATTATTATCCTTATACTAACCGTTGTTTCCACTATATTTGAACTTATTTTACAGGAGTATTCGAATGGGACTTGGTCCTGCCGAGATTCCAGGGGAATATACCTTCTAATTCCACAGGTGCATAGCCTTCGTGAACGTTATGGAGATTGTGGGAAGCTAGCATCTTTTGCGGATTGTTAGTTAGCTAGTTTATTTCTATTTTTATAATGGGATAACAAGCTTGATTAGATAGAACAATTAGCAAACACACACTGCTCGAGAACTCTCTGCAACTTATTGGCGATTAAACACTTTTTGCACACTAGTGATCCTTGTAACAAGCTTGTTGTCATCCTGAATTGTATACATTATTTGTTCAATATAGTTGGTGATCGGTAGTTTCCATCACCCGAGGTTTTTTTGTGTCGGAGATCATACATTGATCAAGGGCTTTTTCCTCGTATAAATCCTCGTGTTCAACATTCATTTCATTCATACATTGTTCATACATTTGTCCGTTAATTCAAGTATCACACCTCACAAAATCGGATTTGGTTGCATTATCCTTGTGTGACTTTTGACCAAAACATTAGGTATATTAAATATGCCCTGTAAAATGTCTTTGAAATCATGTACTATACAGAGTAGGTAATTAAACCATGTATAAAGTCATGAAAACATGAAAGTAGTGATAGGCACATATGTATCACCCCAAAACATTTATAAAACGTAAAAGAGAGGACTATGTACTCACTTGGGATTGCGTATATGTCTTGTTCAATGGTCAAACAAAGCTCAAAGGTTCAAGAATTTAGCTTATGATTTTAGGCGTTGAAGATGTTATATAATAAGTACACTTAGGAGTCTTCAAAACTTCAGTTAAGTAATATTGTGACCTCCAATTTTGTATGATCTTAGGCCGGCCCAAAGATGGTGATGTACATAAAATTGGTAGTGTACACTTGATTTGGATCTATTCAGTTAATATCGGTAATATCTGTCCTCTAGTAAAATCGGTACCGATTTTATCAGCGATATTGACTGATATAACCGATATATCACCGATATTTGACCGATATATCACTGTATATCGCTGAATTATTATTGTTTAATTGCTATATATATAAATTCTGCATTATATTAAAATTACTGACTATGCAGTCAATAGCGTGCTATAGCAGTGCTATAGCGCCTAGCGGAGATACGAACCTATAGAAGTCCAAATAGCGGTTCCTTATAGCGGTCCCGCTATTAGCGATGCTAAATCCCGCTATTGGACCGCTATTTTGAAACCCGTATAGCGGCCGTAGCACTGCTTTTAGCGGGTTTTCTTATTTCAGCCCAAAAGTAAGGTAAAGCCTACATTAATAAACTTTTTGTTTATAAATAAACCCAAAAGTAAAGGCCCAAACCCAAAATTAAACCTAAATTGGGACCAAAAGTCTTCATTTGTTGGTTCTTTATCAGTTCATCATTCAACAAAATTAAATCTAAATCTCTAAATCGCTGGACTTCCTCAGTTCATGTTTTGGATTTTGATATTACTACTAATATTTTGCATGATAATATGATATTACTATAAATTTTGATATTATTATTAATATTTTTCAATATATATATGTTTATATATATAAAAAAATAAAATATGCATGATATAAAAATTACCACTATAACACCGCTATACCAACGCTATAACCTATATATCATATAGCGGACCTTGACCGCTATTTGATTTTGGACCGCTAGAACTGCATAGATTACCGATATCCCACCGACATCTCACCGAGATAACCTATATCTCAAATATCGATCCTCGACCGATATATGATATTTTACCGCATTAACTACATAGATTTGGATTACACTTACTTTTTAAGGTAACATAGGCTTACTTATAGTATGAATCTATAGGTTTTATGGAAGAAGAATCTTGAATCTAGAAATGAGTGTAAGGAAGGAAGGAAGGCAGATCATTCTTCCGGTTGGAATCAATGTATAACTCTATTAATCGTAGGAGGTATGAGTGTATATCCTTTTTTTTTTTCGTTTCGTTGTTCTAGCTTATTTGGGTTTAATTACAAGGTCACCAGTTAAAAATATAATAGTATGATTGATAATCCCCATTCTACCCGTAATCCCTTGAAAGTTAAATATAATGATTTCATGGTTTAGTGTATGCATGTAATAAGAAAAGCTACAAGGTAAGGATTATTGCTTCAAATTGTTACCAGGTCGGTTTATGATTTTAGTAATTAACAGGTCAAACGGGTTGCTTTGTACATACAAGTGTTTATATCTAATGGGTCAAACGGGTAAACTTAAAAATAAAATAGTGATCCAAAGTGCTTACAACCTCTTGCACTGATCCGTATAAAAAAATAAACACCTCTAATATTAACATTGTACCATATCAAAATAACCGATATGATTTAGATATTTCTTTGCTTTAATTCCTCCCAAAGTTGTCAAGTTTTGCTGTTTAGTCTACTTCTAGGTTCACAATTTTTTATGTAATGATTAAAATGATGATATACTAAACAATTTTTCATCTAATGATTAGCATGACTGTAAAAATGCAGAATTGTTTGCGTTTTAATATATACACAACTTGCTGCATGTATTGTCTATATATATTTTGCAGGCAATGTCACTCAGCAGGATAGCTTTTTCAACAAAGTGGATCAGCTTGACATGTAGTGCATCCGGGCGTGAACGGAACTGGAGCACCTTTGAGCATGCTAGAACATCAAAAACTGCATGATCTTGTGTACAACAAGTTGCTTAGAATCGGTGTGATTCGAATGTTGCTTTTGATCCGATATCCTTGGAAGAAATTGATGATAGTAATGAATGGTTAACCGGGCAGATGGATGACGAACGGGTATTTGATGATGATGGAAACTTGACTTGGAAAGTTGAATGAGATCTTCGCAGCCTTCATCTTCAAAATCAACATCGTCAAAGCAAACTTTAATGCAGCCTTCATCATGAAAATCAACATCTTCAAAGCAAACTTTAATTGATGTAGATAGTGAAGAAGACCAAGTGGAGGAGGAGGCTGAGCTTATGTAATTGAAGTTGATGACACATCTGATGATTTTGATGATTGATGAAGATGATCGTTTTGATAGATGAAGATCTTTTGGTTTTCAAGTTTTACTCTTTATTACTTTAGTGAACTTTTTGTTTTCAAGTATGAACATTTTGGTTTTGAGTATTTTGTTATCTGAGACTTTTTAAGTGTGAGTATGAACATTATTGTTTTGGTTTTGCGCCTATCGCCTGGGCCCTAAGAAGAGCCTAAGCGCGTTGAGTGCGCTTCGCGCCTTTGATAACCATGGTGCCAATCAAGATTATTGTTTTTGGATGGAGAACAAGGCTTTTAACAGGATCACAACTATGGATGAGTTGTTGAAAAGAGTGGGTCCGAATGTGTGCGAATGCAGCCGAGTCGGTGGATCATATATTTACAGACAGTCAGGTGGTGATTCTTGTGGCTATGTGGAGTATATGGAGAGCTAGA